>JAIUCV010000199.1:1200000-1528008 GCA_026724425.1 Erythrophleum ivorense | reverse complement strand
AAAATTTATATAAAGTTAAGTGATAGCAGTTTTTACCAATTGTAGTATATAGCTTTTTCAGCCATTGCATTCTAAATTTTTTATTGATATTGCTAGTAAAATGTCGAAGGCAAAACACATGATGAGCCTGCGGAGGCTGCCACCTAACGTTCTGATTGGCCACAGCTGTCAAGATACTAGCGTGACGATCAGAAATCAAGCAAAGCCCATCTTTATCTTTGACCACGTGGGCTCGGAGGTTAAATAAGGACTATGCCCATGCCTCATATGTTTCTCCCTCTACTATAGCAAATGCAAGTGAGACAATGTTCCTCTCGCCATCTTGTGTACTTGCAATTAAAATAATCCATTTATATTTCCCATAGAGAAAGGTCCCGTCTATTTGGACTATAAGCTTTAAGTAGCTGAATGCCTCGATACACGGCCTAAACGTCCAAAATACTCGATGAAACATGACCGACTCACCATTAGCTACACTCGTCGGTGCATGTTCTTTATACATGAAATCATAGTACTAGCCGGGCATAAAATGTTGAACAGCAGCTAGCCACCTGGGTAATAAAGTATAGGACTGCTCCCAATTTTTAAATGCATGTGAGATGGCTCGATGTTTTCCCTTCCAAGCCTTCTTGTATGTGACATTGTACCCAAATATAGAATAGACCCGCTCAATGACCTCTCTAATGGACACACCGAAATTTTCAGTCACCATCGATACAATATATACTGAAATGACATCAGAGTCTAATTTTTGGTGATCTTGTGACAATGATGGTGAAACACATGTATGGGGCCCATTGTATTTTGTTATCTCCCAAAGATTTTTCTTTTTCCAAGCTCTGACCTTTCATTTGCATGATCCCTTTTCATATTGAACACACTAGTATTTTTCGTACTTTTTTAAAGAATGGTATACCTTAAAAGTATGATGCGCACGTACCGAGTATATCTTTAATGCTCGACGAAAAGATCGCTGATCATTATATAGCATGCCTACATATTACTCTTGGTCATCATTCGTGTTTACTGTTGTATCTTTCACTTCAGCATAATTAGGAATCCGCGCACCATCTGTTTCTATCTGTTCAAGAAATGCAACCGTTGAGTCAGCATAAATATTAATGGGGGCTGTTAGATCAACGGTGTCATCCATGCAATCGGTATCTTCATCATCATCTGTATTACCACTATCATTGCAATCATAAGGAGCAGCATCATATTCATCATCCTCCTCGAAATCATCCATTATATCCTCTGTCTCATCTGGATGAGAAATAGGGCCACTAATTGGTACATGTGTCGAACTTGGTTGGGCAATACTATTGACATGCAAATAAGATGAGCTTGGTTGAGCTGTATAGCCCCCTAAACCAACATGAGAATATTGATTATTTGTGAGGTTGGCATGGCTAGAGGATGGAAGTGGGTCTGCCACATATTCAACTGTAGTATGAGTTGTCGTATTCACTTCTATTTCCTTTAACGCTGTTTTGGCATATAATTCAACTGAACCAAGTTGTGATGGAAATTTTGCATTTGTTATCCACATTGCTTAGACATTGGCATCCCTCCTTAACTTACACGTTCGGTACTTTGTGGCCCTTAATGACACTGAATGCCTATATACTAATTTAGATACATATTGATCTGAATTTAATTGTAATTGGTCTGCAACCTCTTATTTCTACCTTTCTAATAAAATGTCATTGTCGACACTTATTACATCAATTGTATCTGCAATAAACATTACACCTTCTTCGATTTCGCATATTTGTCCATTTGAATATAAGTATATAATTTCTTTCCTGTTGTTCATTTTGTCCAACTGCGCAATACTGTCACCAATACCCAAAACATTGTATAACATTTATAAACAACTACAATCCTTTATCTAACTGATATATTTTTTTCATTACCAATTAATATAATTCTAACAAATTTTATTCTTTTACAATATTTGTTTGCTATATTTTTTCATTTAACAGTTAAATATTTTTTATGTCTTTGAAATCTTTTATTCTAATAATTTTCTTTATCAAATTTTATCTATTTTATCATATTTTACTATAATGTCATCCAATATTAACAATTTATTTAAAGATATTATTTTCATTCTATTATATTTTTTATTTTGTTTACATTACAATTTTATCATATTTTACTTTTATAATTATACTAAAACTTTTTTATTTTTGTCACTATATTTTTTTTACTTACATTATAAAAATTTATTCATTATTCTATTTTTATAGTATTATACATTTTGTTATTTTTTACGTATTATTCTTTTATAATATTTTTTTATTATTTAATTCTTTTCTAATATATGGTTCACAAAATTTTTCTTATTATTTCATCTAACAACTTTAAATAATATTTTCCTGAATTTCAACAACTTTTGACCAATTTTTTATTATTTTTATTATCATTACAATTTTTATTTTTATACACTAATTTTTCGAATTTTTGACTCACATATTATGCTATTTACAATTTTCTATAATTCTTTAGTATTTTTTTATCTAATATTTACATAGCATTTTTATAAAAGAATTTATTCAATATATTATTTCCTAACTACAATATTTATTTAGTATTTTTTTCTTTCATCATTTATATTTTTTACTAATATTTATTATCACATCATACAATAAACAATTTTTTTAAATTTTTTTTCAATACATCTTTTTACTTAACATTTTAATTTATTTTTTTAATACACAAATATTAACCATTTCTTTTTCTTTTTGTATCTTTACAAAAGTCCTAATTTTACTTATAATGTAATTTCATTTTAACAAAAAAATTTATAGAAACACATGTATACTTAAATCACTAATAATACATTTATTTTTTAAATTTAAAATTCAGACACAATATTAAATAATTTCATTTAGAATTATATTTAAATCATTAACAAAAAATATATTTTAAATTCAATAAATAATTACAAATAATCATATTTTTTTTATACGTAAAACATACCAGTAATTTTTTTTTCTTCAGATTCTCTTTGTTTAAAAATGTAGCTACTGTGATGGAGTGCTGATCTTTTCCTTCTTCTTTTAATCAAAAATATAAAAGATATAAATGACAAATATGAGAGGATGAATGATGTAGATGAAGAAAATAAAAATTTGGAAGACGCAGAAGAAGAAGAAGAACAACAACAACAAGAGAAAGAACAATAAGAAGGCAAAAATGACGAGATGTGGGGACGAAGGGAGAAAACGACTTTAAAAAGGGAGAGGAAGAATTAAAAAATTAAGGATAAGATAGCGTATTTTATAAACCAGTTAAATTCATTTATGTGACAATGCAATCTATATATACCCTATTAAAAGCTGCCATGTGTCTCCCTCTATCTATGTGTCAGGGTCAAAAGTTGATCCATGTGTCAAGATCAAAAATTGACCCTGACACATGGCACAAGGGTCACGCCTCATGTTGAAGCGTGACCTATAAAAAATTTATTTTTTTTTTTTAAAATGGGGTCAGGCCTCTGCTTGAGGCGTAACCCTTTATAAATTAAAAAAAAAAGGGTCACGTCTCAGTATGAGGCGTGACCCATTTTAAACAAAAAAAAAAGGTTAATGTATTCGGGGAAATAAGATGTTAAATCATGTGTATGGAGAATTAAACATTATTGCTGTTGTACCTGAGTCAAAAACCCGACAAATTAGTATAGTAACACGCAACAAGACCTCTATATATGGATAAAGATTCCTTGCTTGCATAGCACATTTAAATGGTCCAAATATAATATAGATGGGAGTTTTTTTACTCTGACTACTGTATTGGCTCGCCAAACATAATATTTTAAACTATGAAAATATATCTTAAATTTATATGGGTCACGGTTATTGCTCAACCGTGACCTCTTCAAAAATTATTATTATTAATTTATATGAGTTACGATTAAATAATAATTGTGACCCTTGTAACAATTTTTTTTAATTTATATGGGTCTCTTATTTTTTTAAAAAAAATAACATGATGCATCTTGAAAAAAAAGATTTATGGTTGTGTACATGAAGAATTTATCATTTCTCCTATTGTGTAAGAGTCAAAAACCCCATCCTCCTTACTACAGAATTAAAAGAAGTGACATCTAGCTCCCATCAAAATTCCTGCTCCTCAATTTCTACAGCTTAAGTTGAGAAGAACAATACCGGAACATGATCTATCCCAAAATGAGGGGGAGAGGGGAATGGAATAACCTGCTTTATACATCAAAAGCTGAATAACTGTTCAAATGAAAATGTATGAAATCCAAATATTGTCATTCAGGATTCTTCCTTGATAAAGAAACTTGGGGGCAAGCAGAAGTCTTGTTCACGATTTAGCAATTCCATCTCTTCATCATCTGGTTTCTGAGGGGAAGAGAGATAAACCATTACACTTTATCAGCTCTCAATATAACAAAAGCATAATGTTAAAACACAAACTAAGAGAGATAAACCATTACACTTTATCAGCTCTCAATATAATAAAAGCATAATGTTAAAACACAAACTAACATGTCATTTGATATAGCGAAGAGATGGAGTCACAACTTATTTAAGTACCAGCAATTCTAAGTTGTAGAATCGGTCTAGCAATTGCAGGACCTCCTCAGAAGAGAAGTTTCGGTCAAAACTGTAAAATGGAAAGACTAAGTAATAGAAAATAGAGATCAATCACATCATTCTTGTTCATTAAGCAAACCAAAAGTGGAAAGAACTCACTTCCTTCTCATATATTCCATCAGACCATAAAGGACAAAGTGGCGATGAATGCCTGCAAGAAAGGGATTGCCAATGTAAGCAGGACAAAAGTTGAGGAATCTTAAATCGTCTCTAAGACAACTATAGGATTAACTATCTAATATGGGAATGCTTTACAAGGAGAAAGAGATCGTCCATCTTATCTTAGCCCCCCATTGATAACAATTAGAATTGCAAGCGATCAAATGACATACATCATCCGAACAGCATTTGCACTAGGCAGGTTCAATCATAAAACTCAACAAAAAGCTTTTTAATCGATAATGACCAATACTCAATTCTTTAAGTAGTCCAAAACGAACATTTACTTTGCACTTGATAGGTTCTAACGTAAAACTTGACAAAATGCCTTCTAATCAATTGAAGCAAATCATGGATTCTGTTTGTAGTCACTAAAAAACGCTTATTTACTACCTACCGTCCAAACCCTACTAGAGCACTTTTTATATCATGAAATTTCAAAGAATATGGCCATAAAACATTAATATGTTATGTTATTCATTCATTAACATGCAGGCATATTTTATGTGACCTACTCCCCCTCTCTAACCAATACAGTGTCATTGTCAGTAGAACTTCCTCAAGAAATAAGGCATCCTCATTCTCTGATTCAAAACCAGTATCACCACAATTAAAGAAAGATTATCAATTATGCAAAAATCTTGCATGTCAAGCAATCAATGCGCATATATTTACATACACGGCAATTGGAATTAGAAAAAAAAATGTGTTCCTGTAACAAATTAGAAAGAGAGCCTTGTAAGTCACCAAAAAGCCAACAAACCAAGAATAGAGTAAATTTCACATACTTTCCACATTCTTCTTAACAGCATGCATTTTATTCAGACTCAGGTTGATCTAAGATAAATTTATGTTTTAATTTCATGCCAATATTATTAAACCCGCAGAATTCCTTACTTAATCTCTCTCTATTAGGAATTACTTTATTAAGATTGAAAACAGGACAAATTCATATACCTCTACTAAAATCTCATTTACAACGAAGTTTCAAGACGCCAAATCCCAAGATTCAGTATTACATTCTAATTACTATCATTGATCAAAGCCTATCAGAGCCGGGACGAGAAAGTGTGATCATGTCAAACAGTTTGTAACTCTGCTCTTTCTCTAGTTTGTATTTATATTTGGTAATCAATTCTTCATATTTCCCCTCTTGGAAAAACTGTATTTGACATTATCTACCGATTAATGTATAGAAAATTTTCACCCGCCTCACATTTCGAAAGGAAAAAAGGGAAATTTGCAGGTGAAGCATTCTCTTCTACTTCTCATTAGTAAAATCACAACAGAAACCAGAAGAGAAAAACATTCAATCGGCGCCATATAATAGCACAAAATTGATATTTGTCACGCACACAATCATATCTTCACGAACAGAAAACCTGAATTTCAAGAAAATAAAGAAAACCTGCCTTGCAGTTTCGCTGGTGGATAAATTTGAAGGGCCATTAACAGTCTCAGCTCCAATTCAATCTGTGCTTGCTCCTATCACCAGAATCACTAGTCAATATTCCAATTCAAATTCGCATAAAACAGAGAAAGAGAGTGAGAGGGAAAGATACCTTGGATAGAGACGAAGCAGAGGAAGGAGGAACCTTGCATGGAGAATGCACAGACATGCCGTCCTGTTCCTCGTCTTTGGGTTTACCACCTTCACCGCTCATCTATTTTATTATACGTAACGCATCAGCAACAATTTTGCTATATTTCCCACTTACGTTCAGGTTTGTAAAGCGCTCGGCGAATGAAATGCAGGTTCTGTACTCTCCCACTTTTTTTTTTTTTTTCGGGGCGTTTCACTAGGGTTTCGACTTCTGATCCGAAACGACTCACAATTGAAACTTGTAACTTGTTTCACTGTTTTGGGCCAGCCCAAATGAAACCCAGTGTAGTATATAATAAAATTTGTTCAGGCCTAATTGAAGTCGGACTTCTGAATCCAAACTCGGCCTGATTTGGCCCAAAGAATATGTGTCAAAATTTTATATTTATATCAATATAAGTTGACTTCATGTTTTAATTTAGAAATTTAACATCTCACATAATCCTTAGTTTCTTTTTTGGGTCTGATAATATACGTTATTTTAAATATATATTTTTTATATAAAAGGAGTTCTTGTCTTTAAATTATAAAATATGTAATAATCTTTGACTAAAATCTTATTTTGGTCCTTTATAGATAAATTGTTTTTAATTTATAAAATATATAATAATCTTTGACTAAAATCCTATTTTGGTCTTTCATGAATAAAGTATTTTTTAATTTGATCTCTCATGAAATTAGTTTCTTAATTTAATCCCTTACATATAAGTAATTTTCAATTATCTTTTCATAAATAAAACTATTATCAATTTTATCTTTTTATCAATCCACCATTAATAAAATTAACAATCAAGCTACATATTACATGATAGTAACTAAGTGATAACTTATAAAAAAGTATGTTATTTGTCATAACATCTATTAATTTCATCTACATTATATTAACATAAATATATTATTAATGATGATTTTATTTGTTAAAAACTAAATTAAAAAAAATTCGTATGTGAGGGGTCAAATTGAAAAAAGTAATTTTATAAGAAGCTAAAATAATAAATACTTTATATATAAGTGACTAAATTAAAAAAATAATTATATAAGGAAACATTGAAAAATACTCTATTTATGAGAAACTAAAATACAATTTTAGTCAATAATTTTTTTTAATTATTTTCTCTGACTTGTTCTGTCAATAGTTTTTGAAAGCTTTTTCACTATTGACTTTGATATTTCATGATATTAATAAAATAAATACTTTATTAGTTGATTAAGTGAGATTGACTAATTAAATTGCTAAAATTTGCAAAGCCATAAAAAAATGAAATTTGGCTATATTTCCATCCTTAGAGATGCTCCAGCTAAACAATTCACTTTATGGCCATATATGGATGTCCATATGGAGCCAAACAATTCATTAAAATGAGGACTCTTAGGTACTAATAATGCACACTTTGTTAGTTATTAATTTATTGCCGCAATAATGCATATTGACAAAGACAATGTTATACATTGAATAAGTAGACAACTTGATATGAACCACTCTCTCGGGAAAAAAGCTATACGTCATGCAACATGCGTTTCCCTTGTCTATTTTATGGCCATATACTATTTAATTAATGATGTCTTTCATTTTTAAAATCAATTTATATAGTCACATCAGTAACATTGATATTGAAATTAGAATGATGATTATATATCTTCCTTGTATTTAATTTTAAATTAAATAGAAAAGCTAATTAATTTTTTTTAAATAAGTGTATTGTTGAATTTTATTATTTGATAAAAAAGAGAAAAAATTAATAAATAAAAAGAAAAAAAAGTGAGCCTATTTGCTTTCTCACTCTTCTATGTCTTCCTTTTTAAATTCTATAAAAATTTTATAATAAATTTTTTAAAAATATTATTAAAGGTATCAAACTTGTAAAGTATGAATAAATGTGAATGTTTTATCTGCTCTTTTTATTAATTGAGTCCATTTTTATTGACAATTTTTTTAAAAAAATAAAATTTATTTATACTTTTTATTTTATATCATTACTATAAATTTAATCACTATAACTTACTATAGGCCAATATTGTTATTCACATGAGAAATTTTTGCATATCCCATAGGTATGACGCTATTTGTATTCTCTTTAATAAAAAGAATACCAAATTACACTAAATAGAATCTATATTTTTGTATAAATGATTTTGCAATGTATAAATGTGAGACTCATTAGCAATTAATCAAATGTTTTCATAGAAAAAAATTTTGGGCAATTTATTGATAAAAGAATAATTATGATAAAATGAAAAGAAATATGAGTCGCATTTTGTATGACTTGATTTGTTTCTTGGAGGTAGTATAAATGACATAATATTTTTGAACATTTAATAATTTCTTGATCCCCATAAAATATCTTTGCACCAAAATAAAAATTTTGTAAATACAAGTTTGGTTCCCTTTCCACCCTCCAATTTTATGGACTTGATTACCTATATCTAATTGCAGATATTTTTATATAAAAGCTAAAAGATGAATATTGAAAAATTCACTCCGCATTTATTTAATAATAATGAAAGAAAAGAATATTCACCAAAATTTTCACTCATTTTTAATAAGCTTTTTATTTTTGCAGCATTTCCTTGCACACATGATATCTATCGGCAACACAGATAATTATATTTTCAATTTTGTGTTTACTATCTAATTTTAGATTTCAATCTGATTAGGTTGTATTGTAATAAGAATAATAAAAAAAAACTATAGAGTTAGTAATATATTTTTCAAAAATTAATATTAAAAATCATTTAATGGATTAGTTTGAATTAAAACTAAATATTTTGAAATATATATATATATATATAATTATTGTAATATTAATTTGACGTTAATAGTTTAAGAACGATATCTACCTCATCTTAATGTTTACAAATTAAATTTTATTAATTTGTATGTGAATTACTTTACCATTTATCTTAGAAAATTAAAAGATAGGGGCAAATTTTTACAAGCAAATTATTTTGCAACATACTCCATATCAAACCGTTGTACTCGCGCGCGGGGTTGTTCTCTCTTCATTTTCAAAGTCGAAAAAGCAAATGCCTTTATTAAAAGGAGTATCTGTCCCTCTCATTTTATTCGCCTTTGAGGTCCCTGAACCCATAATCTCTCGTTTAAGCACTCTCGTAGTCTCAATTGTTTGGCTTTTGCCTTAAAATTTCTCAAGACTGTGCTATGCCTTTCTCAAATTCTCACTGTTTTCCCTTCCTTTTTCATTACAATAATCATAAACTCCAGTTTGGGTTTGCGTGTCTCGTCAAAAGATCTTCCTTTTTACAACTAATTAATTTTCAGATTCTTTAATATCTGTATTTCCCAATGCCTTTTCCAGAAACAAAGAAAAGAAACCATTACTCTGTTTTCTCCGCTTCATATTATCCGATTCCCTTTTGTTTCAACGTTCCCATTTGTTTAATTCCACAGTTCTAACTTAAAGGCCCTCGTAGTATTTAAAATACCGGGACTCAAATAGTGTTTTCTTTGGATTGATTCGTTTCGTGGAATAAAAATGACTTCTTTAAGTAACCCAGTTCGCTTTTCAGTTCAGAGACCTCGAATTTCGTCGCTTTATTTGCTACCCAGAAGAATTTCGACCAACCATGGCTTGCTTAATGCTCGTGCGCTTGAGCCTAAAGACTCAAGCTTGGCGTTCTCGCCATTGTCGGCGAATGGGAAGCATCTGGTGCCCCTATCAATTTTGTATTCTAGGAAAGCATTGGGGCTGGGCATGTTCGGTCGGAATCAGCAGCTGAGGCGACGAAGTTTGGTTGAATTTCCTGTTGTTGCAGCGGCAGCTGCAGATGCTGATGATGTTGAAATCGAAATCCCTGATGGGTTAGAGACTCTTACACAGTTCAACCTTGGTTCTTTTCTTTTGGCTTGAGTTTAACCCTGATTCGGTAATGGTCAAAAGGGATTTGTATTTTAACTCCTTGCTTGCATAGGGAGAAAGTAAGTGTCCAGCTGAAAACAAAAAGAAGGGCTCTTCACTTAAAAAAGAAATAGTGAAAAGTTGTTGTTTATGATAAGATAAATTATAAAAAATTTCTTCGGGGAACCAAAGAATTCTTCGTTTTTTAATGTTTAATTTCTACTAATAATTATTGTTTTTCCTTGTTACCCAATTACAGAACTGTTAAGCCCACAAAGAGCTTTGGTGAGAAATTTCCTGCGTTGGTTACTGGTTTCTTTTTCTTTATGTGGTAAGGATCTCCCTCTTGTCTAATTTTCTTAACATGTGGCAAGAAATCTTTAGGAGAAAGGGCAGAGGATATGTATGATTGCATTTTGAAATCTCATGGAAGTGTCACCAAGTTACTAAATCGCAGCTATTGTTGAGTCAGATTTTCCCTTGTCTTATAATATATAAAAATATGGAGAACACTCAAGTTGCATTTCTTATATAAATCGGGCTAGGAATTTATATGCTGACAGTGTCCTGTCTTCCATGCAGGTATTTCTTAAACGTGATTTTCAACATACTCAACAAGAAACTTTATAATTACTTCCCGTATCCCTAGTATGTTTTCCACCAGAGATGACCCCATTCCTTTCCACGTGTGTGCGCGTGAGAGAGAGAGAGAGAGATTGTACTTTTCTAGTTTCCTCATGAAATAGTGTTTTAGCTCTCTGAAACTGCACCCTTTGGTTATTTATTAACATCCTTTCATACCCTTCGCAGCTTTGTTTCTGTTGTGCATCTCCTTGTGGGTGTGGGATATTGCCTTGTTTCCTGGGCTGTAGGTCTACCAAAACGTGCTGTAAGTAATAGTTCTTGTATACTATATTATTTTTATGGTCAAGGCATAGTATTCATTATAACAACTGTTTTTGCCCCCCTCTAACCAGCCAATTGATATGGAGCTCTTGGCACTATTGACCCCGGTTGCATTTTGTCATGCCCTTGGTCATGTCATGTCCAACGTATCATTTGCGGCTGTTGCTGTGTCTTTTGCGCACACCATAAAAGGTACGAGAGTTGGAAAGATAAAAAGAAAATCAGAGATTTCTTAGGTTGATTTTGAGGACACACTACTACTAAATGCGTTTGTTATTAAACAATTTAATTCGAAGAACATTTTCTCTTTCACACACTACTACTACATCATGATGATTATATTGGAGTTATTTTTATTCTGATTTTAACTTAACTATCACCTCAGAGCAGCCCTTGGTTACAATCTCATGATACACTAGGGCAATTCCCACTGTTATTTGAAAAAACTTATATGCAATTTTTAGTTGCTTACTAACAGGTTTTGTCATAGAATTATGACGTGGAGGAAATTTTTTTAAGGAGTTTATAATGTGATGTTAAATGGTAAAAAAAGGTCCACGTGTTTTTTTTTCTTTTTTTTTTTTAAAAGAATCTGATAACAAACAACTAATAAATTTTACCTAAGTTTTGTCAGCTGTCATTACTCACATAGGGCTGATGACATTGTTGGCGCAGGATAAAGTTGTCACATCTTTGGCACTTGATTTTCCAATTATGCCTGAAGATGAGAAATGAATTATGGTTTGAGTTACTTACCAAAGAAGTTCTATTCAATGAGTTTCGTTAAAATATCTTCATTCACAATTTCCAGAAATTTTAATATTTGGTTTGAACATTAGTTTGTTCAATTTATTGTTGAACTTATTTCCAAGGACATTCATGTCCATTGACGAGGAGTAAATAAGTACTCTGGTTAAGCATTCATAGCCAGTTTCTTAGTTCTCTTTTTTCCTGCAGCTCTGGAGCCCTTTTTTAATGCTGCAGCTTCCCAGTTTGTCTTGGGCCATCAGATTCCATTGTCTCTGTGGCTATCCTTGGCCCCAGTTGTTATCGGTAACTTCTCAAAGATGACAATCTCCTATATCTTTTTTTTTTTTTTGGCCTGAATAGTCTCCTATATACTTAAAACATATCTGTTTTAATCAAATAATGGCCACTTCTTTGAAACTTTACAAATATCATCTGTCAGCTAAGGAGAGCTTTCACTTCAGGTGTATCAATGGCATCACTAACTGAACTGTCTTTCAATTGGACTGGGTTCATAAGTGCGATGATTTCAAATATAGCATTCACTTACAGAAGTATATATTCAAAGAAAGCAATGGTAAGATCTTATATAGCACCTGACTCTTTTTCGCGTGGTTTGCATATTGCAATTCATTTTTATGCTTCCTGGGCATGCGCATGTCTACAATTTCAAGTTCCTTAATTTTATTTGTTTAACTATTCATGGACTGATCTTGTGAAGATTATTTAAGAGAAAATAGATGATGATGATAATAATAATAAAAATAACTTAATCCTTGTTCCCTAATCTGCAACATTTAAGATAAGAGCATTCCGAGAATTTTTCAACACCTGTAAGGGCAATAATGGCTCAGAGAAGTAAGTCAGAGTTTCTTATTTCCAAAATGATTCCAATACATTGAAGAATTTATCATTGCAAATGTACTAAATAATTAAGCCTCGAAACTGCAATCAAGTTCTTTAAGCCTAGATGGAAAAGAAGAAAAGTGCCTTGAGTTTGTTGAGTCGAGGTGATTGGATTATGTTGACTCAGAATTGTAGCCAGTTATTTCATCAGGACAACAATGCGACAAGAAAAGTTATGTCAGTCAGATTTACACAGAATAACTTCAATAGGCTGGTTCCATGTAACTTTTATGAGATATTTTAAACCATTGATCATGGAATATCTAAAAAACTCAACAATGTGACAATTTGCTATAATCTGCTAATGGTCAACCCATTTCAAGGCAGCTCTTGTAGTCAATCTAATTGTCAGGAACTTAAGAAGTTTGCGTTTCAAGAACAGAAATAAGTTGATATAATTGATTACTAATTCCTTTATCATGTGCTTTGTGTTTTTAACTAGTTTGTTTTATTTTTCTTAACAGACAGGAATGGACAGTACAAACGTATATGCCTATATTTCAATAATCGCCCTCTTCTTTTGCATCCCCCCAGCAATCCTTGTAAGTTTATCTGATACAATAACTGATGGAAGATTCAGTTTTTCTTATTGCTTCTCTATAAGTTCATGATTAATTGGACTTGGGCTGCTTCCAGATTGAGCGTCCTCAACTTATGGAATATGGTTTTAGAAATGCTATTGCAAAAGTAGGCCTGTTCAAGTTTTTGTCTGATCTGTTCTGGATTGGAATATTTTACCATCTGTACAATCAGGTATCCCTTATGCTTGAATTTAAAATTTTGGACAATTTTTTTTTTGGCATTCAAATTACAGTTAGATGAATAAACTTCCACTATCTTTGAACATTAAAACTGCAGCTGGCTACTAATACTTTGGAAAGGGTTGCGCCACTGACACATGCTGTTGGAAATGTGTTGAAGCGAGTTTTTGTCATCGGGTTCTCTATAGTGGTTCTTGGTAATTACTCTGGTTTGCTTAACATTAGAAATTGCACATTATCAGAACTTTTAAGTTACAAGAAATGCAGTAAATATGAGTGCAGTTGTAGACTGGCTTTGTGACATTTCACTATTCTGGTAATTGCAAATTTCTACAGGCAACAAGATATCCACACAAACTGGCATTGGCACTGCTATAGCAGTAGCAGGCGTTGCCATCTATTCTCTGATAAAGGCAAACATGGAAGAGCAAAAACAGGTTAGATTTTACAGAGCTGTATCTCTCAGTTTAGCTCATCCCCATACATTATGCATTATGCAATGCTAAATTTGTCTATCATAGGCTAATCAATGGATCTATCTTCAGAAAACAAGCCATTTTAAGCATGTTATTGAAAACTACTTACATAAAGGAATTTGTTACTTGATTCCAAATCATGTTCAGCAGAACATCACCTATATCACAATGCATGGGTTTTCCCTAGCATGGTAAATGTCAACACCTCTTAAAATCTCTTTTACTTCAATTGGAGAATCTTAGGTTGATCCGGTCTACAAAATGTTATAGGTCCCACTATCATGCTTATATCTGTCTGTGATTAACTTGGTCAACTTATTTTTTGTAAACCAGATTTACCAAAAAATTTTCTACTTGGATATGCGTTCTTAATTCCTACTGAATTACTGTGTTTTCAATTAATTTCAGAAAGCTCCTGCAGCTGTTTCATCATAAGGGTCCTCTTGGATTGGTAACTCTAGACCATGTTACATCAATACATTGGCAGACGCAAGTCACGTCGAGTGTATTATTTGCATAGGCATATCAGTATTATGTATAGAGTTAATGCTTCTAACTACTAAGCTTTTGATGATGGATCGTACCTTGAAAATAGAACCCTCTAAGAAAAATAGTGGGTTATGGAGCATATCCATTGAGAAAGATGGGGTTGCATTTTACTTTCAAACTTTATGTATATCTTTGCTATTGTACAACTTGACTCCTGTATTTAACTAAGCATGGTATGCTTAGGCAGCTGAAATAAGGGGAGACAAAGCTAATATACTATGTTTTATATGGTCCAAAAAATGTTAGAACTTCATCAGGGGAAAGAGAATACAGAGTTGCCATAGAGCAGATATAAAAGATTCATGTAGTATGAGATTTAAATAGAGATATATTATGAAACTTTTAGAAAAATGAAAATTAAGGGTAAAAGGTTGAAATTATGACCTCTTGTTTAAAATGATAGGTAAAGTATGCAATGAATGAAAGTGAAGACTTTGATTTTTATCTTTAGTCTACTTAAATCGGTCTATCGAGAATTGATGAAATGCTGATGCTCAATTAAACATGATTTTTTTTAAAAAAAATAAACATCTTAGTAGTGAAAAGTTATGACCGAATTTGCAATATTCTGTATTTTGGTATATTAATTGTGTTTAGTTGTAGCTGTATAGTATTGTGTAATTGACATTTCTTTTGTTTTAATTCTTTTGTCTCTTCCATTTTTTGTTTGTCTACTTGCTTTGTTTAGTGACATACTCTTAAAGATACATTTACAAGGAAGTAAATAGGTGTTTTGTGTTAAAAATAAATTTAATGCAATTTTAAGTTTAAAATTTGACTAAGATATTTAATTTTAATAATTTCAAATGAAGAAGTGGATATTTAATTAGTTTAAGTATTGATAGAAATTTGGAAAAATGAAATTTTAGTACAATGATTAAGTTTTAGTTAACTAAAATTGAAATTAATCAATTAAAACCTAACCAGAAGGCAGTTCATGCAAATTTGTGTAGTTAAACAAAAAAAAAATCAATAAACCAAAATAATTAGAGAATAAGAAAAGAAAAGAGGCACTAAACAATTATCTTTATTTGGATCTCTTTGTCTTATATTCAATTTTTTTGAATTTCAAAAGATTTTATTTGTTAATAACTTTTAATTAATATAACAAGATTGTTTTCTTTCTAATGCTTACCACCAACACTTTACAAAAGTTTTTTGCCAAGTTTATCCAAAACTTACAATAAAAGGTTTTACACAATTTCACTCAAAATTGTTTGCACAATGGGTTTCATTTAACTCATCCAATAGACTCTCCTCGTAGAAGGTGATCCATATCAAGAAGGGATTACAATAGTTTTACTTAAAAAGCTCTTAAAAGCTAGATCCAAACCATAAACTTAGTCAGAAAAAAAAAAAAAAGAAGAATAAATAGAAGGTTTACAAAATTTTAGCTTTTTTTTTTGTTCTTGCAAATTTTTTCTTACCCATACATCTGCAAAGCTTGCATATACATATATAGAGCTATAAAGAAATAGCTATTGGAAAAACTTGATTGTCATATTTAATTGATGAGAAATTTTTAGCTTTTCTTCATTTTTTTTCTTTTATGTTAAAAAGCTTCCTTCCTTTGCTCTTTTTTCTTTGATACATAAACAATGTCAAGGAAAATTAAGTAGAATTAAAGAAAAAACCAAGAGTTAAAAGGGAGATTCCCTATCGAACCTTTAAGCCTAATAAGTTTTATCTTCAATTGCCAAGCAACTAGTATTGAAGAAAGTGAAATTTAAAGTAATCTAATAGATATCTTCTTTAATCACTTTAAGCCTTATCCTTTCTTTTAGAAGCTTGATTGAATAGTAGATTTATATTACGATCTAAAAAGACAAGCTAAAGATGAAAGGCAATAGGGAAGGAGATGAAGTCTATTATGGAGATCTAATAGATTGCCTTCTTAACTACTTTGAGCATATTAATGATCTTGGTATGGTTTTTATTGTCCTCCAAACACCAATTTATAATAAAAAGCCTATTGAAGAGGATCCATGCCACGTGTCTAGAAGGTGATACTTCTTATTTTAGTGCTTCTCCAGAAAAGAATAGTCTAAAAAGATGTTATGGGAGTAAAGCAATGAAAGGAAAGATTAAAAGGATAGTTTTTTTTATTATTTAAAGAGCAAAAACCTTTGAGTTTTTCCATGCAAATAAGTTGATTTGGAGACTCATATTAATTTGTTGGGTTAGGCTTCTTGGATTTGCCTTAGCATTTTGAGAACAATATCATCCCTTGATTTCCATATGTGGTAAAGTCCAATGATGATAAATTTGGAAAAATAACCTATTTGGTCCTTCTTCATATAATTGGTGGACCAAGAGTGTAGCTATTGTGTAATATCTTGATTTGAAATCATGTCAATCTTAATGGTTAAAGGTAATGTAAACCAAAAGGCTCTTGCAAACTGGCATTGTAGGAAAATATAGTTCATTAACTCTTGATTTGATTGGAAGTGGTGTTATTAGAGGTTATTTGCACTAAGAAAGGCTTTTTGAAAGACTTTCCATATGAAAAAGTTCATTCTTATTGGAAGCTTGAGATTCCAAATCTTTTTCCAATGGATAAAATGGGTAGGAGGAGCATCAATCTCTTTCTCTTTAAGACATTTAAAGCCTTCATTTTTCGAGTAGTAACCATTGTTACTACCTTTCTAGATGAGGTGATCTTCCTTATTTAGAATAGAAAAGTCTAATGAAAAAGTTGATCCCTAATTTGGAATAGCAGAATTGATTTAAACATGTTAGGTCCTATCCTAGTTTATAATGTAAAATAGGGTTAAAAACTGTATGAAGATTACAATTTTGACTTGGTTGTATTAGCCACCAAATGTGATGGTTGATGGAATATTCTTGCTAGAACCAATCTGCCATTTTAGTTTATAGAAGTTTGAAGAGTCAGATTTAATGATCTTTGTCCACATTCAAAAGGCATTGGAGTGATTGTGGATTAACTTCAAGGCAACTTTGTTGCAATACTTAGGTATCATGATTATGGAGAAAAGAGATTTCTAATTATTGTCAACCAATCTCCATACTTGTTTTGTAAGAAAAGCTTTATTAAATTAATTCATAAGGTGAAACCCTAATCCTTCTTCTCTAATAAGTAGACAACGCTTTTTCTAGCTAACAAGATACATTCTTTTCTTATTACCATTAAAACACCAAAAGAAGTTGGAGAATCTATTCTCTAATTTCGAGTATAACTTTTTTTGGAAGGTTTATGCAAGATTGTTGGTAAACCAAGATTGACCTCAAGACTAATTTGATTAAGGTCATTCTAGTTATTTGTTAAAAGAGCTTAGCTTCCCAAGCTTGAAGCTTAAAGTCAATTTTTTTTTTCTAACATATCATGAAAAGTCTAGGTTTTGTCTTTTCCCACATCCACCTAAGTGCCAAGGTATTTACTTAGCCTAAAAATATATTTAACTTTAAAGGTACTTAGGAGGAGCTTTTTAAATTTGTGATGGTATCTAGACTAAAAACTAGCTCAGATTTAGATTTGTTAATCCTTTGCCCAAAAGGTTTGCCATAAGGATCTAAAGTATTATTCTTTACATACAAGCTTTTGGAGTCCTCTAAAAAATAATAGTATAATCAATATACAATGAGGTGATTGACAACTTTCGAATCTTTGCAAATTTAATGCCACTTTAAAAGCCCTTCAGTGTCTTTTTGGCAATAATGTGACAGAGGACACTAGCATAGAGAATACATAAAAAAGAGATGAGATTTCTTTGTCTAATACTCCTATTAGAAGTGATTATGGATGAGGGGCTCTTGTTAATGAGTTATTTGTAGGAGACCATAAAGATGCATTGCATGGTTATTTTGATCCATTGAGGAGGAAATTTCATTTTGATAAGAACATATTAGATGAACTTCCTTCTTTCTTTTTTCAATTTGATGCATGATTTCTAAAGTCAAAAGGATGTTGTTTAAAATGAGTCACCTTTTATAAAAAACACTTTGGTCAAGCACAATATAGTCATCCAAAATACCTTCAATCTATTACATAAAATTTTAGTAATGATTTTGTACACCATGTTTCAGAGACTAATAGGTTAATAATCCTTCTAAGGTTATGAGTTATTACATTTTGGAATAAGGGTGATGAAAGTCTTGTTAAGACTTTTCAGAAGAAAAGCATGGTTTTAGAATTTTTTTACCATGTTTACCACATCTTGAACCAAGTTCTAAAAAGCTTAAAAGAAATGGCCATGAAAGCCATCCAAACCAGAGACACTATCTGCCTTAAGTTGAAAGATTGCTTCTTGAATTTCAAAAGAGGATAACTTTATAGAAAGAAAGTGATGATGATCTTCAAAGATAAAGGGGAGATAAGTCCTATCAAGAGAAGAGAAGATGTCATTTAGAGAGGTCTCCTTGTCATTAACAAAAATGCTAAGGAAATAATTATTAGTCAAGTGTCATTTAGAGTGAACAAGTATATGGAAATACTGTAAGATAAGAGAAAATGTCATTTAGATTAGGTTTGAATCACTAACTTAATCTCCTTAAGGATTTTTAATCATGAAAATATTGCAATTGGCTTTACTAGAGCAAACAAATATATGGAAATACTTAGTATTTTGGTTACTTTTGACTAGCCAAGATTACCTAGCTTTCTATGCCTAAAGGATTTTCTCATACTCATAAAGGAACTCTAGTTCTTATTCAAGAGTGTTAACTTCAGAGATATGTGAAAGAGATTCCTAATGGTGCTTTTGTTCCATAGATGCAAAGCAGTTATAATAGAAGAAAATTTGGAACGGAGTTTGTTACATTTGATATTCTATACTAAACCAGACACTTAAAGAGTAATAAGAGGAAGAATTAAAAGTGATTAAAAGCCCAAACAAGATGAAGGGTTAGGGCTAAGAATGAGATAAAGGCCTAGAAGAGGCAACTGCAAAAAGTTTGCAATATAGTAAGAAAAATACCAAAAAAGTAAAAGAAAGTATATCTTGTATTTTAATTTAAGTTTTGACCTCATAACACGTTAGAGGACAAAAAGAAAAAAGAGTTAAAGACCAAATAAAAAGAGAAAATAAGAAGAAAAGTTCAAAAAGAAACAAAAATAGGGATACTTGTACAAGGTAATACAACATAAAAATAAAAAATATAAGGTGTTAAGTAAAAAGTAAAATAGGGTAAAATAAAGTTATTTCCTCTTATATATGAGTTAAATAAGCTAACAAATGACTCAAGAAGCTTGAAATAGGTCAAAACAATGGCTGCACAAAAAACTAAAAAAAAATTCCACTATAAAGTTTTGGGCTATTTTTTGCCATTTTAAGCCCCTATAACTCAAGATGAGTGGCTTGAAGATTTTAAAATCTTTTAAATGAGAATATGGAGCTTAAAGCTCTAAAAGAAAAAAAAAAGAGCTAGAATGTAGAAAATTATTAAATCAAATAAGTAAAGGCAAAATGGTCATAACAGTCAAAAAGTCAACATCTTTTAATTCTTTTTTTATATATGCTTTATCAAGCCATTCTTCCACCACCTTTCTCATAATATCTAGTAGCTTCAAGGTCCCTCCCATGACATCATATGGAGAAGAAGAGAGAAAAGAAAAGACAAATATTTTAAATATGTTTTTGAGTTTATTTCACTCAGACATAGTTAGCAAAATTGTTCTCTTCCTTATGCTCTTCATTTTGGTGGTTTTAGAATTTGAATTAGTGAAGGTTCAACTACCACTAAAGGGAAAGAGTGTTTTTTTTTAAGAATTTTAATAGGGGAAAATTGCCAGCACTGAACAAGCGTCGTTTTAAGGTATAGTATGCTATGGTTTGAGTTTGATTTCCTTGAGTTCTTTTCTTTTTTTTTTTTCTTTTTGTGTAGAGAAAGTCTCTCTTTCTCTCTCTCTCCCCCATGTTTTCTTGTATTCTAGTGATAGTAAAGAGCATGTAGAAGCAAGCTAGAGCATGAAAATGGAGAGAAATTGGCAAGAGAATGAAGAAAAACTCCATTTAGTGCCTTATATATAGCTCTCGACTACCCCCTTCAAAAGTAGGTTAATTGAGTTTTTTTTTTAGTTTTAATGAATTTAAAAGTCCTCTAGGTAATTATAGAGATTAGTGGAAGCATCAAATTGAATTGTAAAAGTCGTATACAAAAGTTGAAAATTTTAAGCTCATTTCATGCATCTCTTAGCCACTCTCTAGTTTGATGGGTTAAGGTATGTGGTTTTGAGTTCTATAAAATGTAGAGATTCTTTTGAGAATTATGGAGGCTAGGGAAAGTATTTGGTTCAATTATAGAGGCCAATAATAAAAGTTAAATTTTTCATATGCATAGAAAATCTTAGCTAGAGAACATAGTCATACATAAGTGTGTCATTATAATTAAGGCTTTTAATGAGCTCATCATGAATCTAATAAGTCATCTAAAAGGTTAGAATGAGGCCTAGATGCAAGGAAGTGACTATTTGCAAAATGGCCTAAAGTGGCTTACTATGTCTAAGTATAGAAATGGGCCAAATGAATAGTAATTGACAATATAAATAGTAAAAGTCTAGTTTTTGGCTCAAATTGCGAATTTAGGGAGTTTTAGTTACTCAAGAAAAAATTTCCCATGAAAAGCCTTAAGTTAGAGCCTAAGAGAAGGGCAAGTGAAAGAACCAAGTAAAGCTAGTAAGAATAAGGAATAATAAGTTCCATTTTAAACTAAGAAGTTAGCAATGTAAGCTCTGGAAATATGGTTAAATGGTTAAGAAAGAAAAGCTCTAAAAACTAAGTCCTGAAATGCATCTAAAGTATTGCAATGTATCATATAGAGTATACCAATATATATAGTCAGTATATTTAAGCTTTAGCACTGATATGAATGTCAATGTGATGTTTTAGGCTGCTAGTGTGACAAAAGGTCTCATTATCTTTACTTGGTTGAGAAAAGCAATTTAAAA
Organism: Erythrophleum ivorense; assembly: GCA_026724425.1. NCBI lineage: Eukaryota > Viridiplantae > Streptophyta > Magnoliopsida > Fabales > Fabaceae > Erythrophleum > Erythrophleum ivorense. The sequence goes on along the minus strand of JAIUCV010000199.1, from coordinate 1,506,512 downwards.
AAAGAATAAAAGCAAGACTAAGCGATGTTGGGGTTAGTATTCAGTACATGTAGCATTTTTCTCCTCTCTTTCATACTTTTAATTGCTTGAGTGTTTTGGTTGCGTATATGATATGTTTGCTTAATGTTAAAATGAGTGTTATGAGATTTCTATAAGTTTTGACCTAGTACATGAAGCTTTACTTGATGTTGGTTAAGAGAAAATAGTTAGAAAATTGAGCATAGTAGTTTTTTCCTCTGCTTAGTATTAGAGCTACTTAGGAGAGAGTTTAGCAAGCTTGGCTAAGTTTTAGCTACATGCATGTATATTTTCATATGTTTAGAAAGTTCATATGACAAAAAGTTGCATACATGCATATTTGTGTGTTTGAATAATTATTGCATGTTAGAGTAAGATTATACTATTAAGATCCTTTCTAAAATCTCACCCCTTTATATTCTATTAACTCTCTTACCAGGTGAGAGTAGCTGACTAGACCAAAGAAAAACTTTAGCTCCATGAAGAATTATGGCCTTAATGTTGTATTTTTCTTATTATAATTTGTTAAATTGTATTTTGATATAGACATATGTATAATGACTCTAATATATATGAGATAGACATATGTATAATAACCCTAATGTATATAAGATTGGCCTAGATAGGGTAGTTAGAGATAAACCAATAAATGTATTGATAATTTTGAGTAATATAAATGCTATGTAGAATTTTATGAGCATCTTGTTATTCTTAGTCAATTGATGAGACCAAGTCTAAGGGCTAGTTGATAATTGAACCCGAAGACTATTGGAAGTCAATTAAAAATGAGTACATTGTATTTAAATTATATACAAGTAATTGATTTTAGTAGAAGAAAGGGTAAGAGTGCCCAGGTAATATTCAATTTCTAACTATTATGCTACTAGATTTTCAATAATTTAAAATGTTTGACCATATAATTTAAGTACATAATGAGCTTTAGATGTGATGTTTGATTATGAAACGATCAGTGAGTGCTTTAGGAATCCAAAAGTAGTTTTAGACTAGAGAGATCCACCTCTAGCGTTGACTCCAATCTAATGTACCATCTAGACTCATGTTAAAAGAAAGCGAGACGTAATTAAGTTTAGATAACATACAAAGAGTTAAATTTTTTTTTTAAGTATTCCATGCTTAAGTCATGTTGTAATGCTTGAACTGACAACCATGACTATTCTATTCACTTAAACCTAATTTTGGTATTATTAATAAAAATCAAGGACTATTAACTAATGGAATATATTCAATATTAAGAAAGGTCTGACAATGCCAAAATGTTAAAAATCCATGTATGTATTGATTCCAAGGAGGTTGTACAATATCAAAACATTAATCATACTAGAACCAAAAGCTCTCAAATCAAGGAAAGCATGATCTGAGGCCATTATAAGAAGAACTATAAGTTTAGAGTTAAGAAACATTAATAACCATTTGAGCTGAACCTCGTCATTATTGCTTTTATTATTGGACCAAGTAAACTAAAGGCCTTTTAGAAAGACTTTCGACAAAGAATAGGCATCTAGCATGTCTTTAAACTGACTACACCAGGAATCAAAGAAACTAAGCTTTCTTTGTCTTGAAGGGAGTTGCATTGATTGTAGTCACCAATGATAAGCCAAGGATCTTTGTTATACAAAGCCACACCTGTCATCCATTTCCAAAGCACAATTTTTGATAAAGCTTAGGATGCCCATAAATGAAGGAAACAAGGTAAAGGGCTCCATGATTGTTCAACACTTTCACGTGAATCCAATTGGGAGTTACATCAAGGATACAACAACTAATATTTGTTTTTCCATGCTAAAACAAAGTCCACCTCCTTTGTCAATTACATCCACACCACAAAAATAAATAAAACCTATAGATCTAAGCTTGAGTTCAACTTTTTATTTACTAGAATTTTGGTCTCACTAAGAAAAATAAAACAAGGATTGTATTTACAAACTAAAGTTTCAATATGTTGAATTGCTAAGATTTTGTTTGAATCCTTGACAATTCATCATGGCTCCTTGAGAAGCATTTTTTGGGTTACTTCCCTATCCCTTACGAGAGATGAAGGAACTTCCTTCCTTTGCTTGTTATCTCTTTGGCAAGTTAAAGAAAATGGAGTTAGAGAAGAGATTAAAAGCTTGCCTTTTGACAAGAGTGAGGCAATATGAAGTATTTTATTATTTTCTCTTTCTAATTCTTTTTTGTCATTTTTTCCTTAAACAAAAGTTCTTCCTTCAATATTATGCTAGATATGAAGATAAATCCCCTGTAATCCAGTGAGATTATAGGCGATACAATGAAGCATAAATTTAACACGTGCCCTTTATTTTTATTTTTATTGTAGAAATGCAAAAGATTTTAACTATAAGGATAAAAATTTTAATTATGAAAAAAAATTATATGTCATCTTATAAAGCCCATAAATTCTGTTACTATTTATCCAATTTTTTTTACTATTTCTGTTCACCATTATTTAAGAAATAGTTCTTCATAATTAAAATTTTTGAAAAAAATTAAATTTTATGACTATAAATTGAAAATATTTATTATAAAGAATCTTGAATTTTGAAATTATTTTATAAATATAAATTTTTTAAAGAATAAACATTTTTATCCTAATTAAAATTTTTATTCTCAATTAAAATTTTTAGAATATAATATTTTTTATGGTTAAAATTTTTATTTCCATAATTAAGATTTTTTTATTTACATAGTTAAAAAAATTCATAATTAAAATTTTTATTTTTACAATTAAAATCTTTTATCTCTCTGTACAAAAAATATATGTCAAATTTAATTACATCTCCTACAATTACTAAAGGAGGCGATATTATGTCTGCTGCACATGGAGCTAAAAAATAAGAGATAAAAATAACATCCTCATTTAATGCTTTTTCTCTTCATTAAATGCTTCATGTTACCATTTAAAAAAGAGAAGCATCATAATTTATTTTATTACTTTCTCTTTCTTATGACGAAAGGCTGCCACTGAAACTTTCTTTCACCGTACCATTCTTCAGCATGCGAGTAGCTTTCCAACACTTGTATTTTAATTTCATTTGATGCAGAGTTTTATTTGTTTGATTTGTATGCAACTTCTTTTTGTTTTTTGTTTCACTTAGTAAAAGATTTAACTGCTTAAAGCCATTTTTTCATATATTAAAAAATTAATATATTTTGTTATCATCAAAATATCAAAGGTTTGCTAAGAATCCTTAAGCCAACAATTCTGAAAGATCATCCTGTACTATTTTACTGTTTTAGTTTCCAGATTCAAGCATGCTTTGCCTTTTAATCTGATATAATACGCTCTTCTCGAGGTAAGCGTTAAAAAAAAGGAAAAAATAAAGGTGAAGAGACCTACAAGTTGAAATTTAAACAGAAGAATTCCGTCCCCTACAAAAAAAAAGGAGAATAAACAAAATTAACCAGTGATAGAACCCGATCATTGTCACAGATCAATGATTTAATCAATTACATAAATCATTAAATCAGATGATTCCATAATTATATAAAATATTCATTTTTTCCCAGACAAGTTACCTCTAGCCAACATTAAGGACCCACAGAGAAAAGAATAGTGGTCATGTTTACCTTAATATGATCTTCTGTACTTGGATGTGGCCTACTATTATTAGTCAAAATTCAAATAATAGCTACAAAATGCACTGCTTAGTTTTCTCTAAGAGCCAACCCTATCATTAACATCCTCCTCTGATACAAGAGTACAAAAATGAAAAATCGCAATAAGCTATTCTTTCCTCATCCTGCCACGGCTCAAAATCTAACATCATCCAGTAATGTACATACAGGGATTCTCTCCGACTGAATGCTGCAAATGATTTGCCGATTTGCCTAGATAATTTTTTCGGAGATAAATAACAAATAGACCTGCAACAAGGAAAATACCTAGAGATTGACATAAAGAGTAGCATACGGATCACGCAGTCGGATTTCAAGGAAAACCATTAGGCAAGATGAAAACTTCAATTATTATAATAATTTTAAAAAAAAGTAATAAAATAATTAAATCAAAACCCTTTAGGACATCATGCTCATGTGTCCCACTGTGTGTGTGTGAAACAGCAGGATTCGGGAGTCTGAACCAAGATGAATTCGCTACTATCCAAAAGTCAATGCCATCAAAGTAAGCGAGGATAACTCATTCAGAATTTGTGTACGCTAGTAAAATGTTTCAAAACTTACATTTTAAGCATAATCCATGCTGTACTCAAGATTGAATAGGATGTCCCGACGGGCTTCTGAACCCATTCGAATATTCAGAGAATTGGCAAGTGACTGCACTCGGTCATCACTGTCATAGTCCATCTCTCGCATGCATCTCCTTCTAACTTTTTTTAGTGTCTCTTTGGAAGGTTCAAATCCAGCAGCCACCTGCCAACAAGTTTTATGTAGGTTATTACTTCCCTGCAAAATTACCACATTATTTAAAAATACATAAGTAAATTGCAGTTACCATATCATCAATCACAGCCAGAGCAGCTTTGACATCTCGGTTCATGAGGTGGGCATCCACAAGCAGAGAATATGACATTGCATTTGGCTTTACACCCAAACTCACTACGTGCTCAAACACCTTAGAAGCTTCATGTGTCTGCCACAAGATAAGAAACCCAATTAATAGGTCTTCACAAATCACAAGTGTTCACAACTTGTGGCCCTGAACCATGCATCAAGCCATGCGGCACATAAATATAGAAACAAGCAAGAAGAGAAGGACACACAAAAGCAAAACATGTTTTTGCCTTTCCCGCATCAGCTCAAATTGCCATGCAGCACCTCAGTATGATTGCTGATAAAGTTCTTCCATTTTTCTTTTTTTTCCCCACGCCTTACCCTTCCACCAGTGAAATGATAAGAGGGGCCAATTTGAGGGGTAATTAACACAATTATATGTCAAATGTTCTGAGTGCAAAGCAAAGGTAGAAATTATTTAAGGCATTTTTTGTGTTGGGGATGGAAGAAGGGTGGGGAAAATGAGTCATCACCTTCTTGAGCTTCCCAAATGCAAGCATCAGCGCATTGTATGAATGAATATCAGGTGTCAGCCCAAAAGTAGATCCAATTGCTTCAAAAGTTTGGTATGCGCGGTCAAGGTCCCATATATTGGCACACCCTAAAATGATGCAGTTTAGAGCAGCAACAGATTTATAAGGAGTCTCTGCACGGCTCAAATTTTCCAGTTGAAAATAAACCTGAATTATATAACCATAATATGATTAGATAACTCTGCAAATGAATATATCCTTCCAATGAAATAAGTAGGTCATATGTAGCAGCCAACTTAATCTAAGATGCATGCAGGCCAAGAGTTGCAGAAAGGAAAGTATAAGTGTGTACATTAACGTAACATGAAATTTTCTATAAATATCATATACTTAGGGAAATAGAAATATATAATATCAAAGAAAGAAAAGCTACTACACAATCTGTTCCCAACAAAAAGCTTGCAAAAGCCAATGAATAACATAAAACGTCATAATAGATTGAAATAGAAATAAATACTAAAGCGTAGGAAATATTGATTACTTTCTTCAACTAAAAGAAAGACATACAGAATCCAAAGTCTCAAATCCCTTCTTGGAGCATGCCACAACCAATGGATGTAAAGAGGTAAAAGGGGAGAACATTTCTTCAGCTTCTTGACTGGAATCTCCATAAGCAGACTCAAAGTCATGCAGCGTACTAAAAGCCCTTTGTAAGTTCCCCAGTGATGCAAGGGCATTTATCTTTCCGAGAAAAGATTCAGGGTTAGGAGCCCTTTGTTGACGCAATGTGCGACGTAAAATAGTCCATGCTGCATCTAGCAGATTAGAACTATAGGTCCTACCTGCAGTGGCAAGAGCGGACACAGCTAAACCTTCATCTACAGAAAGAAATACAGCAGGTCTTGCCTGCTCACCCCTTGCAATCCACATAGCCATAAACTCCAGGGAATAATAAGCTAGTTTGCTATTATCCTGCTGCATTGCAGTTTCAGCTATATAATTGCACACGTTCCACGGAGGGCAAAGAGCTTTGTTCTGATCCATTGTCTGGAAACACCAACAAGAACAACATTACATAGGAGACACATCGAGTTATCAGTACAGCTAAGAAAACAAATTATCTTAGGTATCAAAAAAATTGATTACTACCTTGCACTTTTCAATTATTGCTGCCAAAGTATCTAGTCCACCCTTATTGACACAACTGTTTACACAGTTCGTAAACACATTCACTGACAACATATAACTCGATTTCAAAGCCAAATCTATATATTTCAATGCAGCATCAATTTTGCCTGTCAAAAACAGCATTCCAATGACCAAGTCATATGATTCATTATCAGGGCGAGATTCATTTCCAGTCAACAGCATCCTGATAATAACAGAAAACTTGATACATTAAACAAATCCAACACGTTCAGTATAAACACAAAAGTAATACGCACACATGGTGCATATTAAATCGATAATGAGGCAATAATTGCATTCACGATGAGGTGGAAAACATAAATAAACAGGAAACAACTCCTATATTTGCACCATCGTAAATCACACAGTGCATAAGCTTTATCAGACCTTGGGTATTTTAGCAGACCTTGAGTATTGCTGATAAAATACTAAAACTGATATAAGGACTTGAAATGTTATGGAGAAATAACAATTCATGGGCCAAATCTGATTTTCAATGATATGCCAGACCTCCTCTCCTTTGAGTCACATTCATTTTGGGCATGTTCCTATAGATGTCTACATGCGCTAGAATCAAATCACTGGTTAAATATGTGCCTTTTTTTCATTAAAAAAAAATATTTCAGCTGTCACAAGGTATGCAAAACCTTTTTCTTTTGCTTGCGCTAGCCGCAATTCGAACTGAATGTTCAGTGCTGCTGGGATATATCCACACTCTTACAGGCCACTATATACAGCATTCGTTTCTCATCTGATGTACTGCAGTCTACTGGTCATAAAGGTTCTATTTTTAATCTCCAGACAACAATTTGTTTTAAAACTCCAATCCGAAACTACTACCTCTAGAAAATTAAGTTCGAGCAAGACTAGTTGTAATTGGCATAGAAAACCACATTTTCAATTATTTCTTATCTGTACAAGCATCCCTAGTGTTAGTCCAATACTCGACAAATATAGGCCGTCGTCATTTGCAAAATTCAACAAGAAGAAGATTTATGAGCTAACCGTTCCAGCAATTTCTCAGCAGCCTCAGTCTCCCTGGCCTGGTACATTGATTTAAGTACCAAATTGAACGAAGCAGTGTTAGGTGTGATCTGAAAATCCTCCATTCCAGCTAACAAATCGAGTAGCTCCCCAACAGAAGCACCAATCATCAAGTTCGCTCTCAGATAATGGTTATACAAATTCACGTCAGGCTTATTCGGCTTCCCATTCTTGTCCAACGCCCTCACCCAAGACTCAAACAACCGTTTGACATTTGCCCATTCTTGCAAGGCCACCCAATCAGCGAACTTATTCATCAAGCTTTTAACATCATATGTCTGAGCCATTGATTGGATGCGATTAGCGGGTAACTGGTTAAGAAACCCTAGTGGGATCACTGTCTGGGATACGGAAGGGGGAATTGGGCTGCGCCAGTTCTCATTGTAGAGAGGACTACCAGAGGCAGGGTTGGGAGGAAGTGGGGTTGGGGCAGTAGGTGTACTGGACTCAGCGAGTTGAGGTTCCTGAGAGAGGAAAGTGAAGGTAGTAATTGTCTTCACGGATATGTTAGCGGAGTTAGAGTGAAGCGTTTTGATCAGCGACCGCGTCCGAGCAAGGATCGCCATCTGCGACGCCATTGATTCAACTTCGATGTGGTTTAGGGTTTTCCGCTTCAGTTCAGCTCAGGGCCTCGCAGTCGACTATTTTTGGACAGGAAACTCGAGGGGTGATATGGTAAATTCATCATCTCAGATTAAATATGGAAATTTTTTTTTAATAACTATGACGGCACGTTGGGCCGTAACTTTTCCGCAAAGGCCGAACTTGTAACGGGCTTCATGCTAAATAAAAAAGTCATCTCATGACAATAGAAATGTGGAGATCGGAAAAGGTTGTTTCCGTATGGGCGATTTTTAGGGGGTTTTTTTTAAAAGTAAATTAAATATATTTATTCACTTTTATTAAAATTATATATTTTTTACTATAATGTTCTCTATTACTTTAAATATATAAATATATTTTATATCTAAATATACATAAATAAAAATAAATAATACATAATTTTTTAAATATGTACAAATAAAAATAAATTTTTTATTAAATCTAACTAAGAAAAATATGTATTTATATTAATAAAAAATATTGTAGTCCAAAAATTTAAAATTAAACTGATATATAACACAATTTTTTATTCAAAAAGTCTGTATACATTTTAAAAATAAAAAATTCATATAATTTTAACAAAAATTAGAGAAATTTTATATAATTTACTTTTTTTTTTTGGCCGAGATGTACTTCTTTTAAAGTTCAAAGGATGAAGAATAGACCCTCTAATAAAAAACTTAAAATTATAATAAACTAGTATCTAATCCTACACAAAAATGCTTATTTGTACATCATTCTCATAAATGAAGAAATTGTAACTACATATACAAGTGAACATTCTGTTACAATTACAACCGATACATCAAATAAAGTTTTTGATGATGTTTGTTAGAATTGAGGTAGCTTATGCAAACTATGGTAGAAATTATAGCATTATAACCGTAATTTGAATTTCAAAAACCAGTTTCATTCTGTTAGAATCAAAATAACCATTGAGACTTTCAAACAAAAGGATTAAATTAAGAATACACTTCATATAACGACTCTGCCAAGAGCTGCATTCCATCCTAACTCCTTTGAAGCATATCTTTTTAGTATATTTGCAGTTTAATATATCCTCGAAAGAAAGAAGGGGGGGGGGGGGGAAATGTGATACGAAATACATATATATATATATATATATGAATGGGCTTTAGTTAGTGTATGGTCCTCAGCGGATTCAGGAGAAGAGAAATATGAACATCAAGTAAAAAATAATGGGGAATTAAAACATCGAAGTAAGTATGGTGTTTGCTATAATTGAAATAGACTGTGACAAATAAATCACGAAGTTTTCCTTCAATTTGTTCTCTCCCATTGACATGCCCTTTCTCTGCGTCTCTTGCAACATTGAGAAATAACAATAAGTTGAGTTTCTCTGCTGCTAAGTACAAACCTTTGAATTAAAAAATGCCATACTATAGAACAGTTACAATATACCGTGCAAAGGAAGAATTTGTACTAGAACAGTTACAATATACTGTGCAAAGGAACTTGAAATTCTCGGCTACAGTGGAGAAAAATTATAACTAACATGCAAGACCATTAAAGTTTATTCTCTGAATGCCCAAACTTTTCTTTTTTGGTAAGAAGTGGCGAGGAGCTCTTCTCCATGTTCCATTTAATTTATTTATTTATAATTAAAATAAGGTAACGTAGAGAGAGTTCTTCCACGTTTCCTTCAATTTATTTTTTTAAAATAAAATTAAAAAAACACAAAGTAGCCCTATCCATGTTTTCTTTATACATTTATATATATATATATATATATAGAGAGAGAGAGAGAGAGAGAGAGAAAACACAAAATAGGATTGTCTCTATTCTTCTCAAATATATTTTTATTTTTTAAAATAAAAAGAATATTTCACTAGCATTTTTTATTATAAATAAATAAATAAAAAAACGCATGTCACAAACCCCACATTCAATAAAGGTGAGAGTGGGGATTGAGGGCGTTAGGGAGGGAGAGGGAGACTTCTGGGTGTGTGTGTGTGTGTCTCTCTCTCTATATATATGTATATATTATATAACAATATATATAATATATGTTAAAATATAATTAATAATAATACATTTATAAATTATTATTTTATTGATAATATTATATTTTTAATTTTATTTTAATTATTTTTAATTTATTTGCATGAAAATATTTTTTTAGTCTTATTAAGAATCTTATTAAAAGAATATCTCAATTTATTTAGGATAATAAATTAGCTTAGTCAAATAGCAAGTTTTTTATTTTGTTGGCTAAATAATATAACATACTATTAGAGAAAAGAACTTGTAATCATGTCTATTATTTTAAATAATACAATATATTATAGAGAAAAACAATGTAATCCCACTATTGTTTTAAATAATACAATACATTATTACTAGACTAAACCTTTTTATTTATCTCTAACTTTAAAATTTTTGCTACTATAAAAAGTTTATAAAATTGTCTTTCAAGTTTTTTTTTATTTAAAAAAAATATCTTTTATTTTAAAAAAAATGAAAGATGTTGGTGCTTGGGTTTTAATAGTAAAAATAATTTTTTTCAGGTTTTTTTAGAATAAAATTTTGTTTATCTAAATAATCAAGATAAAAGTGGATGCAAAATTCATCAATGAATGCATAGACAAGTGAAATTTGAATAAGAAATAATATAAGAAAAAATTCCAAAAAATAATGGAGGCAAACAAATTTGTCCCAAAGGTAATAAAACGTTAAATTTAGAATCATTTAGTTGGAATTCATATTGACCAAGTTATTAAATTTAGACTCAGTGAGTTTGAATTTAATACTTTGTTGGTCGAGGCATGAATTTAAAACCATAGATTCTGAATTCAGTTTTATTGATGTAATTGATTAGTTGATTGGTCGCGTGAAATAGTAAAATAGTAATAATTAGATTTTATTGTGTTATTGATGTGTGGCAGCATGTGATAGGTGAATTCAAATTTTCAAGCATTCTGATTGGTTGAAAAATAAAATAATGAATAATGAAACAATAAAATTACCAAAATACCTTTAAACCATTTACCTATAAATTGGCTAAAAGGGACACATGCATTGTAACTTCTTAACCAAGTTTACTCTCTTTTGCCAAAATTACCTTCTTTCAACTTTTCTATTTAGGTTTTATAGCTGATTTTGAATATTGGTGAAGAAGGAAATGATACAAAATTTATTAGTTGAAACAGTATTTCTTAGCAAAATCTTAGGTAAATAAGAGATGACATCTGAAATATGTTTGTAATATATTTTTGTATCTAGCATTTTATTTTTATTATAAGTTAAATATATGCATTTTGACATATTTGTGTAATAATAATAATTTTCGTTGATGTCATGAGTGGATGTTTAATTTTATCTAATATATCTTTGTTGTATGATAAATTCTAATTATTGTTGTTATTTTAAATTTACATTATAGATAATGTAAAAATAGGTATAAGACATAGAAAAATTAAAATGATTAAAAGTCATTTAAATGAATAGAAAATGTAAAAAATGTGAAATAATTAAGTGAGTAAAAAATGGGAAAAATTGTGAAATATGTAAATTTATAACTAAAAAGATATTAAAAATTAGGATAAGAGAAAGAAATAATATTTGTAAAAAAAAAAGAAAGTAATTATTAGAATTGAAAAAAATTATTTAGAGAAAAATATGAAATAAAAATTAGTTAAAATAAATTAAATGAGAAGGAAAAAATTAAAAAAAAACTAAAAAGCAAAAAAGAGTTGTCCATAATTGCGAAATATATTTTAGATAATAATTGAGGATAGGAAAAATATTTAGGGTAGAAGAAATAATTGTTAAAATGTATAGGGTAGAAGAAAGAAATTTATATAGTCAAAAAATAATCGTGAAATATTTTATATAAGTAGTAAAAGGAAATAAATTTATATAATTATACAATAAATATATTTTATATTAATGATTGTGAAAATTATGGTAAAAGAAATAAATTTATATAGTTGAAAAATAATTTTAAAATATTTATATTAATAGTAAAAGAGATAAATTTATATAGTTGAAAAATAATTTGGGGTAGAAGAAATAAATTTAGGGTAGTTGGAAAATAATTGCAAAATATTTGATATTAATAGTAAAGGATATAAAAAAAAGTAGGGTGGGAGAAGAAATTTTGGGAAAAAAGAAGTGAAAGGTAATTATGAGTGCAAAACAATTATTTAAGGAAAGAAAAATTAGGAGGAAATTTTTTTAAAAAAATAAAAGGTAACTATTTTAATTGCAAAAAATAATTTAAAGAAGACAAAATATGTATGTATTGGATATATGTAAATCAAAATTAATTAAAATTAGAAGAATTATGAATGAAAATATGAAATAAATAAGTAAATGAAAAAGTCAAAAATAGTGACATATTGATGTGAAGAAGTAACTTAAAATAATTTATATTAATAGTAAAATAAAAAAAAAAATTAAGGTAGACGAAATAAATTTGTTAAAGAAATAAAAGGTAATTATTACAATTGTGAAAAAAATACATTAAAGAATAAAGAATATATATAGAATAATTATAAATTACAATTATACATGATTTAAAAAAATAATGAACAAAAATATGGAATAATGATGTAAGTAAAAAGAATATCTACAATTATGAAATATTTATGAAAATAACAAAATTAGTAGGAAATTTTATGTAAATAATACATTTATTTAAAAATAATGACAAATTGATAATTCCCAACTATTCATGTTATTGTACATATTTTTCTCTCAGTAAATATGAGTTTAGCCTCCACTTATAGGGTAAATAATACATCCATAGAAAGAAATGAGCATATATAGGATGAATAGCTCTAGACTCAATACTTATTTGAAAAACCATCATCTTTACCTTTATTTTTAAGTATTCTGATAGCTAATCATACTTGGTTTTCTTAGGATGCATGTGTTGAAGAGTTTGGAGTAAATTCAAGAGAGAAAGGCTGCAAAGTGATGAATGCAAACATCTCGCTGTGGCTGGGTTCATTGGGCCGAGGCGAGAAGTACAGAAATCCGAAGGAAGTGTGCAGGGTAACATGCGCCATGGCGAAAATGTTTGAGCCATGGCAAGGCCTCAGGCAGAACCAAAACTCGCCACGGCGAAGATTGTGTACGCCGAGGCGCGAGACAAGAAGACCTCAGAATTCAGACAGAATCAAAACTCGCCGCGGCGCTTAGTCTTACAGAACCAAAACTCGCCGCAGCGCAACATTCTACGCCGCGGTGTAAATCCAATTAGTTGAACGTAGCGTTTTGTTTCTAAAATTTTTGAGGGTTTGAAGCTTTATATGCGAAGGAGGGTCGAGGCAGTTGTCATTCTGTGTTGGTTTTGTGTTATTCCAAGTGTGCAAAGGCTGAGGGAAGAGCTAGGAAGCCATCTTGAAGCAAAGAGAAGCTGGAGATTGAAGATTGAAGTCGAATCCTTGTGTTTCTGAGTTTCCTCTTCATTTCTTCTGTCTTATTCATAGTTTCTGATGTATTTGATTGTTGCTTCAAGCTTGACTTTAGATTTTATGATCATGTATAGCTAAACCCTATCTAATCTAGGATTATTTGGAGCTCTTGTATAAATTAGTAGTTGTTCTTCATTCTAATTTTGCAATCAATGGTTCATGCTTGTTCACTCAACTTTGTACTTCATGCTTTCTGATTGCTTGACCAACATTTAGATTGATATAATACCTTACTTGAACTTGGGAAAGGAAAAGGGAGGTTAGATCAAAAGTTGAGTAGTGTGAGTGCTTGAAATTTGCTGAGGTGAGTGGATAGCTTAGTTATTGAGATAAAAATATACTTAATAACCTCACATGGTCTAGTTAGGTATTACACTCATAGATTGATCTTAGTTAATTTTATAAGGGATTATGAAATTAGCTGAGTACCCTATACAATATTTGGAAAAATATATATAGGAACAATAAAATCCTAGACCAACATGTATCACCATGGAGAGCAAAAGGGAATAAATGTTGAACTAACTACTATGAAGTATAAGAAGACCAATAATCCTAGATGCTAATATTTACCCGAAAATCCAAATCCTAACCTAGATTTTTACATAGCATTAGAATCATAAACAATTTCCTTTAACACCAACATTTAAGAATTGATTTGCTTGATTTAAATTGGGGTGTGAATTTCAGTACTTGGCATTATTTTGACAACAAATCCTCGAGGGAACGATCATTTCTCATCACTATATTGCCTTCACGATACGTATACTTGCGTGTATGCTTCAAGGAAAGCAACAAGTTTTTGGTGCCATTGCCGGGGTTTTGTATGCCAAAATATTGTGTTGTCAATATTGATACTAGCATACCTAGTTTGAACTTAAGCACTGTGCATATTTTTACTTTATCTACTTTCAATTTCTTTCTCTATTCTATTTTGCAATGACTACCTTTTGTGTGTGCACAACCTCATATGTAAGAGATTGTGAGTTTCGAAGTGGTTTTGTTTCCAGAAGAATCTGATCAAGCCTCTAATCAAGCTCAAAGAGACGGTAGCGTCGTGTCCACACAGTGAATGATTTTGCAACTTTGAATATGCAAGGGTACCACTCAAGTATAAGAAGACCAGCCATTCAAGCAAACAATTTTGAAATGAAGCAAGTGGTGCTGCAAATGCTTCAAATGGCTGGACAATTCAGTGGCTCTCCTCTTGAAGATCCGAACACCCACCTCTCCAATTTCCTAGAGGTGTGTGATTCCTTTAAGCAGAATGGAGTGACAGATGATGCTATTCAGCTGAGGCTCTTCCCACTTTCATTAAGGGACAAGGCTAAGGTATGGCTCAACTCATTACCGGATGGATCCATAACCACTTGGGATGATCTAGTCACAAGATTTAGAGCCAGATTTTTTTCGCCACCTCGATCAGTAGAGTTGAGAAATGACATTACTTTCTTCATGCAACAAGATGATGAGCCCTTATATGAAGCTTGGGAAAGATTCAAGGAACTGTTAAAAAAGTGCCCCAATCATGGATTTCCTAAATGGGTGCAGGTGCAAACCTTCTATAATAGGCTGTTGCCTAAAACAAAAGCCATCCTCGACTCAGCTTCAAATGAGAGTATCACAGGCAATTTGAATGTTGAAGAGGCTTATAATTTGCTGGAAAATATGGCAGCTAACTCCCTCTAATGGTCTGCATCTAGACCTCACAAGAAAAAGGTAGCTGGGATACATGAAATAGATGCTCTAGCCACACTCTCAGCTCAGGTGGCTGCAATGAATAAGAGGTTTGATAGTCTTGAAACACGTTTCAGTGCACCAGTAGGGGTCAACTCTATTCAAGCTCCAGTCATCATTTGTGAGCGTTGTGGAGAAGAACACTGCAGTGAATAATGCCCTTCCTTGGTAGAAGTAGTCAACTACATGGGCAACTATGGGAAGGCCCAAAACAACCCCTATTCCAACACTTACAACTCGGGATGGAGGAATCATCCAAATTTTTCATGGAGTCAGGGGCAAAATCAGCCCCAGTCATCCTCTTCTGGTATGAGACTTTCTCACCCCCTGGGATTCCCTACTCAAGGAAGACCACCAATGCCAGAAAAGAAACCAAACATGGAAGAAATGCTCATGCAATATATGGCTAAGCAAGATGCCATCTTAGCCAGACAAGATGCCATAATGACAAGACATGAGACCGCAATTCGAAATATAGAAGTACAAATCGGTCAATTGGCTTCTTCTGTAAACTCAAGACAGCTTGGGGTGCTACCAAGTGATATTGTTCTTAACCCCAGAAGAGAGGGCAAAGAGGAATGTAAAGCTATTGCATTAAGAAGTGGCAAGGAGTTGTCAGAAGTACTACCATCAAAACAAGCCAATAAGTCAAGCCCAGACTAAGGCAAGGTGGAAAAGAAGGGTGATAAGGAGGAACCTTTGGAAGTGAAGAACAAGGTGGAAGAGAAGAATGAAGCGAATGAGAAGAAAAAAGACAGTGCTGAGAAGAGTCAAGAGATAGAGCAAGAGAGAATCATCCCCTCACTGCCCTTTCCTCAACGTTTCAGGAAAAAAAATCTGGATAAGCAATATCAGAAATTCTTAGAAATCTTCAAACAGCTTCACATTAATATTCCATTTGCAGAGGCTTTGGAGCAAATGCCCAGTTATGCCAAGTTCATGAAAGATATGCTGTCTAATAAAAGGCGATTTGGAGAATTTGAGACGATGGCCCTAACTCAAGAATGCAGTGTCGTCTTGCAAAAGAAATTACCACCTAAGATGAAGGACCCAGGGAGTTTTACCATTCCTTGTAACACTGGAAAACATTTCATCGGAAATGCTTTGTGTGACTTGGGGGAAGTGTAAACTTAATGCTACTGTCAACATTCAAGAAGCTTAGATTGGCCGAAGCAAGGCCAACAACTGTCACCTTGCAACTAGCTGACCGATCTTTAGCCTATCCAAATAGAGTTATCGAAGATGTTCTGGTGAAGGTGGATAAGTTAGGGCCTGTTTGAAATTATTTTTGTTTTAATGTTTTCAAAACATATGTTTTCAAGAACAAGTTTTTGAGAACAAAAAAATTAAAAAATCTGTTTGAATCATTATTTTAAAAAATAATTATTTTTTATTTTTTACTTGATTCTGTAGAACAAAAATTACAGAACACTTAAAAAGTGTTCTGAGATTTTGTTTTTTGAAAACAAAATTTTGTTTTTTTGTTTTACAAAACACTTCATTAAAAACACATTATCAAACAAGTTTTTTTGTTTTTTTGTTCTTGAAAACAAAAAAACTGTTTTGCAGAATCAAATCAAACAGGCCCTTAATTTTTCCAGCAGATTTCATAGTCTTGGATTATGAAGAAGATAAAGATATTCCGATCATTTTGGGTAGACCCTTTTTGGCCACCAGCAGAACATTGATTGATGTACAGAAAGGAAAACTTACTATGAGGGTTAATGACCAAGATGTGACATTCAACATGTATAAGGCAATGAAGAGCCCGAATGAATAAGAGGAATGTTGCTTTGTGCGTCTAATCACCCATGCAGTCCATGATGAGTTCATTGAATCAACTCTCAAGGATCCTCTAGAAGCAACATTAGTTGGATTAGCCAGGAAAGAGCACAATGGAGTGAGAGAATGCATTAAACTGTTAGAAGCTACTCAAAAGCATTTCAAAGCTTCTCAACAGTTTGAACCACTGGATGCATCTATTGGAGTCAAGTATGTATTGAAGCCATCTGTAGAGGAGCCTCCATCTTTAGAGTTGAAGCTATTACCTCCTCATTTGAAATATGCTGACCGAGGGAAGGAATGTGCACTACCAGTAATAATCTCTGCTACCCTATCTGACCATCAAGAAAGGGAGCTTCTTCGAGTGTTGGGCAGTTTTAATAAAGTCATTGGATGGTCATTAGCAGACATCAAAGGGATAAGTCCCTCCATTTGTATGCATAAAATCCTATTGGAGGATAACCACAAGAAAGCTGTTGAACATCAGAGAAGGCTCAACCCAATAATGAAGGAGGTAGTGAAGAAGAAAATTTTGAAATGGATGGACGCGGGGATCATCTACCCAATTTCAAATAGCTCTTGGGTGAGCCCAATCCAATGCGTCCCCAAGAAAGGAGGCATAAATGTAGTGGCTAACACCCACAAAGAGTTGATTCCCACAAGGACAGTGACGGGGTGGCGGGTTTGTATGGATTATAGGAAACTCAATACTGCCACTAGGAAAGATCATTTCCCATTACCCTTCATTGACCAGATGCTGGATAGATTAGCTGGGAAGGCCTACTTTTGCTTCCTGGATGGGTATTTGGGATATAATCAGATTGCCATTGCACCTGAGGACTAGGAAAAGACCACCTTCACATGTCCTTATGGCACATTCGCTTTCAGAAGGATGTCATTTGGATTATGCAATGCACCCGCTACATTCTAGAGATGCATGATGTCCATTTTCTCCGATATGATTGAGCAGACCATAGAGATTTTTATAGATGATTTCTCAGTTTTTGGGGACTCATTTGAAGAATGCCTTGCTAATTTAGAGCAAGTTTTGAAGAGATGTAAGGAAACTCATCTGGTTCTAAACTGAAAAAAGTGCCATTTTATGGTGCAAGAGGGGGTGGTGCTTGGTCATCGAGTTTCCAGTAAAGGCCTTGAGGTGGATAAGGCCAAAATCTCTCTAATTGAGCAACTTCCACCTTCAGCTAGTATAAAAAGAGTTCGGAGTTTTTTGGGCCACGCAGGCTTTTACAGGAGGTTCATTAAAGACTTCTCTAAAATTACCAAACCCCTCTGTCAACTATTTGAGAAAGATACTCCATTCAAGTTTGACCATCAGTGTTATAGGGCTTTTGAGGAGTTGAAGAAGAAATTGGTATCTGCCCCTATTATTGTGGCACCTAACTGGTTGAACCCTTCGAAGTGATGTGTGATGCCAACGACTACGCTGTAGGTGCTGTGCTAGGGTAAAGGAGAGGGAGGCTCTTTCACCCAATATACTATGCCAGTAAAACTCTATCGGAAGCTCAACTGAATTATACTACCACCGAAAAAGAGTTGTTGGCAGTAATATATGCCTTTGAGAAGTTTAGATCTTATTTGGTGGGTACCAAGGTTACGGTTTTCACAGACCATGCGGCTATCAAGTATTTGATTGAGAAGAAGGACTCCAAACCAAGACTTATCCGGTGGGTTCTGCTTCTGCAAGAATTTGATCTGGAGATAGTTGATAAAAAGGATAGTGAGAACCATGTGACCGATCATTTGTCTAGACTGAGTAGTGATACTCAGGGAGATCAAGAGGAACAGATCAATAAGACTTTTTCTGATGAGAGCTTATTCTTTGTGGAGCAAAACAAAATGTCATGGTATGCGAATTATGTAAATTATCTGGTGTGTTATGTATTGCCTCCAGATTTAAGTTCACACCAAAGGAAGAGGTTTCTGCATGATGTGAAGTTGTATGTCTGGGATGAGCCCTTCTTATTTAGAATGTGTGCGGATCAAATACTGCGAAGGTGTGTCCCAGATGAGGAGCAAAAGTCTATCTTACTGAGATGTCATGCAGCTAAGTATGGAGGACACTTTAATGGGCAACGAACTGCAGGCAAAATCCTCCAATCGGACTTTTATTAGCCTTCATTGTTCAAGGATGCCCACACTTTTGTAGGAAGATGTGACAAGTGCCAAAGAGCTGGTAACCTATCTAAACGACATGAGATGCCTCTAAATAATATTTTAAAAGTGGAAGTCTTTGATGTTTGGGGGATAGACTTTATGTGGCCTTTCACTTCTTCTCAAAACAACCACTACATTCTTGTTGCTGTGGGTTATATGACAAAGTGAATTAAGACAGTGGCCTGTCATGCTAATGATGTAAAGGCAGTAGTGAGATTTTAAAGAAGAACATCTTTACTAGATTTGGGGCCTCTAGAGCAATCATCAGTGATGAGGGTACCCATTTCAACAATCACCAACTCAAAGCATTCCTAAGAAAATATGGAGTGCAACACAAGATGGCTTTGGCATATCATCCTCAGACTAATGGCCAGTGTGAAGTGTCTAATCAAAAGATAAAGAGGATTTTGGAGAAAACGGTGGGCCCCTCAAGAAAGGATTGGGTAGAGAAATTAGATGATGCTTTGTGGGCTTATCGTACAGCATTCAAAACTCTAATTGGCATGTCTCCTTACAAGCTTGTCTTCGGTAAAGCTTGTCACTTACCAGTAGAACTTAAGTATAATGCTTTTTGGGCTGTGAAAAAATTAAATTTTGACTTAAGAAAAGCTGGTGGGAAAAGACTGTTGCAACTTAATGAGCTAGATGAATTCCGACTTCATGCTTATGAAAGCTCCAAGCTCTATAAGGAAAGGACAAAGCAATGGCATGACAGGAAAATTTTATTGAGGAAGTTTGAGCCTGGTCAACTGGTATTGCTATATAACTCAAGGCCTAAGCTCTTTCTAGGCAAGCTCAAGTCGCGGTGGTCATGGCCTTTTGAAGTAGTTGATGTCTCTCCGTTCGATGTAGTGGAAATCATAGAGAATGAGTCAAACAAAAAATTCAAAGTCAATGGTCAGAGACTCAAACACTATCAAGGAGGAGAGGTGGACCGTCAAAAGTCCAGCATCACCCTGAAGGATTACATGTGAAGTCACCGAAAGTCGGGCTAAGGACTATAAACTTAGCGCTTCTTGGAAGGCAACCCAATTTCTTTTCTTTGTTTGTGTTTTTGAAAATAAAAAGTGTCAGAATGTTGTGTAGGTAATTTATGATTGCATGTTTTTGGTTTCAGGAGAATCTAGGGAAGAGGGCTGATCATGCAGAGCTATGGGACAAATTCCAAACATTTTATGCAGTAGCAAGGCCAAGATCACAAAAGCGAAGAAGAGAGAGTATTTCTGACTTTATAAATTAACTTATACCCTGTTCTATGCTTTAAATTCCAATCTTGAGGGGTTCAAATTAAGAGAATAGAGTTACATCAGTGAGAGTGGAAAATTTTTTTGAATTAGTGCATCAGGAAATGTTTACACTGCGGCTTCAAATTTTGTGCCGCGACATTCTTCCAAACAGTAGCAAAACTTGCCGCCACGCGATAATCTTCGCCGCGGCGTGTAGGAAGACAGTGTCAAAACTCGCCTCAGTATGTAAGGAACCAGTCGCGGCGTGAATCGTATAGGCCAATTAGGGCATAAGAGGCAGTGTCAAATTGCACCGCGGCGCTATGAACTCAGCTGCGGCGTCATTTGGCCCAGTAGCAAAAGTTGTCGCTGCGCGAGTCAGGCTAGTCAGTTTTTATTGTGGCAGAGGAGAATTCCGCCGCGGCTCGAAAATCGAAGAAAATAAAAAAGTTTTCAAACATTTCACAGCTGCCCTTCCCTTTTCGTTCGGCAGCATTTTGTCCACCAAACACCTTCCCTCGCCCTCTGCCGTTAATTTTTGCTCCATTCGCCTTTTTCCCATCCCTAATTTGTTGCTCAGAATCCCATTCCTTCATTCTCCCTGCTGTTCTGCTCGTTGATTCCACCGCGGCCTCGATTCCCTTCTCCCATCCTCCTCTCATTTTCTTTGGTTTCCAACTCTCGGTAAGTCTCCATCGCCTCTCCCTATGGTGTATTGTTTGGTGAGATTGTTGTCTGTTGCTTTAATTTGTACAAATGGGCGCCACTCTTGATCTGATTGGTTCACTTTTCTTTTCAATACATTCCATGCGCACCACTTATTTGATGAATTGCCTGAATGAATTTGCCAATGCATTTGCCTCTATTCTGCATGCCTGTGTCTATTGTTTATCATCCTTATTTGCACATGTGAGATAGATGAGGCCTAGAGGATATCTTGAGCACTTCAAGTGTGGAAAATTTCTCCATGCACACTACCTGTTTGATAAAATGCCTGATAGAGTTTTGTTTGTTGATTCGCCCCTATTTGTGTGCCTCATTGGTTGCCCCATATATCTCTTGTGATTAGACATGTAGGACCATCATTTTCTTCCATGGTGTGGCTGCTTGGATTGTAGAATAGGTAGAGCATGGGTTGTGCAGTTATTCACATATCAGCTTATATGTCATGCCATGGTGCCTATTTGTTGGTTGAACTTGTTCTTTGAACTGGATCCTAATTGTTTAGCAAAGCCTCAAATGGCAGGAGTTAGGGCTATAGTTGCATCTTTGGTACTTAGTTGCCTGTCTTAATTGGTTATCAATTTTGGTGACAGGTTTCTTCTAGATGGCGCCTAAAAAGAAAGCCCGGGATGAAGCCTCATCATCATTTGCCCCTTCCTTTAATCGCTCTCACTTTGTGTCCCTGGCAGCTTAAAAGCGGTACAATGAAGTCGTCTTTCACCGAGCTTTGATTCCAGGAAGGAGATTCAGCACTTTTCATACCAAGAGCTCGGAAGTAAAGGGTCAAATATCCGCTAGACAATGGGGCACACTTTGTTCTGAGCCAGTAGCTGCTGTGGTGCCTATTGTTCGGGAGTTCTACGCCAACGCCCCATTTTGTCATGAGCATTCGTATAGAATTTGAGGGCGCACAGTTGTTATCAATGAGCAAGTTATTCGGGATAGATACCGCCTTCTTATAGTGGATGACTGTGAGTTCTGCCTATACCGGATGGCTGGGGAGACCCCTAATTTGGATGACGTGGTTGATGCTCTGACTCTCCCGGGCCGAAACTTTTGAAAAATGTCAAGATGGGTGCCCAAAGGCATTCTGCGGGCTAATTTGAATCAAGTGGCTCGCTATTGGGCTCACTTCGTCTGCACCAACTTGCTCCCTAGTGGTCATTTAAGTGATCTCACCATTGACCGGGCTATTCTGATTTATCTCATCATGGCTGGGAGGCCGATAGATATCGGTTTTATTATCTTTGAGAGCATTAAGAAGATCACCCAGTCTATAATTTCCGGCCTTGCTCATCCTCATTTGATCACGGAGTTGTGCACCGATGCTGGGGTGCCATTTGAGCCGATTGAGGAGCTCCTTCCCTCGAGGAAGCCTTTTTCCATCATGATGATTGGTGACTTAGAGGCTGAGGAAAATGAGCCCATAGAGGCGCCTATGGACAAGCCTATGGAGCAGCCTATTGAAGAGCCGGCGGACCTTTCAGTTGAGCCCGATCAGCCACACCATATGCCAGCTGAGGATATGCCACCAGCTCCGGGGCCGACACCTTCGTTGGAGACGCTATATGCGATGATGCAGGATCTTTCCTTCCGAGCGCAAGCCATGGACCGCTGGCAGTACCAGTGTTGGAGGCACTTAGCCAGTTGTCTACAATGGGACCCATCTGAGCTTCCACCTCCTCCTAGCTTTGTGCTCAGTCCTGCTGGATCCCCACCTCATGAGCCACCTCCGGAGCCATCTGAGCAGCCACCACAGGACCCCAACATCTGACATCTTTCTCTGCTTCCTTTTGTTTTATGTTACTTGCATTAATTTAAGTTGTCTGACATTGTGAGCTTTGCTGTTTCATGTTATTGTTAGTCGGACTTGTTAATGTTTTTTCTAGTTGTTTATTTTATTCTTGTGACTGTCTTTATATGCTATCTCTCAATTTATTCAGTATCTGTCTTATTTAAAAAGAAAAAAATTCAAAATGGGGTGTTACTTTGGCACAACTTTTCTGCCTTAATTCCCTTCGGTCGTCCTTGTTCTTCAACATTGGGGACAATGTTGATTTTAAGTTTGGGGGTAGGATTTAGGCATAACTAACATAATTGATAGAAATAGCATGAAGTTTTGGTCTTGAACTTTTTCTTGTCAAAAAATTTTTTGAAATTCATGTCAAACTAGTCTGTCTGTTGGCCTGTTGGTTTTGTTTTTGCCTGCTTCCAATGATAGTGTGGTGTGTCAAGAGATATTTGGTAGGAGTTCTATGCTATCTATGTTTTGATCTTAGTTCAAATGCCTAAATTAGGAATTCTTTCATTTTGAAAATCTTATTATGCACCATTGGCCAATCCATAAATCAATGGCTAGTTTTAGGAGAAAATTTTTTGTAATCTAATTTGTATGGCTAGCCTTGAATTTAGGGCTTTAGAACTTATCTCCTACTTTCTTGAGGCAAATCAATAGGTATGGCATAACCTTTAGAGATGATTCAGGCATTCCTTGGTTGAGATTGTGCCTTTCTAGCCTGACCCTACTGTAACTACATAACCGCTTGAACCTTATTTGAGCCTCTTGCAAGAGAAAGAGAAACCGTAGGAGATGGTATTTCATTTTGTTATCCCGAAGTTATTAACTTAAGTACCTAACTTGACTGACCTAATAAAAGATTATAATCCTGCCCTTATCTTGAGAAAAAGGTAATAGTGCATTCATGAGGTTGAAGAATCAAGCAGTATGGTAGGTTTGATATATAAAAAAAAAAACACACAAACAAACAAACAAGCAAACACTTGTTCACTCAAAAAAAAAATTTATTATTGGAAGAGGGGGATCCCTCTAAATCATTATTGAAGGTGTTTTGAAAGGACCTCTGGTATTCATAGACTATTGCATGGATTTTCTCAAGATTGTTTGTACTTACCTTGCCTATCTTTGGTAGCCACAACCTTAGCCCCATTACAAGCTTAAAAGTCCTTTTGATCTAGTGGTTTTATGGTACCTAATTTAGTGGAGAAAGGGAAAAACATGAGCTTATGAAGTTTCTGTTGGTAGGCTAGTTATACAAGTTGGAATGCAAAAAAGTAATTCTGATGCTTGCTTGAGATGAATGTTTGGCCAAATTCACACACACACTTCGAAATGGTTGAATACCTTACTTTTATCATTTGAACTCTGCTTCTAGCATATATGGTGTGCTCTTCCTATTGAATGCACTTTCTGATTGCAACAAGTGAGGGCTCCAACAGTCACAAATGTTCCCGCGGCCAATGGTCAAACTAATAGTGTTTTTGGATTGTTTTACTCGAGGACGAGTAAAAGTTCAAGTTTAGGGTGTGATAATTATCAACTATTCATGTTATTTGTCACACCCGAAAATGCGACCGCGTGGCGCCTTTTTCTCAAAGATTTGCAAAAAATTCGATTTTCAAATGAAATCGAAAATCAAAATTTAAAATGAAATAAGATAAAGTAATAGGTTCAGGAGTCGCTACCAAAATTTTAATTTTTAAAAGGCAAAACTTTGGAAAAACCTTTATTAGGAAAACGGTCTACAAACCAGAAAATGGATCCGGGAGTCGATTGTGAGTGGGGAAGGTGTTAGGCACCCCACTACACTCGTTACTAAGAACGGTTACCCTAAGTTAGTTGTGCAAAAATAAAATGGCCTAAATTCTATTTTAACTCTCCCTACAAATCACATGCAAAATAGAAATAAAGAAATAGAAGAGAATAAAGTTGAAAGTAGAAAAGGAAATCAATGTTAAAGTAAAATGCAAAGAAATTTAATAATTAAAATAAAAAGGAAAGAAAAGAAATTTAAAGAAAAATATTTTATTTATAAAGGCAGATTTGACCTAGGATGAAAGTCTAGGGCCTACGTACCCTTCCTGAGGGATCAAAGTCCACGTAGTTCGATTGGAGATTTGATTGATGTTTTGTTTTGTTTTGTTTTGTTTTTTGTTTTGTTTTTTGTTTTTTTTATTTGTTGTTTATGTTTGATTTTTGTTTGATTTTTAATTCTTAATTGATTTTGTTATGTTTTTTTTGTTTTTTGTTTTTTTTGTTTTTGCTTTTCATTCAATTTTTATTTTTATTTTTGTTTTTGTTTTGTTTTGTTTTTCGAAAAGACTAAGAAATTAAAACTTATCTTTCCTTTTAACAAATAAAACGATTTTGAAATTGGTTGATTGTGTTTTAATTTGTCAAAAGTAAAGACGATTTTACTTTCCTTTATCTTTTCAATTTCTCTCTCTTTTTCTTACCATTTTTTTTTTTTTGCTTTTCATTCAATTTTTATTTTTATTTTTGTTTTTGTTTTGTTTTCTTGATTTTTGATTCTCTTTTCCCCTTTTTAATTGTTCCTTTTTCCAAAGAAATTTTTGTGTTTTATTTTGGATTGTCTTTTAATTTTTGATTTCTATTTCCTTTTTATTTTCTTGATTTTTTTTTATTCACTTTTCTCCCTTTGTTTTTCAATTATTTTTTGTTGTTGTTGTTTTATGTTTTTATTTTATTTTCTTTGTTGCTTATTTTATTATTGTTTTGTTTAATCTTTGCCTTATTCTGTTTTATTTTTAAGTTTTTGGCATTTTGATTTTTGTGTTTTTGTTTTTCATTTTTCTTCTTTTTGTTTATTCTTTTTTGTCTTTGTTTTGAATTGTCTTTTGCTTTATTATGGTATTTAGTTTTTATTTTATTTTTATTTTTTGAGTTTCTTGTTTTTTTTTCTTTTCCTCATTTATTTTTTTATTTTTAATTCACCCCTTTTTGCATTCTCTTTTTTTCTTGGTGAAAAAGTAAAGAAAACCAAAATTAATTTTTTCCTTTAACAAATAAAACAGGCTTTAAAATTAGTTAATGTGTTTTGATTTGTTAAAGATAAATTTAATTTTACTTTTCTTACATTTTCAACTTTTCCTTTTTCATCATTTTTGTTTTTCTATTTTTTTGTTGTTGTTTCCCTTTTTTTTTAGGTGAAAAGATGAAAAACATAAAGACTACTTTTACTTTTAGCCAAAAAAACAAAAAAAAAAACAAAATTAGTATTAGTTGGTATGTTTTAATTTGCAAAAGATAGAATTAATTTTGTTTCTTTATCTTATTTTATTATTGCTATTTTTTAATTTTTGTTATTATTTAAATGATGATTTTTTTTGTTTTGTTTGATTTTTTTGTCTTTTGTTTTATTCTAATATTTAGTTTTTATTTTGTTTTTTTTTATTTTTATTTTTTTCTTTAAAAAAAAACATTTGATATGGGCCTCTGAAGCCTAAATGTGTAAATTTATCCTAACGGACGTCAAGGAAGCTTATTGCTTCACATGATCCTTAGATCCGCTCCTATGTGCCTGAGGGGACAAAGAATCCCACGCGGCTATTCTAAGAAACGACGTGATAAAACAAAAATGAGAAAAAAGAATATTTGCAAAACACTAACTTGTGAATGTGTGTGATTCATTATATTTTATATATAACTTTCATTACAAGAAGGAAATGAGAAAAGAAACTACATAAAGAGTCGATGAATCTATTCTTCCCTGTTCTCAGTCTTCTTTGTCTGCAGTGGAAAAGCTCCCAAATAATCTCTCCACCGATTCAACTTGGTCTCCACCAACTCACGCAGCCATATACAAATGCAATGAAACAATTTTGAGGTCAAAACCAATCCAAAATTCAAAACCCAAAAGTATTATCATGCATAAGATCTAAATTCATATCACAACAAGAATTTTTTGCAGGAGTTTAGGTGCCTTTGGAACAATATTCCACAATTTGGGTAGGACCGAATTACTTATATACCTCTCTTGAAGGAGCTCCAAAGTTTGTCAAAGAAAAAGGCAAAGATAAGTCATCATTCAAAACTCAAATTCCTAATTCGTGACAAATCCAGATTCAAGCTAATCAAAATTTCAGATTCAAAAGTACAGCATTTGGAATTCTGAATGCCAACATAGGTGAACGCATTAAAGCTGCATACAAGTTGGTATTGGTGAAACTAAATCATACCATATCAATGAATACCTTTAATTCACAAATTTCACCGGTGTCTTAATCCCATTTCTTAATCTACTTATTCAAACATGATCTTTTTACTATGCACAATCCAGCCTCATCCAAATCAGCAATAGTGTTAGGATTCATTCAAAATTTAGAGCCATTCTCAACAAGTTAGCACAACAGGATGCATCCCTATAAGACCCAGACCATGAAAACCCATATATCCTTCCCCACAAAACTCTCTGGCTGCCTAAAACAAGACAAGCAGCATAAATTTTCAAATTACTCATGTCCTATTATGTAGCAGGATGCACCATGATTTTTCCAAATTCCAAATCAGAAGCTAAACATGACAGCTTAAGGGCATCAACAGAGATTTAAGCCCAGATTTTTTTTTAATACTAGGGACAGAATCTCGTTATAAACATTAACCCAAAAAAAAATATCAATTCCATTATAACACCATGGTACAGCAAGCCAGATTGAGAATCAAATGTCCTGATTCAAACTTATATCAATGGCAGGAACATTGACTCAAATCCAATTATGTTATGACCCAATTCTAATGCCAACATAGATCAAACCGACATTCATCAACAAGAAATTAAATTAGAATTATTATGACAGTAGTGAAGCAAAAATAGTTCATATCAACAACAGAGCAAGCTATAATCTGATCATAAGCAGTATCCCTAGCATTCGAATCAAATAGCCTTAAACAGAGTACATGAATCACAAATTTTTGAAGATGAAAGACAAACACAAACTACAATAAAACATACATTAGTGAGTTTACTTTCTCGCCGAACCACAGCTGCGCTTATCTCATTCTCCTGCTGTGTCAAATCTGCCTCCTCCGCTTTGCCAGAAACCTCATTCTTCTTCCCTGCTTTCTGCACCAGACTCGAAAATTCCCACCTCCGAAGGAAAGCCCCCTTCGTGTTCTCTCCTCCTTCTGTATCAGACGCATCTGCTCCTTCACGCCTAACTCCCCCTCTCTGTACGTGTTGAGTTTTTCTGTGCATCT
The DNA here is from genome assembly GCA_026724425.1 of Erythrophleum ivorense. Taxonomy (NCBI): domain Eukaryota; kingdom Viridiplantae; phylum Streptophyta; class Magnoliopsida; order Fabales; family Fabaceae; genus Erythrophleum; species Erythrophleum ivorense. The sequence continues at coordinate 1,478,560 of JAIUCV010000199.1, read as the reverse complement.
GTGTCCGCCAAAAATCCACCCTCCATTTCTTCGTTTAATCTGAAATCTCCATGAGTCTCCCACTCTCCCTCTCGGCCTCTGTTCGAATCTCGCCTTCGAAACTCTCTTCGCTCCCTCACCCTCTGGTCTCTAAATTTTTTCCTCCTTCGCCTTCTTCGTGCTCTCGAATCTCCCCTCTCTCGGGCTCCCCTCCTCAAATCCGAAAACTTCCCCCCTGTTTCTCCCTCGCTCCCTCTCTCTTTTCTCCCTTCCATCCGAAAAGGGGTCCCTCTGCCCTCTTTTTTCGAATCCCTTTCCCCTCTGTCCGTATCGTCCTCTCCCTTATGCGTTTCTGCCTCCTTTTTCTCCAGACCCCCCATCTTTTCTCTGTGCGTGTTCCCTTTTCTGTGCCCCTTTTTCTTTTTTCCTGTCTGTCCTTATTGTCCTTTCAGTGCATCTCTCTGTCCGTCTTTTTCAGTAGGGTACCGAATGGGGGGACCAAAGGGGTTAACCGGGTAGGGTTTTAGTGGATCCGGGTTGAATATTGGGTAAATTTTTGTTTGGGTTCAAATTGGGCTTTTTTTTTTTTTACTTTGATATTTTAGCTAATTTTGGACTCTTATTTCTTTTGGAATTTTTGTTTTTTTTTTCTTGGGCTCTCCTAAATTAAGTTTTAGAATATTAATCTTTTTTTTTTTTAGATTTTCTTTTTTTTTCTGCTTTTGTTTTAGGTTTTTTTTATATATATATTACTTTGGTTTTCTTCTTTTTTTTTAGTCCTTTTTTATAATTAAATTTTTTGCTTCTCTTTTTTTATTATTTTGGTTTAATTATCATTTTTTAATTATATTATTTTTTTATATTTTTTTTTCATTTGTGGGATTTTACTTTGTTTTTTTTTCTTTTTAATTCATTTCTTTTTTTTTTTCTCTTTTTTTTAGTCTCTTTTGATTTTTATTTTCTTTAATTCCATTAATTTTAAACTTTTGTTACTCCCTTTTTTATTTTTCTTTTGTTTTAATTTTAGATTAATGAGCTTTTGTTTTTGTTTTTGTTTTAGATTAATTTTATTTTTAAATTCTTTCTCTTTTAAATTTTTTTAAAACTTATTAAACTTAAAAAACCTATTTGATTTTTTCTTATTTTTATATTTTTATATTTTTTATTAGTTTAGTTTTATTATTATTTTGGAGTACGCCCGGACAAAATACGGTGTTCACAGTTGCCCCTCTTTACTTGTTTCTTAGGCAAAGAAATTGAAAAATGTAATTTGTAATATTTTTTTGCATAAGAAATAAGTAAAGATAAGAACACGCATTTTGTCTGGAGCAATTTGATTGCCTAGAGCGACCCAAACAAAATATGATGTTTGCAGGCTGCCCCTCTTTACTTATTCTTTAAGGAAGGAGACCGAAAATGTAATTTTTGATATCCTTAGCTTAAGAATAAGTAAAGATAAAACATATATTTTGTTTGGGGAGCTAATAGGTCAAGGAGAGTTAATTTACCTGGACGCATTGGAACTTGATATAAGTTGCTTGCAAATATAAGATCTCTGAAGGTATGTTCAATTTATATAAGATTTTGGAGTGCTTGGTGTATGCAGGACTTTTGGTTGCCTATTCTAGTAGGACTTTGAGTGCCTGTTCTGGCAGGACTCTTATTGGTGCCTATTCTGGTAGGGCTTTTGGTGCCTATTCTGGTAGGACTTTGGGTGCCTATTCTGCGTAGGACTTTGGGTGCCTGTTCTACGCAGGACTTTAGGTGCCTGTTCTGCGCAGGACTTTAGGTGCCTATTCTGCGTAGGACTTTGGTTGCCTATTCTGCGTAGGACTTAAGGTGCCTGTTCTGCGCAGGACTTTGGGTGCCTATTCTGCGTAGGACTTTGGTTGCCTATTCTGCGTATGACTTAAGGTGCCTATTCTGCGTAGGACTTTGGTTGCCTATTCTTCGTAGGACTTAAGGTGCCTATTCTGCGTAGGACTTTGGTTGCCTATTCTACGTAGGACTTTGGGTGCCTATTCTGCGTAGGACTTAAGGTGCCTATTCTGCGTAGGACTTTGGGTGCCTATTCTTCGTAGGACTTTGGTTGCCTATTCTTCGTAGGACTTTGGGTGCCTATTCTGCGTAGGACTTTGGTTGCCTATTCTGCGTAGGACTTAAGGTGCCTGTTCTGCGCAGGACTTTGGGTGCCTATTCTGCGTAGGACTTTGGGTGCCTATTTTGCGTAGGACTTTGGTTGCCTATTCTGTGTAGGACTTAAGGTGCCTGTTCTGCGCAGGACTTTGGGTGCCTTTTTGGTGAATTTTTAATTTGAAGACTTTTCTTCATTTATTTGAGTTTTATGCAAAGTAATGCACCTATACGAAATGCGTAATGCATGCAAAATGCTTAACTTTTGAGTTTAACACCTCAATGTTGCCTAAATATAAATCAAGATCATTGTAGGTGTCAGAAGTATAAAACATGTGGGATGCTAGAATTTAGGGAACACACTTTTGCTGTGCCCCAATATGAACTTGAGGTCCATATAATGTATACACAGGTGAAATGCAAGAAGCATATAAGATGCTTTATGGAATGCTAAGTATTTGCTTTTATTTGCCCCAACATGAACTATGGTCTAGATAATGTATGCAAATGTAGAATGCATGAAACATGTAATGCAAATCTTCTTTTTGCTTGACCCAATGTCAACTAGAGGCGATGCAATGTATGAATGCAAGGATAGAGAAAACATGTGATGCTTTATTTTATGAGATGCAAACTTTGCTTTGTTTGCCCCAGTGTAAACTAGAGGCTATGTGATGTATGCAAGTGTGAGGATAGAGAAAACATGTGATGCTTCATTTTATGAGATGTAAACTTTGCTTTGTTTGCCCCAGTGTAAACTAGAGGCTATGTGATGTATGCAAGTGTAAGAATATCGATGCTTTATTTCATGAGACACAAATTTTCCCCTAAGTCCTCCAATGTAAGCTCAATTTAATGTGGGATATGTATGAGCATGGGATGTGAAGCGTATGAAATGTAAATTGTTCTCTCTTTCTTTTACTTTGTGAAGTGACAAATGCATACTTTTTCCTTATCTCCATGTGAACCTAATAATAAGTGATGCATATGGGATACAGGTTTTGTTTTTTGTTTTTTGTTTTTTGTTTTGTTTTTTGTTTTTTTTTTGTTTTTATTGCAAGTGGAGAAGAGAGAGAAAAGAAAATGAGGACATTATCTTTAACCATTTGTTTTTTAAAATTGACTTTGATCACCTCAAAAGAAAGATGAAGAGAAGGGATATTATTTTTAAATGTTTTTATTAATTTAAAACTTTGAATTTTTTTAATGAAATCATCTGAAAGAGACATTATTTTTGGTGTCTTTGACTTGATTTTGAATTTTGAATTTGTTTTCTTATTTTTATTAATTGATGATGAAAATGTGATGCCTTCATTTTTCAGTTTTCATGCTTTGATGCATGAAAAGTCTCAAAATTTATAAAATGTAGGATTTTTAGCCCTTTGCCTTTGGAAAATCCCACAAATTCGTTTTTCACCTGTCCCCATGAAAAGGTTGAACTTTCAAGTATCCTACCAAATTTTGCCCCTTGTCATTTGGACGCAAGAATTTATTGATGGATTTTGGCTAGCTAAAAGCACTCTTGAAGGAGTATTCCAAGTTAAGAAGCCCTACAGCTTTTGCTTAGACTTACTTTTAAGTGATTTTTCTCCAAGTGATCTGCTTGCTATCAACCTTGGACTATTAACTTGATAAGATAATCTCCTCTTGTCAATTCTTCATCATTAATGCTTGAAAGGTCAATAGGCTAAACCCGCACTCATCTTATTTAACAATGACAATACAATCATGCATTAAGGGATACCAACACATAAGCTTGGGAAAGAAACAAATATCCTCAACAGTAGAGGGATGTGAGGGTTGATGAAGAATGTGACCATGTAAAAATGGTTTGGGAATGGAGAAGCGGAATAGACAATGGCTAGACACAATGTACGGAATAAGAAGATGCCTCAGCTCTACACTTGAAGCATTTTGCTTTGAACAATGGAGAAGTGAAATGCTAAGAAAATTGATATGGCAAGTCAGAGAGAGGTTTCACTTTTAGATTTGAACTCCTTTTGAAAAAAGCAATTGATATAATTCAAAGTATTTCCCTGAATCAAACTGTTTGCCTCCAATTTCAATTATTTTGATTTCTTTTTTAATCATTCCCTTTAAGGAAATCTGCCCCATTATTTCTCAAACAAGCTAAACCTCAACAAGGACTTTTAATGCTTGTAGTGTGGCCCTGGGTAAATAGGTTTATGAAATAAAAGACATTAGGCTCAAAATTAACATGTCCCCGTCAAGCCTCCTATTGGTCTCCTTCTCCTACAGTTTAACAAAATTCTATACTTGAAATCCATTTAACAAGAGAGGATGCCTCCGGGTTGTAATGGGGTCTAGTGGGTAAATGTGCAGCTTAACAAAGAAAGGTGACAAGGCCCGAATATTCATGTAAGTTTACAATGAGACTTTTGATCGAGTGATTGTACCATCTTGACAAGACCAATTGGTTCATGATAATTAACTCAATATTCTTCTTTTAAAAGACCCCATATTTTCTTTTCAACTCAACTCTCTTTTAAAGACTTTCTCCCCTTTATTTTTTTTTTGACCTCTTGTGCCACATAAAACTCTTCTTTGTGAATTTTGCCCCTTGATTATATTCTAAGGTGAAACTCCCCCTTAAAAGCTTTTTCTTTTTTTCAAGATTTAATCTGTGGGAGCTTTCTTTTTTTTATATATAATTTCCTTCCTCCTACAATTTTCCTTTCTTCCTCCAATTTGTTTCCCTCTTTTTTTTATTCACCTTTTTCCTTAGAAGGAGTCCACTATAATGCCAAAATTGTTTTTCTGTATGTTGAAGTCTCGTTGCTTCTCGGGTTCGATTCATGTTCGGTATTCAAAGAATTTTTTTGCTAGGCCCAAAGTGGTTAGCAATGGTTAAGAAGTGTTTGGATAATTGAAAGAACCTGACTCTCTCTTGATATTTGAATTACCAGCATAAAAATTTGTTAAAGACTTCTCATCCCAAAGGTTGCAATTAGGGTGAAGGCAATGAACATCACTCTTGACTCAATTAAGGTGACTAGAGGTTACTTCTTTGTATTTGAGAAAAAAAAATGCCTTGTATCCTAGACATAGTTTGCTTGTGGGACATGTATTTACATTTGTGATTTGGTCATTTCTCTTTTTTTTTTTTTTTGTAATTGAATTAGGGGCATATAATTAGTTTCAGATTTAACCCTTCACATCGATTAACTCTTTCCACAAGGAGTTCTGGACATTATATTTTTGAATTTTTGATTATTTAGGAGAAATATGCAAGGAAAGAAGTTGTGTCAACATGATTAATGGAATGGAAGGGTCTGTAAAGGATGAGATGGAAGTATGTGACCATCGTATTGACAAAGCTAAATCAAATAAGGTCCAATGAATCAGCTTTTGATAGCCTTGGATTTTAGCTAGACAGAAGAATATTGAACAAACAAGCATTAACTGATTATGATACGGCAAACAACTTCTTTAAGAGTTCAATCACCAAGAAATCTCCCTAAGGCTTTATTTCTTATGTTCACTTGCATCTTGTTCATGAACCCCATTGCCTTAGGATTAAGTTTGCAAATTCTTTGGACAATGCCATCTTGGGTGTGAAGGCTAGAGGCTAGTGAAGGAAGTAGCTAATTAGTTGCAAATTAGGTAAAGAACAAAGGTCCCAATGGAGGCAAATGACAAGTGTCTTGACTGATGTGGTTTGTGGTTCTCAAAATGGTCAAACTCAACGAGTTTAGAAATTGATGGTTTGAGCTTTTTTTTTGAATGATAATGGGTGGAAAGTAACAATTTACAAACAAAGGGGGGGTATGAAAAGTTAGGGAGTAATAAGTGACTTGATCAAGACTTTTGGGGGCTCCCTTTTGTCTAATCAAATGACACATTTACCTTTTTGACCTATACCTCATTTCCTCACCTTAGGTATTCGGGAATGTAGCTTTTTTATTTGAATTTTTTACTTAAGCTAACCTTTCCATTGCAAAGAACCAAAAATCCTAGACTTATAAATTTTAGGATTTTCAACATGGAATGCTTTATGATAATGCATTGATGCAATTTTATTACATTGTTTAACCTAAAAGCCAATGGGTGCTGTGATTTTGGCATGCAGGTCCTTCAAGACAAAAAAATCTAATTTCCTTTTGGCCCCTTACTACCCCCTATAAGGTAGGTTAAGACTACCGATTGATTTAAAAGGAAAACTAGCGATTTTCTATTTATATTTATGGTAACAACTTTCCTCATTGAACCTTTATTTTCCTCAGATGCTTATTGCACACAGGGATAAATAAAGTTGATGAATCATCCTAAGGGAACAAGCTCAATTCCACATGAGTGATGTCTATAGAAAAGCCTAGCCCATTCAGATTTCTTTTGATAATTTGTGAAGTTGTTTTCAGATCCTTCACTTTCCTCTAAGACGTTATTGTCTCACTATAAAGGGTAGAGTTAACAAAATTGATTTACAAGGAATTTCAAATTTTGGCAGACAATTCAAATTGGGCTCTTGACTAGCCCGACTCATATGTCAATTTGATTGTTATTTATCTTGCAAATAGTCATCGATATGGTGCCAAAACTTGCTATCCCTGTGTAAGTTACCCAAGATTGGCTTTTTGATTAATCAGGGGATTACTAATGCTAGTTGATGTTTTCCTACATTCCTCTAGAAGCTTATCGACCCATTAAGGGTTGTGGATTATTGCTCAATTTAAGAGAGGGTAGTTCCTACATAATTGATGTTTAGAACTTTGACTTTTATGGTATTTTAGTAAAAATAAGTTAATCTTCAATTCCCTGATGTATAACGGACTTATTATTGCGTGCTCACTTGTACACCATTGAGAATTATGTCTTGGTCTAGGAAAAAGAGAGAAACTTTGTGCTTTTTCTCGAGAAACTTATTGTTTCATTGGAGAAAGACTAGTTGACAATCAAACCAAGAGAAATATGCCTTTCTACATGATTGATGCCCAAAAAATGATCCCAATCTCTAACCAAGACGTGATACTCAATTGTTGATACTTCTAAACTTGTAAATGTTATGATCCCCTGGAATTTTGAAGGTGCTCCTTTTCTATGAGAAGTTTGTTATTTTGCAGGGATGAAAATTTTAAGGAAATAATATTTTCTTTTCCGAGTATGTGTATAAAGAAAATAAATGTATGCTAATGATTTTTCTTTTTTTAGGGATAACGATGGATGTGGTTATGACCGTTTAAGAGTTGGAAACCTACTAGGAAAAGGTTGGTTTAATTTATTCATGCCTGTATCACAGTTATGGTACGTCAAATAGTGCAGTGACACATCATTAATTATTCCAGTAAATAGCGACGATGTGTCACTTTTCCTATGGATATCATCGGATGCATGGATGTAATGTATAAGTGATTGAAAGTACCCTCCTTTGTCCTAAAAGGAATGGATCCTAGGTTGTTGGTTTGTAGAAATCTGGCTCTATCTATTTAGGAAGCATCTATGGCTCAGCTATCAGTGCAAATTTTATGGCGGATCTACAGTCCCTAGTCATTGGTCCCTAAATTGCCCTCACCGTGAAATGAGGATCTCATTATATGAACTTGACCTTGAGAGGAAAAAAGATCCTACACAGGTCCAATCTATATAACAAGTTACAATTTAGACGAGGTCTTCATGATAGCCTCAGGAAGCACAAGGCTTCACAGGGAAATCAATATAAACCTCTGCTAACCTAAAGAACACTCAGACCCGGCTATAGGGCCCATAACGTGTGTGAAAGTTTTGTGTCCGTGATGTGTGTGAGGAGGGCATTCGCCTTTTCATCCTATGAGCTACCCAATCCTCATCTGCTAAGCAGATTGATAGAACGAGAGGCAGAGAAATATATATAAAGATATAAACAAAGAGGAGATGAAATGTATACAAACATAGTCATTTATCCTAAGATTTCTTCCTCATGTTATCTATCCTAACACATATTATGTACACAATCAAGAAAATAAAGCATATGAAATCAACATGTGAAAACATTATTTATCCTAACTATGTAAGGCAAACAACAAACAAAAGGGAGAACCAAAATAAAAGAAAGACCATAATATTTTGCACAACTAACTTAATTTGGGCTTGACTCTCAAACTATCCCCAGTGGAGTCGCCAAACTGTCACACCCGAAAATGCGACCGCGTGGCGCCTTTTTCTCAAAGAAATTCAAAAAATTCGATTTTCAAATGAAATCGAAAACCAAAATTTAAATGAAATAAGATAAAGTAATGGGTTCAGGAGTCGCCACCAAAATTTTAATTTTTAAAAGGTAAAACTTTGGAAAAGCCTTTATTTGGAAAATGGTCTACAAACCAGAAAATAGATCCGGGAGTCGATTGTGAGTGGGGAAGGTGTTAGGCACCCCACTACACCCGTTACTAAGAACGGTTACCCTAAGTTAGTCGTGCAAAAATATAATGGCCTAAATTCTATTTCAATTCTCCCTAACAAACCACATGCAAAATAGGAATAAAGAAATTAAAGGAAATAAAAATAAAAATAGAAAAGGATGGAAATCGATATTAAAATAAAACAGAAAGAAATTTAAGAATTAAAAGAAAAGAAATTAAAAGAAAAATATTTTATTTACATGACGGACTTGACCTATGATGAGAGTCTAGGACCTACGTACCCTTCAGGAGGGATCAAAGTCCACGTAGTTCGATGAAAATGAGTATTGGTTGATGTTTTGTTTTGTTTGTTTTTGTTTGTTTTAGTTTTTTTGTTGTTTATGTTTGATTTTTAATTTTTGATTGATTTTGTTATGTTTTTTGTTTTGTTTTTTTTGTTGTTGTTATCTTTGGTTTTTTGTTTGTTTTTGTTTTGTTTTGTTTTTGTTTTTATTGTTTTGTCTTTTGTTTTTTGTTTTTTCGTTTTTTATTATTTTATCTTTTGTTAATTTTTCATTCTTTTTAATTATTATTATTTTTTGGTTTGTTTGTTTGTTTTTGTTGTTTTTATTTATTTATTTTTTTTTTGTTTTATTTTTTCGAAAAGACTAAGAAATTAAAATTTACCTTTCCTTTTAACGAATAAAACGATTTTAAAATTGGTTGATTGTGTTTTAATTTGTTAGAAGTAAAGACAATTTTACTTTCCTTTGTCTTTTCAATTTCTCTCTCTTTTTCTTGATTTTTGATTATTTCCTTTTGTTTTCTTGATTTTTGATTCTCTTTTTCCCTTTTTAATTGTTCTTCCTTTTTTCAATTCTATTTTTGTCTTTGTTCTGAATTGTCTTTTAATCTTTTGATTTTTGTTTCCTTTTTATTTTCTTGATTTTTGATTCACTTTTTCCTTTGTTTTTTTTTATGGTTCTCTTTTTTTTGTTTGTGTTTTTATTTTTGTTTTATTTTGTTTTATTTTTGAGTTTTTCTATTTTTGTTTTTTTTGTTTTCTTTTTTCATTTTTTTATTCTTATTTTTGCTTATTTTTGGTTTTCTTATTATCATTTTTTTAATTTTCTTTTTTTATAATTAAATTAATTTTTGGTTATCAAACTAAAGTTGAAAGAAAATCCAAAATCTACCAAAAAGGTAAAATTAATTTTGTTTATTATTATTTTCTAAAGATGGAAAAAAAATTGATTACTTAAAATTTAATTTTGAATTTGGAAACCTTATTTAACTTGTAAAACTCTTTTTTCGTGCTTGTTGTTTTTTTTTTTTGTTTCTTATTTTATTCTATTTCGTTTTCTTGAAATTCCCTTCTTCTTTTTTTTATAGAAGGAAAAACTCAACATTATTGAGACGTAAATCTAAAACTCAAATAGGCATCAAGGAGGCTTTATTGCCTCACATGACCTATAGGTTTATTCCTATGTGTCTGAGGGGATAAAAATAATCCCACACAACAATTCTAGTAAGATAGATAAAATAAAAAGAATAAAAAAAAGGATATGCATACAGGGGTTTTGATTATGTGTGTTTTGTGTTCATTCATGGTTCATTATATTTTATATACAACTTTTATTTCATTACAAGAAGGAAATATGAACAGAAATTAAATACAGAGTCAAGGAACCCCCTTTCTTGCATCAGGCGTGAGTCCCTCACTGAATGAAGTCGAGGCTTCCCTTAGTTCTAGATTTTGAGCTACGCCTGCAGCTACTTCTCCTCTGCCTTCTTAATGCTCTTCTTGATGACTCATGGCGTGGATTGGCATTTGCTCACATGTCAAACAAACAGAATACTGATTAATAAAGTTCTATGGAAATAAGTCACTCAAGTAATAAGCAACAAGTGCATAGATGATCTGTACTAAGACTTTCAGATAAGGAGGAGGTCAATAATTAGCCAATTCATATGTAAGCATCAATTCACACATTATTCAAGCATCCAAACAGCAACAAAACAAACAATTTATCTTTCAAATAGGCCAAGATAAAAACTATCTAATCATCACAGACAATGGTACTGCGGACAGCTTATTGAAACAAGTGAAAACAAGATAAGGAAGCAAGCCTTCACATCACATTAAGGGTATCTTTAAGCAAATGATCACCTCATAGCACGCCCAGGAGAAAATTTATAACCCTCTAGTAAACCGACACATATTTCCACGACACCTTATGAGTAATTCCAATAAGGCTCAAACTCATTTTTTCATGCTGACCCATTCATGAATAAGGAGTGAAATTTCCTCAAATCAAAGTAAATCCAAGACCCAATCCAAAGCCATGAAAACAATATTAACCCAACAGGAATGCAATTCATATTATTGCCCAGCAACCTCTTAAAATGCCTATGTACTCTTTCTAATCAGAAAACTTCCACACTCAGAATGAGATTTGCCTTGGGCTTAGATGGGTTAAAACACAGCCCAGAAGCAGAAACATACTCTAATCCGATTGTAATGCAACACGTATAAGAGAACAAAATGCATAAATCCAATTTACCACTATTTGACCAGGCAAGCCAAGACAAATACCCCTTCAGATAACGACACAGGCAACCATACAAACTATAGGCAAAATTTGGAACCACTCCCTCATCAGAGATAGAGTTTCATGTCAAGCAGGCATTAGATTCATTCGATTTGTTAGTCCAAAGTCGAAATCAGAACACACCAGGCATATTGGTTCTGATAGTTAAGCATTCAAGAAACAAAGATCCATATTCGCAGTGGTAGGAAAAGATTAATGTACATCTAGTCTCCCTACTTGACACCATGACTCAAAACAGATGAATACCAGAAAATGGTTCAAACTACACAGCAAACAATTTTACTACGGAGTGGGAAATCAAGATGAGAGAAGTTCATGAAACTTCAATCACACACAAATCCAGTCACACACAAACCTATTCGAGCAAGACACTAATATAAACGATTTTTAGCAGCCAATTATGAGCCCACATTCATTCTTATCAACTCAAAGAAAGTGGCAGTACATAATTTACCTCTATGCAGCTTCGATGGCCTCTTTGTTACCCTCGTGAATCTCTTCATTTTTTCTGACGCGTCTGTCCATTTTTGTGTGTCTCTGTGTCTTTTGCTCCTTCCTCAGGCGCAAACTCCCAGTATTCTCCTCCAGTTTTCTGGCGCTTTTTCTCTGTAGCTTCAGCGTGAAGTTCGGAGGAGAAAAACGCAGTAGCTCCTCTCTATAGTTTTTCGGTGCCTCCTCTATAGCTGCAGCGTTCTTCAGCGTGAAGTCCAGAGAAGAAAAACACAGCAGCTCCTCTCCATCCAGCGCTCTCAACCTCCTCGTCTCCTTTCCCCCCCTCTGTATCTCTCGAAAATTTTTCCCTCGATCTCCTTCTCCTCCTTTCTCCATCAGACCCTCTCTTCTCCTAACCGAAGCCAACTCCCCCCCTGTTTCTCCTTTTTCATCCCAAGCCCTCTGCTCGTCGTCCCCTTTTCTCCTCTGTCCGCCCCCTCTCTTTATCAGACCCTGTCGATCTCCCTCTTCTCCTCTCCCCTGCACCTTTTCCTCCTCCCTTTTCAGACGCGTTCGCCCCCTCTTTTCTCTTTGTGCGTGTTTTTCTTTTTTTCTCTCTCTCCCTCGTTCGAATCCCAACCCAGTCCTCCTCTCTCTCTGTTTCTCCGTCCCTATCTCTTGAATCCCGTCTCCTTCGCCTCACGCTCTTCTGTGTGTTTTTTCCTTCCACCCTAAGCCGAAGGCTCGCCCCCTTTTTTTCCTCTTTCTGTGCGACCCCTGCGTTTTCTTTTTCTGCCCCTCCCTCTCTCTGACGCCTCCTTTCTGTGCGTCTCATCTGTTTTCTTTTTTGTGTCTGTGCGTCCTTTCCTCTGCCAAAGGAGAGGACAGAACGCAAAATGGGGGGGACCAACCGGGTAAGTTTTCATTTGGATCCGGGTTGGGCCCAGGGTAGGATTTTATTTGTGTTCGGGTAGCTGGGCTTCATTGAGCTGCAGGTTTTTTTTTTATTCTGGGAGTGGGCTTGATTGAGTTGAAAGTTTTTTTTTGTTTATTATTTTTTTTTTGAGTTTTGGAAGTGGGCTTTATATATATATATATATATATATATATATTATTTTGGTTTTTTTTTCTTTTTTTTTTTTGGATATTTTAGCTAATTTATTTTGGACTCTTATTTCTTTTGGACTCTTTGTTTTTTTTTTGCTTGGGCTCTCCTAAATTAAGTTTTAGAATATTAATCTTTTTTTTTTGTTTTGGGTTTTCTTTTTTTCTGCTTTTGTTTTAGGTTTTATATATATATATATATATATATATTACTTTGGTTTTCTTCTTTTTTTTTTAGTCCTTTTTTATAATTAAATTTTTTTGCTTCTCTTTTTTTTATTTTGGTTTAATTATCATTTTTTAATTATATTTTTTTTTATATTTTTTTTCATTTGTGGGATTTTACTTTTTTCCTTTTTAATTCATTTCTTTCTTTCTCTTTTTTTTTAGTCTCTTTTGATTTTTATTTTCTTTAATTCCATTAATTTTAAACTTTTGTTACTCCCTTTTTGATTTTTTTTTGTTTTGACTTTGGATTAATTGGCTTTTATTATATTTTTATTTATTTTTGAGTTCTTTTTTCTTTGATTTTTTTTAAACTTATTAAACTAAGGGGACTTATTTTTTTTATTATTATTAGTTTAATTTTATTATTATTTTTGGAGTATCCCCGGACAAAATACGGTGTTCACATTATTGTACATATTTTTCGCTCTGTAAATATGAGTTTAGCCTCCACTTATAGGGTAAATAATACATCCATAGAAAGAAATAAGCATACATAGGATAAATAGCTCTAGACTTAATACTTACTTGAAAAACCATCATCTTTACCTTTATTTTTGAGTATTCTGATAGCTAATCATACTTGATTTTCTTAAGATGCATGTGTTGAAGAGTTTGGAGTAAATTCAGGAGAGAAAGGCTGCAAAGTAATGAATGCAAACATCTCGCCGCGGCTGGGTTCATTGCGACGAGGCGGGAAGTACAGAAATCTGAAGGAAGTGTGCAGGGCAACATGCGCCGCGGCGAAAATGTTTGAGCCGCGGCGAGGCCTCAGGCAGAACCAAAACTCGCCGTGACGAAGATTGTGTACGCCGAGGCGCGAGACAAGAAGACCTCAGAATTCAGATAAAATCAAAACTCGCCGCGACGCTCAGTCTTACAGAACCAAAACTCGCCGTGGCGTAACATTCTACGCTGCGGCGCAAATCGAATTAGCTGAACGCAGCGTGTTGTTTTTAAAATTTCTTAGGGTTTAAAGCTTCATATGCGAATGAGGGTCGAGGCAGCCATCATTCTGTGTTGGTTTTGTGTTATTCCAAGTGTGCAAAGGCTGAGGGAAAAGCTAGGAAGCCATCTTGAAGCAAAGAGAAGCTGAAGATTGAAGATTGAAGCCGAATCCTTGTGTTTCTGAGTTTCCTCTTCATTTCTTCTGTCTTATTCATAGTTTCTGATGTATTTGATTATTGCTTCAAGCTTGACTTTGGATTTTATGATCATGTATAGCTAAACCCTATCTAATCTAGGATTATTTGGAACTCTTGTATGGATTAGTAGTCATTTTTCATTCTAATTTTGCAATCAATGATTCATGCTTGTTCACTCAACTTTGTACTTCATGCTTTCTGATTGCTTGGCCAACATTTAGATTGATATAATACCTTACTTGAACTTGGGAAAGGAAAATAGAGGTTAGATCAAAAGTTGAGTGGTGTGAGTGCTTGAAATTTACTGAGGTGAGTGGATAGCTTAGTTATTGAGATATGAATATACTTAATAACCTTACATGGTCTAGTTAGGTATTGCACTCATAGATTGATCTTAGTTAATTTTATAAGGAATTATGAAATTAGCTGAGTACCTTATACAATATTTGGAAAAATATATATAAGAACAATAGAATCCTAGACCAACATGTATCACCATGGAGAGCAGAAGGGAATGAATGTTGAACTAACTACTATGAAGTACAAGAGGACCAATAATCCTATATGCTAATATTCACCCGAAAATCCAAATCCTAACCTAGATTTTTACATAGCATTAGAATCATAAACAATTTCCTTTAACACCAACATTTAAGAATTGATTTGTTTGATTTAAATTGGGGTGTGAATTTCAGTAGTTGGCATTGTTTTGACAACAAATTCTCGAGGGAACGATCATTTCTCATCACTATATTGCCTTCACGATACGTATACTTACGTGTACGCTTCAAGGAAAGCAACACAAATATTTTGATATAATAATGTAAATTAAAAAAAAGTCCAAAATTTAGAAGTATTAATATTTGTATGAAAAAATATACTAAAAAATTAAGAGAAGAGAAATAAGTATTCGTAAGTATATTGTGTTATTTTTTCCATAAATCCAATTATCAAAGTTAGATAATCTATTTATTCAGGTTCAAAGGATTAGTTGCTTTTATACTTATAGGAAGGACATATATTGCAAGGCATCTAAGATAGCAAGGTAAGATAAATTATTTAATATTATTTCCTGTTTCATTATGTAATTTATCCTTGTTAATAGGGCGATCAGATGCTCCGCCCACGATGAGTCCTATATGATAATTGTTTGGCTGATCAACCACTAGCCATTGTTGATTATCTAAGGCAATTTGGTTTTTATGACATTGTAGGAGTTAGCTAGTTCAAGTACGATACATTGCTATTTAGTGCACTAATAGAATGTTAAAGCCCAGAGGCGCACACATTTCATACTACTCAAGGAGAATGCATAATTACTCTCGATGATATAGTAATGCATTTGGGCCTACCACTTAAGGGGGATCTTGTTGTGGTCAGGACAAGTTTCAATTGCCTAGAAAGTATGTTAATGGCTCATAAGGATTATGTCATCGGCTAATCAGATCGATAGACAACGACTTTCCATCACTTGGTTAGCCTAAAACTTGACACATCTACCAGATGATGCTAATGATGGGACTATGCATCAGTTTATCTGTACATATATTTTTTGTATGATTGGAGGTTGATTGATATTAGATAGATTTAATTACAAAATTTACTTGATGTACTTGTCCTTATTGGATGACTTTAAACGGGCTAGCCATTGTGATTGGGATTGGCTTTTCTCTATTATGAACTTTGTAACTCAACCTACAAGAATGATAAGGGTATATCTAGATGCTTGACATTATTGCATCTGTGGGAATAAGATCAATTGCTTATACTCATGCCCAAAAGACCGCCCACCCTTGATCTTCATATTGAGAAGTATCATATGCTTCTACTTCTAAGTTTTAAGTATGAAATAAAATTAAAATTTTCACATCCTTAATTTAACCATATTGCCTCTATTTATTACCCATTGTTTACAGAATATACTTACTGCTTGTAATAGATAGAAGAATATTAGACAACCTCTTTATTTGAGTGTTAGAGCCCTCCATTTATACATAACTTTGTTAGGTGCAATGAGGGATGATGATGCATATATCCAATTTTCATTTATGATGTGCATCTTTTTTTTTTAATTATTTGATAATTGATTACTATTCCATCCCATATAATTTATAGATTGTATGGTGCCTATACCAGCAACAGATAGTGCATGAGCTGATTTTGGAGTACTACTTAACTTTTTCGAATATTTGAATTGCATTGGTGTCACTCATATACTTCTAGATCATAGAGTGTCATTATCCAAATCGCATCTTACGACAATTTGGTTGCCATTGGCTAATTCTTCAAGAGCTAGTCAAATTGGACTTCCTTTATAATTTTTAGTTTGGAGGAAAAACCCAGATCAACTGGATATCTGAGTGTAACATTTTTATACAGTGATAGTATAAATGGCAAGATACTATATTTCAATCATCTATTACTGAGAAGTTATTTGATTGCATGTCTAAATATATTTGATGGTATTGGTAATGTACTTATTTATGGATCCAGAGATCAAGTACTACTACTGGATATGTAATATATTTTTTAATAGTTTGTCACTTTTGTTATCATCATTTTCTTAATATATTGTATGTTGACTTTTTACTTTTTCATCTTTTCTTGATTAAGCTAATTTGGCAGGAAGTCTTTATAGGATGTACTTCTAAGATCCTTTACCTATAAATTTTTATGATATTACGTGGGCTGAGACTTTGGTGATATATTACATGTTCTTATTGGACAATGATTTTTGTTTTTTCTCTAGCCTACTAACCAAGCACCAAATCTACTTAGGTCTCAAATCCTGATAGATCGTTCGAAAAAGAGACATCAAAGTTACCTATCAGCCCAACAATCTACTATTGAAAGATATAGTCAGTAATAACAAGGCTCAATGTAGCAAGACATTGGCATTGACATTTCCAATGCATCTTCATATATTCCGACTCTAATGCAGCAGGATATTAATATGACTAGTCCATCTTATTCTATACCACCTAGCCAGTTTGGTGACTTTGATGGAGTAGGTCTCTTTTCTTACATGGTGCCCTCACCTTTGTCTCATCTTGAAACCCCTCAGCAAATACTTAGCTCTCTCAGATCATTTGTAGCGCTTTTAGTTGATATATCTGCATTTAATGTCACGCATGCCGATTGCTTCTTTGAACTTGAAGAATTGTCACAATCAGGACTTATGACATTGCATGAGCTAATTCCTCTAATTTAGTACTCATCCTTAGATTTAAACTCTCATCCTATAGCACAGAAGCAACAATAACCAGAAAAATTAAAATAACGACTACAACGTGAAAATAGAAGACATTGTTATAGCACAAAAAGTCATTTATCATAAATATTTTTCTAATATTTTTGTTGATGTAATTTTATGTCCAATATTACATAATTATTTATTTATTATTTTTTTTCATCTAATTATTTTTTATCTTACAATTTCTCTCATTCACTTAATTAAATATATTAAAATTAAAAAAATAAAAAATTCGAATTAGTTAAATTCAAATTCACTTTTGAATAAAAAAATTATGTTACATAAAATTTGGATTCATCCAATCCATATTCCATGAAATCATGGCCAAATTTGGATGGTATGAATTTGAATTTGGCCTTTTTTTTTTACCTCCTGGTAATTATTTCTTTACATGTTACTAATCTGCAATTCCCCATTTTATATATTACCTCTGAGTAAGTTGACCACAGACAAGCCTGAATGTGTAAAGAAAAGATGACCAAGAAGTGGGCATGGCAATCCAAAATGATGCATTATCACATTGTAAAACTCAACATAGCAAAACATATTGGCGGAATTTAAGCACACCACATGTAACCACTGGCAAGGCAATAATGTTATCTCCACCCTATCCTATATGTGGAGCCATTCTCAACACTGATATATATGGCTTTCAAGCCTTTTTGATTATGGGTTTCACTAGCCTTTATTAGTGTATAGATAAAATAAAATATAAATATAAATTATGATATTAAAAAAAAGGGAAGTTGAAATACATGTGGCTGAGTGAAAAGTTAAATAATTTTTCACTAATTTTTATTATATGTAAAACATGAAAAATTACTAAATTTTAACTTTATATTTTAAAAAACACTTAAATTAATAAAAATAACATGAATTTTAGCGCATGCTAAATCACTATATAAGGATTGCAATCGCATAAGAGCGTACCAGAGTGGGGAAGCTTTCTTTGCTTCTCCTTCCCACCCTTCTTCTAATTCTTTATCTTTATTTCTATTTTTTATTCTAAAGGCAAATTTCTCAATTTTTACTCTTATACAGGGTAATTTTTACAAAAGTTATTGTCATTAAGAGAACTTATCAGCTCTCCCTCTCTGTACGTGTGTGTGTGTATATATATATATATATATCAACGTTGATTCTTTTATATCAAAATTCATACAAGGTTGAGGGTCAAAGTTATATAGGTTCAAAATGTTATGTTGTGACTTAACTCTCATATTTGTTTAATTGATTCCCATAAGAAATGGTGTGTGGAAAGATACACACGATAGATAATCTAATTCATTGGGATTACATTGAAAGATGGATATTTCTTGATTATAATATATATATATATATATATTGTCTAATAACAGTAGCGTATCTTATCAAGTGGTAATTCTAATAAATAAAGGGCTAAAATTACCATCCGTAGGTTGTAATATCCATGTGAAGGAAAAATAAAACTAACTTTACTTTGGAATAGCATTCGTGCAATTTTTTTTTTTGGGGATAAAATGAAAATTTCTTCTTTGGTTCTAACTCTTAAGATCATGTGATGGGGTCACAGTCATCTAAATGTCATAGTTCATCTGAATTTACCCGCTTTCACCTTTTTCATACAGAAATGGAAAGGTGAAAATTTGGAACAAGATAAAAGGTGAAGAAGATGGTCACCATAAGAATAGAAAAAGTAGCTGCTTTTTGTTTCTTGGATGAATTTTGCAAATTGCAAGAAAAAGAGGTTCTTTTTCTGATGCATACTTGAGAGATAACCCACAAGGTGGTCCAATTATTCTCTTGTGGTGGTTGGATGGAATTTTCAAAATTCCAATTAAGCACTTTAGAAACACATAGATAAAAAGTAATCTAAAAGCTACCATAGAATTTAATCAAGTGATGTTTCTTGTGTGCTTGGATCCTTTGCTGCTTGAGCACCATCTCGGCTTTCCATATATTTGTTTTTCAATCTTAATTACTTATCTTTTTAAATTTTAATATTTTTCATTTTAAAAAATTAAAACATATTATAAATATAATTTTTCAAACTCTCCCAAACTAAACTGATTATTTAATGAAAATTAAAAGATTATCTTTATTTTCCAAATTCCACTAAATAAAACTGTCTGTTTAATGAAAGTTAAAAGATTATTTCTATTTTATATTTTATTCTTTAAAATATAAAAATATACCCAATAAAAAAAATAAATGACTGAGATTAAAAAAAATAGAAACGAAGAGTTAGGATTATAGCTCACATCAAAGAATTCAAGCTCGATGCATCCAGCAGTTTTTGCTTTTGAAAAAGGTTTTGATCCACCAAGATTTGCTTGTCTCTGTGACCCCTTATGTCCAAAAGCTCAAAATTCCTTATTCCTTCTAAAGTGATTAACCCCTCAAGTTTTAAATTTAATACATGTGTGTTCTCACCCAAAATGAATTATGAGTCCATTCTCTCATCATTGCTCATAATCAATACACCTTAGGAAATATTGTTGTGCCTATAACTTTTATTAACACCCATTAGGATTTAAACTAAACCAAAAAAGACAAAAAGCATTATTGGGAAAATATATTTAAAAAGTTAACAAACTTACAGGTCACATGCACATATGTATCAATTTTTAGGATTAAGATGAGTTTTATGTATTAGATTTAATCCCAACCTTATTCTTTATGCACTCTCCTTCCTAAGTCATTGAAGTACCAACATGATTTGTGTTTGGTACCTATGTTGGATATTTGAATTTGAAATCTACATTTGACGTTTTATAAATACATGGTAGGCATTTAGAAACTTTTTTTAACCATCTAAATTTATATAAATAATTCAAAACTGTTGCTTTAGGAGAACAGCACAGTATCAGAGACTTTGGGCCTGTTTGAAATTGTTTTTGTTTTAATGTTTTCAAAATATATGTTTTTAAGAACAAATTTTTGAGAACAAAAAAATTAAAAAAAATCTGTTTGAACCATTATTTTGAAAATTAATTGTTTTCTATTTTTTACCTGATTCTGTAGAACAAAAATTACAAAACACTTAAAAAGTGTTCTGAGTTTTTTGTTTTTAAAAACAAAATTTTATTTTTTTGTTTTACAAAACACTTCATTAAAAATACATTATGAAATAAGTTTTTTTGTTTTTGAAAACAAAAAAATTGTTCTACAAAACTAAATCAAATAGGGCCTTCATATTCCATTTCCTTCATTATTTCCAATTATAACATCTACTTAATTTCAATATTGCAATTATAAATTTATATATAAGGCATAAATGATGAAACCAATTTCATTTTTGATCTGATCGAGCATGAGCCATGCAAAAACATTTTATGTAAATTCATCTATCTAAAATAAAAATAGATTGAATTAAAAAATAGGTATACGAATACATTGAATAATTTTTTCAAGTAAAAAATATAATATATTTGTATATAAATTATATAAATATATTATATTTATTTTATAGTGAACCAAACCGATTCTAAAACAGCAGATTTTCTTGTGGTAGAAGTATTACTGATAGGCCTAACCACTCCTCCCAACATAAACAGTGAAAGTTAAAACTTAAAAAATAATAAAATTTTCATAAGTCATATATTTATGGCTGTAAAGTGACATATCATCAATCATGTAGAGGTAGGAATTCCTGTATCTGCATAGACTTTTCTGTCAAGCTTCACGACTAGTTTGGATGACAATTTCTATTTCTTCTCCTTTCTTTTTTTAAAATAATACTTTTGTGTTCATCTGCATTTTTCTGCTTCAGAAAAGCAATGCAGATTAATTTCTCACATCCTTTAGCAGTGAGATTGATATGTTTTGTAACCTATTGGCTATTACATTTTCATAAAAAGAAGAAAATTATGATAGGGGTTTATATCTGCACTTTTAACATTTGTGGGAAGAATTTGTTAGTGTTGAATTGGTGGGAAAACTCGAAGTTTGGAACACAAGTCACGATTATTTGGTAGATGAGATGGTCTGATAAATTTGTTATTTGTTTATTTATATTATATATTTTTAATTTGAGTGATAAAATTATTTTTATTTCTTATCACATATCATTTTATCTATTATAATTGATATTGAATTTTAATTTTAATGAGATAATATTATAAATAAAATTTATGTACCATAAAAAAAATTAATATGAGAAAAAAGCTTCAAACTTCATCGCCCAACCACTAAGTTTAAAGCAATGTGTAGTATATGAATGTATTTTTTTTTTTACATTGTTGCATTTGGCAAATTTTTTTTAATAATAAATAGCTCGAAATCTGCACATTTTTAATATAATTGTTACCACTTTTTTTTTTCTGGTAAAAGTTTGGCATTGCAGACTGGTGAGAAGATTTCCATAACGTAAGAACAAAATCAACAGAGAATTTAGTGCAATATTTGAAATAAAGGCATTGTTTCTATCATGAAATTTCTGGACTACATTCCCAAGTAAATTTATTATTCAAGATTCATGATAGATTCTACCGCAATAAAGTATTATATATTATTATCTCCAGTCTTATGTATAAAAATAAACAATTAACTTATAAAGATTAAAAAAATTAATTAAAAATAATTAATTTTTTTTAATTTTATCTTAAATAAAAATTATTTTTTTAAAATATTTTTATTTAATATGTGTATTTTCTTTTTGAAATTAAGAATAACTACTACTTATAATTTAAAATACTTATTTAATAAAAAATGTAATTAAAATATTATAATTAATATACGAGATATTAATGATTTATTTTTTATATTTTAGATTGAATCAAATCTTAAAAAAATCTTTTATATATGAGATTGAAATTATTATTATGAATTCTTCCTCCTTTTTAATATGATCCATAAATGATATGATAAGTACAGTTTACCCAAAAAAAATCCCAGAATAATGGGCTATTTGTATTTATTTTGTTTTGCAGTTGGCTAATGTTCATTCAAGCTTGTATACGTCTTAGTTTATTTATTTTTGTATTCAATTAACCAATGACCTCAGATTACGCGATTCCCAAAAAAGAAAATTGTGACTCGATTCAGAATTTGTGGTGGTATATTTAAACAAATATCATATGCTCGACTCAAACATTAAATTAACTTAAGATTTAATTATAAATTTTATTGTTAAATTTTTAATGAAAATATGAACAACTATTTTTTAAAGAATCCAATAATATCATGCTGAGCTATATTTGTTAAATAATTTAATAGCTAAACATCTAAAAAATTACACTTTAGGACTGTGAATTGAAAATATTTATTATAAAAGATATTAAAATTTGAAATTATTTTAAAAGATAAAAATTTTTAGTTATAAGAACAAAAAATTTAATTGTGAAAATAAAAATTTTAATAATAAAAACATTATATTTTATATTATAAAATTTATAAAATGTTTTTATTGTTTATCCAGTTTTTTCTCTCATTTCTATTTATTATTCAAAAAATAATTCTTGACAATTAAAATTTTTTATCCTTTAAATTTTTAAAATGTAAATTTTTTTACAATAAATATTTTTAAATATAATTTCACTCTAAGAAAATAATTTTGCATATTGACAATCCACTGCTGCCACAGTTCCCAATGCTAGCTTCCAGCTATAGCATTTTGATCTTGATCATCTGTATTTAATTTAAATAATTTAAATTTATTTTTATAAAATTTTATTTATTTTTTATTTAAAAATAAAATATAAAATAAAAATACTTTAAAAATAATGATTTAAATTGAAAAAATATAAAATCTAAAATTAAAACAGTTTAGATTTCACATTATGGTTGTGCAGAGGTGGAGATAATTGAAACGCTGGCGCACATAGTATGAATATGTGGGGGACCTTCTCTCATACGAGGACCTATAGGGATCCAGATCCTCCCTTTCACATTTCTCTCTAATTTTTTTTTTTGAAATTTAGATCGTTTAAAGTAAAATTTAGATAATTTAATTGTTTATTTTTATAAATTTAAAAATTATTTTTTATTTTATAATTAAAAAATAATTTTTATTTTATATTCTTTTTTAAATTTATTTTTAAATTTAAAAAAATTAAATAAATTTAAATCGTCTAAATTTGTCCATACGGAAGCCACTTGAGAGACCACAGGCCCACAGGTCCATCCCTTCAAACGCCATTTGCCAACCTAAATGAGGTTAACCTTTCGAGCACCGGATTGAAAATGACATCAGTAATAAGATATATTAAAAAAGCTTCCACTTTCGCCCCTGCACTCTTCTTTGTTTAGCAACACAGTGTCACTGATAAACCATCACTATTTGTGGTCGATATATAATAATGTTTATCGTACCTAAAGGTATATATAAAAGTGGAAAAAGATTTTTTTTTTTTTGTTTTTCAACTTTCTTTTTTAACAATGCAAAGATCGAATGATTTGCATAAAAATACTATCTTTATAGGTTAAAGGCCCTTTCGTAAAATACATAGCAGGAATAGCAAAGCGCATCAGATACTGACACCCCCACCACCAGTCTCGCCCTCTCTTTCCTGTCGAGAAACCTCCATTCTCCATCCCTTCTCTTCGTTCCTTTCTTTCTCTCTCCCTCACACCCAAGAATACCCGCTAAGCTCATCCATTCTCGCAGATAATATCTGCTATATTCGCTTATTAGAATCACCAATCATGGTTCTTTTGGTGTATTTTGTGCTTCTCTTGGCCCTCGCTGGCCACTCAAGTAAGCACCTTGATTCCCGCATGCGTGTGTTTGAGTTTTCCACATTTGGTTAAATAGAGTTTTCTTTATGATAACTCATCCTTTATACGCTTTCTCTGAGATGGATTCGTTTGAGTTTTGCCCTTTAAGCTTGAGATAGGGAAATGGGTTTTCTGCGCCGAATCTTTTCTTCTTCTTGCTTCGTTACTGACGAAAGATTTCAGTTCAAGAAACTCTGATGATTTATACATGATCGGTGTGAACTTGCTGATTTTCTGTTTTTTTCTTTTTTGGTTTTTTTTTTCCTCCATTTTGCAACAATAGGTGCTCTATACTGTGTGTGCAAGGATGGTTTGAGCGATCAAGCTCTTCAGAAAGCTCTAGATTATGCTTGTGGAGCTGGAGCTGACTGTACCCCTATTCTCCAGAACGGTGCTTGTTACCAACCCAACACTGTGAAGGATCACTGCAGCTACGCTGTTAATAGCTACTTCCAGAGAAGAGGTCAAGCTCAGGGGAGCTGTGATTTTGCGGGCACTGCTACTACCTCTCAGACTGCGCCTGGTTAGCATCTTCTTCCTCCAACCCCATCTTCATTTTTAGAATTTTACCTCATTTTGGATTTTCACTTTTACTGATATGGATCTCTCGCTTTCTTGTGTAATTTTTGTCATTGATCCATAGCTTCTTCATCTGGATGTGTTTTTCCTGCAAGTCCTAGGTACGCTTCTTGATTATGGATCTTTATATATAAATATATATTCCTCATCCCTTGGATTTTGTATTTGTGTGTGTGGCCGTGAATCCATTGAATTGAGTAAATTCTCTGAATTGGAAAGAATTTTGCTTTGTGTGTGTGTGTGTGTGAAGCGGGGGATCTTGTTGAAGGCTTGATTGCCCTTTCTCCAAAGCATTTAATAGTAAGCCGTTGGGTGTTTTCAAGATGTGCAAGTTCTTTTGCCATTAACCAGTTTTTTCTGCTGAAGTCTCCTTTTCAAGCAACCAACCTGATTTCTTTTCTTTTAGGTGATTTAGGTTCAGATTCATATCTATTATCGTCATTTTGCAGTTACTGTTATCTACAAATGATTTTAGAGCTGAACTTAATGATTTTGTTCAGTACTAGCAAAATAACTCTAAAATACTGATGTGATTTCTATCATTGCATGGGTTTAATTTATATTAGCCAAATGCGATATTTTTGGCTAAAGTCTCTACCTCCCCTTAATCAGAATTCTGTTCCTGCAAAAAGTTTTCTTTACAAGCCACAAGCTGGGTTGATTAAGATGTTTTCTGCAAGTATCTTGTCCTCTTCATCCCCAGAAGTTGATCCCAGATCTGTGCTTAATGAAATGGGATTTTCATTCTTCCACTAGGAAGGATGGACACCTACACGAACTTGACATTGCAAAAGGATAAAGTGCTTGGGTGTTATTTGAAAAGTCACATCGTGTTTAAATAAAAACAGATACAACTATTTTCTGGAATGTCCATTCTTCATAATTTCTAATATGAGTTGATTATATGCCGAAATGATTTGATGTCTTCTCACAGCAACACAGGAACAGGCACAACCACAACTCCATCAACATCCCCAACAACTGGAATATCAGGCACAACACCTTCTACTACAACCCCAACCACACCCACATCTACAACTCCAGGCACAACCACAGGAACAGGAACAGGCACAACAAGTCCTACGTTCGGGATAAGTCCAACGGCCACAACAACTGGTACTGGAACTGGGTTAAATGACTCTAGCAAAGGAGTGGCTCTTTTGCAAGCCATAGAGTTACCATTACCCCTTCTTCTGCTTACCTTTTGGTTAATGTACATTAGGGTTTAATTGCAAAATGGTATATAGTATGTAAACTAGGAACAACTGGTGGGGAGTGATGATGTGTGGATGACATTTTGCCACGACAGGATGGGTAATCATGTAAAATTATATAAAGAAGGAATCATCCAGAAGAAAACCCCACATGGGTTTGTGTATGTTTCTTTCTTTCCCTTCTCCTAAGGGGAAAAAAGCTAGAGAATTTGGTTCTTCGTCCACTGGTAATACTTTGGAACTTATGTCACTATTGAAAGTAATAGGGACAGCTCTGGATGTTTTATTATGACAAATCTCTTCACATGGAGATTTTTAACTACCCGACAAATAATTAGTACGAAATGAAAATAAAAATATAATTTTGTGATGAAAAATAATTTGTATATTCTTATTTAAAATGATAAAAAATAAAAATTATAAGAATATAATAGATATTACATCAAATTTAAAAAATAAATTTTTTCTTTTACACGCATGCCATACAGGCTGTTAAGAGGAGAATTGAAGTGGATGCGTCTGGGAGCGTTGACGTTCCTTTTGTTTATCTTCCTTTGTTTTTCTTTCATGTCACTGGCTTCTTGTACCCAAAAAAAAAAAAAGAAAAGAAAAAGAAGTGAGATAAAGAGAAATTATTATTGTCGGTCATGAAATAAAGTTATTTATTTTAAAAGATTTTATATCTTGAAATTATTATAAAAGATTTAAAAATTTAATATTTAAAATGTTAACACAAATATTTTTAATTATATTGATGATTAGGACAATAAATGTTTTATTTCTCTCAGTTTAGATTTTCTTTTGTATAGAAGAGCAATATGGATCTTCTTTCATGCGAGATCTCAACTTGGCTATATATATTTTTACTCTTTTTCAGTGTTAGATTTCATTCATTGTGTCAATCTCTCTCAAATAGGGTAATATCTTATAAAGGAAATTTTATGAGAGAGTGAATGAACGAGAATGAAGTTCATATAGATTGGTCTCATTGTACTCCATTTGTTCAATTACTCTCTCTTCTATATGATCCCTTGTATAGGAGGATCCAGGATCTTCAATCACGACAAGGTGACTCAATTCTTTGCGAACAGGTTTTCTTATATTATCGTGTACCTATTTAAAATTATATCATTACATGTTATTTTATAAATAAGAATATATCAGAAAAGCATTTATGTCATCACATTTTGAATATTAAATTCTTAAGTCATCTAAAATAATTTTGAAATATAAAACTCCTTAAAGTAAATAACTTTGTTTTATGATATTCAATTGCAATTCTTTTTTTTTTTTAAATCAAGAGGGCATATATTCCATTATGTAGTTTATTGAAATAATGTGCATCAACAATAATTTTTTAATCTGAAAAAAAAAAGAAAAAGAAATCTTGTCACCCAAATAATTGTGTGATCTTTTCTCTAACAGCCCGTTTGATATGCAGAAAGTTAGGTATGAAAATGAAAAGAAAAAAAATAATTTTGTAAATAGAAAATATCTATAATACTCTTACTTTTAATGATTGAGTAATGATTAAATAATAATTAATAAATAATATTAAATAATGATTGAAAAGATAAAATTGACATTTTAACAAAATGTTTATTTCCGTTTCCATTTCCTTCATGCTCCCAAACATGCCGTAGAAGCTTTGCATGATTCCTCCTCCATGATAGGGAGTCGCGTGATCTTTGTTCGACAGGCTTGATTTATTAAAAATAAATATAGTTATAAATAAACATAT
This sequence comes from Erythrophleum ivorense, assembly GCA_026724425.1. NCBI lineage: Eukaryota > Viridiplantae > Streptophyta > Magnoliopsida > Fabales > Fabaceae > Erythrophleum > Erythrophleum ivorense. The sequence goes on along the minus strand of JAIUCV010000199.1, from coordinate 1,451,115 downwards.
TTATACATCAATGCATTTTTTCAGTTAAATTTTAATATATTTATTTATGGCTGAATTCATTTATTTATATTTGATACATTGAATTTTATCTAAAATTTCGTCGTCATACTTGATACAAAAATGTATATTTATATGGCTGTTTAAGATAAATAAATCAATAAATTAAAAGCACACAAGCCCAGTCTGTATATTTTGCCATCACTACCCACCAATAATCATGTTGGGCTGTTGACAGTATATCGAACACTATCTATGAGGGATTGCTTTCAAATGTCACTCTCAACAAGTTCATGATGAAACTAGTAAGAAAATGATCGCTTGAAAATCAAATTCAGTAATTATTTTTCTTTCTTGGGCCGAGTAGTAGAATTCCATATCACATGACATTTAAGAGAAATTATCAATACATATAACAAAAGCTTCTGCAAACCACTATATCAACCCATAACTATTACTAATACATTTTTTAACTTCTGTGATCAGCTCTATTGTTCCTATCTTTTAGAATCTACCAGCTTCTTCTTATGGCAAAATAGCTTCATAAATGTGAAACAAATTGACTTAACTTGTTGGTTTCTCTCTGAACAAACTCAACAATCAATTTGACAACTGAACCTGGTCTTTCAACATGAGGAAGGTGGCCACAATTGGGTATTTGGCGTATAATTGCATCAGGTAACTCACAATGCAGCCGCTGCAAGAGCAAATAGTTCATGGGTCAACTTTGGTTATAATAATAGCAACAAGTATTTTCCCTTAGCAGTCAAATAAACTGAAACAAAATGAGAGGCAATTATGCTTCAGGATCATGACTTTTGGGTTCATCACATGTTATATTAGTACTATGCTAATTTACCACTGCAAGCTTATTGTTGATGATGCGATCATTCTCACCCCAAATGATGAGAGTTTTCTGCTTTACCTGTTAAAACACAATTACTAGCATCATAATGAGAAGCAAACAGCAAATAAAGCTTATGGTCATTAATATGCAGTAAAAGGTGAGCCCCAATCTGCACAAGCTTGCCACAAAGTAAAGTGAACTTCTTCAACTTGTGAGGCAGCAGATACCTTTTTTATCTGTGAAGCAACATTATAACCACCACTAGCCATGAAATCCACTGTAGCATCCTCCCACCAAGGCAATAAACAATGCAAGCGACCCACCTATATTAGCAACATCGATCTAAAATGATGAATTATACAAGAAATTTTGCACTCCCAACGGTTGTTACACCAAATATAGGAAGTTTGGAACTAAGAACTCTCATCTATCCTATTTCCTACACCAAAAGTACAGGGCGCTTGAGCATATGAAGCTGGGGTATCAGAGTGCATTTACTATATGGCCCATTTATGGAACTCAAAGTGCATAAAGAAATCCATAACACTGCATTATCTAAAGAGCATGCTAAATTTTGAGATCAAGCAACTCACAGTAGTCCAGTCGAGGCTGGTACTGAATGATATGTTAGAGAAGGTCAAATAGTTCGCCCATAAGCGCAAAGGGACGCTCTTTAATAAGTATACCTGAGTCGAAAGAGAGTCATGGTTCGTTTGTGTAAAAATGCATCTGCTGTGTGTGTGTGTGTGTGTGTGTGTGTGTGTACCTAAGTAAATTAAACTTTTGGGTTGAAATCGTTTTTGACAGTCTCAGAACCTTTATAACTGAGTAGTCGGAAGTTTGATATTTGCCACCCAAAACTCTTAATTAAAATTAAGAGTTTAAGCTTGAGTTAAAATAGTCTACCATATTAGATCTCAACATATTGATCCATCTAGAGAACATTTGATGAGTTATGAATTTTTTTTGTTTTTTTGTTTTTAAATAACTACAAGTGATATGTGGTTAAGGCGTCAGTAAGTTGAAGAGAAATACTCACCCCGGCATAAGCTGCCACTCTAGGTAAGGTTGCTAGCTTTCCTGTTCCCTCTGCGTATACACTGGAATCAATCAAAACAAGCTTTTCCACCTGAAAAGATGAACTGCAAGTAATTGAGCAGAGCACACCAGAGTCACTGGATGAAGCAGTTTCTTTAAAACGAGAACTTTCCTCCCAAATTCAGTTTTTGGTGGAAATTTGGAAGCTAAAATTATCAGATAACACATGGGAAATATTTTGGTAGAATGGGAAAACCAAAGCAATGATGGATGGACGTTTAAACATGTCAGAAGTGGGTTCTACAGGAAAGTTTTCTAATATGCCTATACATCCATTAATGATTGATTTAGTCTATCTAAGAATTTTTCGACAACACATACAGCTTCTGGATAATTGACGGCAAAGTCAATGGCAACAGCAGAGCCAAGGCTTGGTCCAACTAATATCATTGGCCTTTTGATGTAGGACTTCCAAAACTGTCACAAATAAATCAAATTCAGCCTCATCACAGTATGACAGTGAAGACAGCCATTTCTTTAAATAGATGAGTAAACTACTATTTGGGTCCTTGAAAGATGCATGTTTCATCAATTTAGCCCTTAAAGATAATTACCATCATTGGACTCTAAAAAGTTTTTAAAACCCATCAATATGATCCTTCCCTCCATCAATTTAATCGATGACAGGCCCTGTTGATGGGTTTTCAACAGTATTTGTAGTCAAATGATAATAATTACTAAGGATTAAATTGATGGAAAACGTATGGTAGTTTACTCCAAATCACTTGATAAAAGTTAAGTACCTGATAGAAATGATGGCGCTTAGATACCACGTCACATAATGGAAGCTTTTCTGATGGATAACAAGAAAAAGAGACGAAAAGCACACTAAAAATCTCCCAAAGAAAGAGGTAAATAAGTGATGAAAACAATTACATAGGTGAAGATACAAAGCAAACCTAAGTCACAGAAGCCCCAACCAAGAATGTCGACGGCCCAGGTCTCAAAACCAGCTTCCTCAATTAATGGATGTGCATATCTCCACTCTAAACATGAGCTGAATAGAAAGTACTGAGAAATTCAGAGGCAAATTGAGCATAAAAATTTATAAACTAATTTTTTTAACAGATTTTAAGGACCTGTCAAAACCATGCAGAAGAACTATTGGATTTGCCTTGTTTTGCATCACTGGCTTCACACAACTACTCATTATGGGATTTTCTGAGAACTTAACCTGATCAGGTCATATGGAAATAACAAGATCAGTAGTTTATAAGCAGCCAGAAAAAAAAAATAGTGAAATGGGATTACGACGTTTAGCACTGCGGACTAACAAGACAGGGATAATTTTTTCCTCAATTATTGAACACTATTCACAAGTGAACAATCCTAGACAATTTGGCAGCTGATTTATTTTATACAATGTGGAAGATAGCCTATCTTACACAGCCAAACAAACAAATACAAGCAGTCGAGGGGTAAAGAAGAACTAACCTACAGCCTACATAATGCAGTTAGTAGTAACTAAAAAATAAGAAATAGAAGCACTTGTTTAAGGAAAACATAGGACTTAGGAGTTACAGGTACGGGTAGCCTCTGAATCCTCATAGCGAAGTTCCTTGCAAAAGGATCTTTGATTTTCTCGACTTCCTTGGGAAGAAAGGAAGGGAACCCTTCGGCCACGACCCTGAAACGCGTCAGTAGAGTCCCGCGTCTCGTTGGCACCGCAAGAGAACCGAGTGCAGGAGCAAGCATGTTTCTGAAGCGCAAATAGAGAGTAAAGTAAAGTAGGGGGAGCGAGCAAGCATGGGAAGAACGAAGCATTGCAGAGAATGGAAACGAGAGACGGTAGGGGGTGCGTCGGTCGTCATCGTCACTCGTCACTCGTCAGACCTACCTTCGGCTCTCTGGCCCATAGCGGGCCCAACCTTGGTCGAAACGTTTCTTTCTTTTGAAATATGTAACTAATTTTGTTTTCTTGTTAAAAACGTGGGTCTTCTTTTACGTTCAACCAAAATTTTTTTTTAATTAAACAAGTATTTCCTTTTTTATAAATAATAAATATATTATTGTAAACATCGTATTTTGTCCAAGCAACTTACAAAATCAAATTAACAAAAATACAAACAAAAAAAAAGAATGAAGGAAAGAAAATAGAAAATTAGGAGAAATGAAAAAAATGAAAAAAAAGAGCTTTAGAAAACAAAAAAATTGAAAAAAAAAAATAAATAAAAACCAAAGTGATAAAAAAATCAAAAAAGATCAAAAGGGAAAAATTAAAAAAAAAACTATGGAGAAAAAAAATAAAGAAAAAAAATGAAGGATTAAAAAAAGATTAAAAAAAAGAAAAGAAAAGCTTAAATCTTTTTTTTTTCAACTTAGGTCCATTTGACTATACCCTGGCCCAAATTCAAAAAAATTGTAGTCCAATTCTCCTAAATCCGGTCCATTAGCTCCAAGTAAAAAAAATCAAAATCAAAATAAAAAAAATAAATATATAATACTTAAAAAAAAAAGGCCAAAACGCAGGTAACCCTGCGTTTTGACCTAGACTCTTCTGATCACTGCCATCAGCGAAGAACGAGGCTGAGGCAGAAAAGAAAACACTGAAGCAGAAGGCAAGGAGACACAGGGCGCACAGAAACACAAGAAAAGAAAAATAGGCAGAGCCTGAGAAGATCCAAAGGGCAAGCTACAACGGGAGGCTCGAGGGTTTGACCTCTTCTCAGGTCTCTTTCATCACGGGAGGAATGAGACGGAGAGAGGAGGAGGAGCGTCTGAGATTAAAAAAAAAAAAGGGGATTTGAGGGTTGGAGAAAACCAGCAAAAAAAAATGAATGGATTTCGGATTAAGGGGGGTCGGTTGATTTAGGGGTTTCAAATCGAGGGAAATGGGGGGTGAAGAGAAAAACCGAAAAAAATCAGAGGCAGGAGAAATCAAGAGGGCTTTGAGGGACAAAAGGGAGACAGAGGGCTTTGAGGGGGAGTAGACGGAGAGACAAGGAAAAATCGAGGAGACCTTCTGGTGGAGGGCTTTCAGATCAAAGAGGAGTGAGCTGAGATTCGAAGGGGGGGCAGAGGATTGAGAAGGAGGGCAACGTAAATGAGAAAGGGATGAATGTCTGAAATTGGGAGTGAAGGAGAGGCTGGGATTTCTGATTTAGGTCTGCGAGAGGTGAATAAGAAGTTAGGGAACTCTCTTAGAGGTTGGTTTCGGGTTGGAGTGAATCGAAAGGAGGAAGAAGGGAGAGCGAAACCGAGGGAGACCGTCTGGCTTTGGGTTGGGGAGAGGTTAAACAGTTTACAGAGAGATTAAGAGGGGACGGAGAGGCCTCTGATCCAGAAAAAGGAGGGAACCGGGAGATGGGGATCGAGAGTGAGAAAGGGAAATCATTGGAGAAAAGAGAAGAGAATGGCGTTGGCAGAAACAAACAAAAGATTCAAAGAAAGTGGCTCAGTCCCAAACTAAAGACATGGACCATGGTAGTGGCCAAAAGAGTTTCAGCAAGGAGGAGGCCCTCCGACGGATTTGATCATTCTAACCTAAGAGGTACGCTTCCCCACCTCCTGTTTATGAGCCAATAGCTAGATTGAATATTTAGGAATTCCAACCTCATAGATGTGTATGTTTTAGAATACTAAAAATTGAGTCTTGCTGCCATAAATGAATTTTTGGATGACCTCTATTCTAAATGCTGAGGGCTGTTTAGGACTGGAAATGGGTCCAGCGGGTTGGTTAAAGCTTTTATTACTCTCGAAATGATCTTCTGGTTAGAAGTTAATTTTGGATGGGAAAAATTGCAGTAGAATTCTATGCATTGTTTTTATATGTCCAGGTTTAATGCTTGGACGTGAACATGAGGCTGCACTCTGTGTGGTCCGTCGTTTATAATGAATAGCTGGAGCTTGTGCTTTGTGCCCAGATTTGTGTTATGAGTCCTTTATGAATAAATATGATCGGCCTGGTTAGTAACTTATATTGGCGCCCTATCATGTTACTCCAGACTGTTGGTCGTGCTGTTCAGGGTCTTGGTTCTCATTTGGTATTTTAGATGCTTGTATGATTAGGATTACTGGCTGCGTGCTGATAAGAACCCTTTATTAGGACCCTTTGCTTTACTTTGTGAATAATTCAAACTTGTGCAAGGTTTAAGGGTTCCATCATTATCTGCTTTCTGACCTTTCTCGTAAATAGGAATATTCATTTTAATCCCTGTATCGAGACTGTCATGAGGCTGAACCTATAGTCCTTTTGGGTCATATGTCTTATTGAATCTAATCAATGAACACATTTGGATGTTCTGTTCTTGAATTGTGTTCTAATCTGATCAATCTCAAGGCAAATCCCACGCAGCGTCTAAGTCACTTCCTGATTTAATCTAAGACCTCTCTAAATATGCGTTGTCATGTTAATTGGGTCTGTACCTCTATATTTGTTCTCTGGCGTTACTTCTCTAATTATATGCCTGTGTAATGTATCTGAGTAAATGTTTCCATGGAAATTGCACCCTAAATTGTGTAAGTGCAGTTTGGTAATTTCTATAGATATGTTTGTTGGGTTGTGTTATTGTGATACTGAGCAGTAATGAATTTCAGTTGGAAAGAGCATCTTTGGAACCCCCATAATGTTTGATGTATTAAAGTTTGAATGATGGAATCATTTGTGTCTTGCACAAACATGTTGATGCATGGAAATATGAATTTGAGTTTTCATTTTCAGAGATTTTACATGCCTATTGGATTGTCAAAGAATTAATCTAATCATGATTTGTTTGGAAACTGACATAATTTCATTTCTTGGTTTGTTGACATTATGGGGAGTACTCCGTGGTAGTGCAAATCGCCTTGGGATGTTTGGATAGGAGGACAAAATAGCATGACAGTATATCCAGACACTAAAAGATTTGGGGGAAGCATGAAGAAGCTAAAGGACAATGGCACATTCAATGAAGATAAAAGTGGTTTTGTGTTTTACTTTACGGATGTTTGATTCTTATTTTATCTTATTTTTCTATGTACTTGAAAAGTATATGAATGCAATATTTAATTGGCTACACAAACACACGTGATCACAAGTTATTGCATTATTGTAAACATGGTTATTTTCTTATTTTATTTTTCTCATTTTTTTTTTAGAATTGTCGTGTGAGGTTTCTTATCTCCTCAGGCATAGCGGACCTAATGATCATATGAGGCAATAAGTTTCTTTGGTATCAATTAGGTATTAAATTTGTGTTTCAACAAATTTTGGGTTTTAATGGCCCACACATAGTTTCATTTTCAAAAGAATTTCGAAAAAGGGAAGAAAAAAAAATCAAATTTAGGCTTTTGACGAACAAAGAAGAGAATTGAAGTAATTGAATAATTTTTTTTATTGTTTGCGAAAATGAGGAATAATAAAATATATTTTTTTCAAATCCTTGAAGAGGTCAATTTATTTATGAATTAAGTTTAAACCTTTTAAAACACAAAAAATAAAATGAAGGAGTTTTCTCTATAAATAATAAAAATTTTCAAAAACAAAATTTAGCTTTTCTTTTCTTAAAAAGTTTGCCAAAACCAAAGAAATTGATTAAAACCCAAAAAAAAATGAAAAAAAAAATAAAAATAAAAAAAATCGAGAAACGAAATTAAAAAAAAAATCAATCAAAAGATCAAAATGGAAAAAAGAGTTGAAAGGTGAGAGTAATTTAAGCTTTGCAAATTGAAATACACAAATCAACTTAAAAAATCGTTTTAATTGTAAGGGTATAAATGATTCTTATTTTCTTTTCCTTTCAACCAAAAACATAAAAATAAACAAAAATAAAAGCAAACAAAATTTAAAAGCAAAAAAAAAAAATAAAGACAAAATTAAACAAAACAAGGGAAAAAGACAAAAAGAAAAATGATAAAAGAAAAAGTGAAAATGTAAGAAGATTAAAATTAAATTAAATTTTAACAAATCAAGGCACATCAACCAATTTTAAAATTATTTTATTTGTTAAGGGAAAAAATAATTTTATCTTATTTGTCTCTTAAAAAAAAGAATAAAAACCAAAGGTAAAAACTAGAAAGAAAAAAAAAATAAAACAAAATCAATCAAAAATTAAAAATCAAACAAAAGCTAAACACGCAACAAAAACAAAACACTAACCAAATACAATCTCTTTTCGAACTACGTGGACTTTGATCCCTCTCGAAGGGTACGTAAGCTTTAGGCTCTCATTTTGAATCAAGTCCGTCATTGTAAATAAAATTTTCTTTTCAATATGCATTTTCTTAATTTCTTTTCTTTTATTTTGATTTTCTAATTTTGTTTCCTAAATTTCTTTCTTCCTTTTATTTTTAATTTCATTTCTTTTATTTCTATTTCATATTTTGCATGTAATTTGTTAAAAAGAATCAAAATAAATTAAAGGCCGTATTGATTTTGCACAACTAACTTAGGGTAATTATTCTTAGCAACGGGTGTTGTGGGGTGTCTAACACCTTCCCTACTCACAATCGACTCCCGAATCTATTTTCTGATTCGTAGACTATTTTTCTTATTTTCCAAACAAACAAGTTTTTTTTTTTCAAAATTTTGCCTTTTCAAAAATAAAAATTTGGTGGCGACTTTACTACAATTTTTAATTTTGATTTCGATTTGACGCCATGCGGTCGCATTTTCGGGTGTGACAATTATACTATATTTATATATATAATAAATATAATAATATTTAATGTATATTATAAAATATTAAAATATAATTAGTAATAATAAATTTATTTTATATATAAAAAATACTTATATATAGTTGTTTATATTTTTATTGCCAAGTTTTTTAATTAAAATATAATAATGATATGATTAACTAATAATATTATAATAAATATATGATTTTTAAAGATAATTATATGATTATCTAATTAAGTTATATATATGTTATATTATAGTTAAGAAAATTATTTTAAAAATAAGAAGATTTTTAAAAAAATTCTCTAAATTTTGTTTATTAATAATTATTTAATAAAAAAATTTAATTTATTAACTAGTATTAAAATATAATTAAAAATATAACCTTATCTATAAAAAATAAATTTATATATAATTTTTTTATTTTTATTATTAAGTTTTTCAATCAAAATATAACAAATATAAAATTCTTTAATAATAATATGATATTTATATAGTTTAATTAAAAAATTTATTTGCAAGTGAACCATATATTTATTATATTTTAATTAAATAATCTGATAATAAAAATATAAACAATTGCATATAAGTTTTTTTTTTAATTTATAAAACTATAATTTATAATTTTATTATTAATTATATTTTAATACTTTATAATATAAATGAAATAGTATTATATAAAATATAAAATACTCCTATATTATAAATATTATTACCCCACCCACCCCGACTCCTAAGAAACCAGTTCCCCCTCCCCCCTCCTGTCGGCCTAGGTTGGTGACTCATTCTCGTTTATCATTTAATTTTAAGAGGAATAAAAAACGTGCAGTAAAACATTTCACGTTCTTTTATGTAGTTGAAGTTTAGTTTTTGGTTGAATACAGAGAAGACTCCCGGCGTTTTTTCTTAAAAAAAAAATCAGTTATATATTTTAAAAAAATATTTTGGCAGGTAGATGTATTAGGAATAAGAATTATTCATTCACACGTGAGAGTCAAAAAGTCCAAACTTTTTTGATTTTTTTAAAATGTTACATGTAAAAGATAAAATTTTTGATATTATTTATATCTTCACCCCTGTTTATCATTTGGACTAAGTACCTATTTGGTTTAGTATTGGAGAAGGTAAAAATTACGTTTGCAATCCATAAAATATAAAAGTAATAATTTATTATTTTGGCCAAACTATATTTTAAAAAAAGATAAAATGTATGTTTAGATATGTTTTACAAAATCACATTTAGATAAAAATACTAATTCTTTGTTTTTTACAAATATCCATCCAACACATATTATAAAGTTAAACCAAACGTGCATTGACCCAGGTCAAACTTTTAGGTTTTCGTTATTGCTCTTGGTACCATCTCTTTCCCGTGCAAGAAATTTACCAAAATAACTTGACGACGATGCAATAACGGACGGGCTAGTATTTCATGATCAGGCTACAATTTCAACATTTCTATTTAAAGTTTTCTTTTTAAAGGAGATTTTAAGAGTTAGAGAAAGAAAAGAGGAGTGAATCAGAAATTAAACTCACGTACTTTGAATTTGTCTGACACAATTATGGCACTTGTAACTAAGGGCTCGTTTGGTTTGCGGGAGAGTTGAGTGATGGAAAGGGAAAGGGAGTGGGAATGAAGAAAATGCCTATTTGGTAGGCGGGAGACCTCTTTCCTGGGAGACAACATTCCCACTAACATGGGAGAGTTCATTCCTTTGTTTTTCGGTGGGAGAGAACTTTACTGAGTAGGGAAAAGCTTTACTGAGTAGGAGAAAAAAAGTTAAAATTATTTTATTCTTCTCCAAATATTTTTTTTTCTTGAAGCTTTACTGAGTAGGAAAAGCTTTAGCACATATGTTGGGGAGGGGTTTCCGGTTTTTTGTCTTACTATATAGTAATTATTATACTTGTGCGATTGATTTATAATTTTCTTTTAATGTTGTATTATAAGGTGTTTCAATTATTATTTGCACTTCTGAAAGATACTGTACACAAATTTGGAATAAAATCTAAATCATTTTAAATATATTTTTTATTTTTTAATTTAAATAATTATTTAAAAAATTTATAATTAAAAATTATATTTTATCTTGCATTCTATACTTTTAAAATAATAAAAAATAATTTAAAAAATGAACAAATTTAAATCATTTAAATTTTAATAGTCCAAAAATACCCACTGTGCGCTTCCTAAAAGAAAGTAGAGAAAATTGACATATATTGTACGGACCAAGATCCTCTGCTGTTGGATCTTTTTCCCGTTAAAAAAAGTTAAAAGAAAAAGAATGAATGAGTGAGTTTAATTTAAAATAAATATATAAAAAAAATTAAAACACAATTATTTTTCTATTAACTTCACCCACAGCGTAGAAAACTCAACTCTCGTACCCGTACAAGATGCTTTGATATTTGTCACATTGGGACACTTTAAAAATTACATCTAAACAAATAATTAATTTACAAGGATTAAAAAATTTGATTTAAAGTAATTAATTTTTTAATTTTATTTTAAATAAAAATTTTTAAAAAATATTTTTATTTAATATATATATTTTTTAAAATTAATAATAATTATTATTTATAATTTAAAAACTCATTTAATGGATGGTATAATTAAAATATTATAATTAAATATTAGATATTAATAATTTATTTTTTATATTTTAGACTAAATCAAGTCTGTATCTCTTATATAAAAAATCAGAGGTAATATTTTTTTAAGAAAAAAGTATGGCGGTTTTGGCAAAATGGATTCTCTACTGCCGTGTGCTTTCCTTCTTCGTGCTGCTTTTCTCACAAATCCAATAAAAACAAACACTAAAATTTTTATCCCCTGTTTGAAGGGCTAAGATCTTGACATCTAAGAACACAGACTGAAATTGGGCCAACTTAGACCCTGTTTGATTTGATTCTGTAAAACAATTTTTTTGTTTTAAAGAATAAAAAAATAAAAAAATCTGTTTGATAATGTGTTTTTAGTGAAGTGTTTTGTAAAACCAAAAAATAAAATTTTGTTTTTAAAAACAAAAAACTCAGAACACTTTTTCAGTGTTCTGTAATTTTTGTTCTATAGAATCAGGTAAAAAACAGAAAATAATTACTTTTCAAAATAATGATTCAAACAGATTTTTTAATTTTTTTGTTCTCAAAAATTTATTCTTAAAAACATATGTTTTAAAAACATTAAAATAAAAACAATTTCAAACAGGCCCTTAATCTCGGCCTTCATTCTTAACTTTTCCATTCTCTTTCAAACCAAAAAAAAAGCTGAAAGAATAAAAAAACTAATGCAACATTTTACAAAGGGAATTGAATAAGATTATATTTAAAGTATGAAATTTGTAAAATGTTTTTAAAGTTAGAGAAAATGATATAAAGAATGAGAATATATATATATATATATATTATTTATTTATTTATTATTTATTTCCTATCCTCTCTTTATCTAATTGGATGGGATCGCGTAGGAAAATTCAATTAGCTAATTCCGACATTAAGCTTTTCATTGAATGATTTCCTTAACTAGCACTCGTGAAATTAGAAAATAAAATAAAATAAAATAACTCTACCCAACTCTTTCTCTCCCTTTCTTAAACGCAAGGGAAAAATTGAGATTTGGATTTTAAATTTAAGATATTGATAATGAAGATAAATTTTAAAATTATTTTAAAAAATTTTAACTTGAAATTTAAAATTATAACTTTTTTGCTTAATTTAAGCTTTTAGTCTTTAAATTTTTAAAAATAATTTTAAATTTTAAGATATTTTAATATAAATATTTTTAATTTAGAACATTCATATTTTTCTTAAATGGAATTAGGATCATTCTGACAATCTCTCACCATTTTCACCAAATTTTAATACCAAATCCTGATGAACTGGTACGCATAAAGCAGAAAAACGTATAGTGCCCGATGGACTCGAACGTATCTAGCAGCGAAGGTATGTGACATGATAAGGGGGGTTAAGTCTGTCCATACACATGGGTATGATCATAGCTCGCTTGGCCTTTAGTACACGAATGGTACACTGGAAAAATTTTTATGAAAAAAAAACAAAAAAAATAAAAATTGATAAAGTAAAATTTTACAATACATAATTATATTTAATATGATATAAAAAAATATCATTTTATTATAGATAAAAAATTTAACAAATCATCATAATATATATGGAGCTATAAAGTAATAAAACAATTTTTTTTAATTTGTAAAAAAATACTTTTAATTATTACTAATAAAAAATATTAAAATATTTATTTTTATTTTTTAATATATTTTTTGAATTATCAATAACAAAAAATATAAAAATGTTTAAATTTATTTTTATTAAAAAATATTTTTTAAATTACTAATGATAGGATATGTATATATATATATATATATATATGTGCGCGCCTGTATAAAGTCAATTTTAATTTTTCTGCATAAATAATTCCTTTTTTTGTTTTGGCCCCTTTTGCTTTAGACATGGGCTTTCTTTCTCAGCCAAGTCATGAATTCAATCCTGTCAACAAGGACAATATCATCTGCAAGAGTATACCATACAAAGGCCAACACGTTGCCAAATCTATCAACCATATCTTCATTGATCCTTATAACATAAATAAATCAATCAACTAATAAAAAGTCACATAAATATATAAACCAAATTATTCACTATATAACCTTGATAAACACATATGAAGATATTACCAGACACATATCCAAAATGACTGTAGTTTCAAGTCCAAGAAGTACTGTATAAACAATAAAAAGAACTTTGTTGTAGTTTAATTTGCACGTACAAAATTACAGTCCCCTTCTGCATAGTGGACAAGAACCATGCTTGAAGAGCCACTTATTTATGCATGGTGAAATATGATGCCAACGAGGCAAACTTCTAACTATCTCTCCAAGCTTAAAGTCCTGAATACGTACAAATCCACAATCTCACTTCCTAAAATGGACGATCTTAATATATATAACTTCACACTACAGACAAATGTAGCCCCTGGTTTTTTGTTTTCTTTCCTTCTATGCCGATAAAAGGATAATAATCACAAGATTTTCTGAGGGCAAGGGGGTGGGAGATGGAGGACGAAGCTCGGACTAAAGATGGTGCTCAATGGAGGAAACTTCAAACACAGTTCTGTGGATAAGATTTAATTTCTCTGGGAGCAAGATGGTCACCGATATTTGCTTTTCATGGATTGAGAGCTGACTCAATCGCATGAGGAGAGTAGATTTCCACAAACTCATCAGGAATGTCCCAACCCATTGGGTTGGGCTTCCCTTTCTTACGCACCAATCATGGACTTTACTCAGAGGTGCAACAAATCTCTATTGGTCTGTGATCTGTAAGCATTTTTATGTTAACTCTTAATTAGACAATTGACCTAGTTTTTTTTAATAAATTAGTGAATAAAATAATGAGTTAAAATCATCATTTGTCTTTTAAACTCTTTTATTTGTGGAATAACATTTGATTTAAAATGGATATAGAGTTTTTAATTCATAATTTAATATATCTAAATTTTGATTAAAAAATATAGGGAAAATATAAATATTTTTCATGGTTAGTGATTAAAATTGTTGGCCTGTGCTCCAGATAATAGGATACAAGCTACCTAGTTTTAACAAAGGGATAACGAAATGAAAATATAATATGTTTTTATTTATGATTTAAAAATTCAAAATCATATTAATATTGTCACACCTAAAATATGATTGAGATGCATTAAAGAGAAAATTTTGATTTTGTTACTAACATTTTAATTATAAATGATAAAAATTTGAAAAAATCTTTAAAAAAATAAAAAAAAATGATTTGCAAATCACAAATAAATTCAACAATCACTTGTACGTGAAAAAAATATTATTAGATACCCTGCAATATTTATTCTTAGAAATAATTACCTTAAGTCAATTATATAAGATTAATATAGCCTTAATTTTACTTTAATTACTTTAATAAAAAACTAATGCCAAAAGAAAAAAGAAAAAAGAAAGAAAAATAAAATATTTACAAAAACAAAAATAAAATGAAATGAAATATTTACAAAAATGGGAAAAATACAATATTTTCCAAAAAAAAAAATTTATAAAAAATGAACTTGACCTAAAAATATAATTTAAATTCTATGTATTCGATGAATGAATTAAAGCTCATCTAATTCAAATAGAGATAAAAATGTATATTATTCCGTTGGTGACTTTTAGCCTTTTTATTTTTGTGAAAAGAGTAGCTCCATAAAAAAAAAACTTAATTTTCACAAATAAAAAAAATTTGATGTCAGTTGGTGTGTTTTCATATGTGAAAACGAAATTGAATTCATCTTCTTGCTCTTTCATTCCCCCCTCCCCCCCCCCCCCCCCCCCTTTTTGTAATTTTTGAAAACAAGTTTTTTTATTTGTTATTATTATTTTTTTCTTTTTCTGTCTTTGGAACTGAAAAGAAATATAAAAGCACATGGGATCCATAAACCCTGACACATCACTTTCACCACAGACTTGAAACATAGTATAAACCAAATGCATATATAAAATTACATGGGTTCATGAATTGGAAATTGGGTCCACTTGCAATTCTCTTCAAATAGATCATGTGGAATAAAACCAAGGGATTGTTTATTCCCAAAACACAGAGCATTCTCCAAGCAAGTGAGATGAATTTGGATATGCAAACCATATGGAATTAAGTCAAAATAAAACGGAGTGCCATTTCGAAATTACCACTTCTTATGCATTCAAGAATCCAATCTCAAATACACCATGTGACAGAATGAAGTTTCGCTGATTTCTGGAACTCAAAAAAAAAGCATCCTTCTACTTTCTGAATAAACAATCCAAGTCACCCTCAATTAAATCACCTTCCCTCGTGACTGAAATTATCTGTATGATTTGACTTGGATAAATTTCATACACACAAACAGAGTAACCACGTGTAGCAATGTCGGAGCAGACAATATCAAAGTCCCATGGTGTCATCATATGGACATTGATAGATCAGAATGATGACTTCCAGTCTTCCAAGTGGCGGGTCTCAATACTAGGAGAGGGCAAAAGACAAAGCAATCTTTAGGGCAGAGCCAACATCAACATTTAACGAAATTAAGAAGCATGAAAGCAGACGAAGGACTTACAGCCGATGATCCATTCGAAGGTCAAAATATCCTCACAATAATTATGTTTTGATGCAACGTCGAGCGAGAAGATTCCCCTTGTCCCCTGTCCAGGTTTCTTTCTCTCTCTGTTCTGTTCAACTTTCCTTCTCAATTGGGCGTCCTCCTCTGTTCCTTTAGTATGTTTTGGAGCTTTTTTTGAGGGGGAAATAAAGTCGGATGAAATAGATTTAAGATTTAAATCATTATTTAAATTTTTTTAAAGAGTGTGTGGAATGGCAAGAGATAATCTCTTAAGTTATTCTAGCCATCCAAAATTCATTTTTTTTTTGTCTTTCCAATTTGAAGGGTTAATGATGGAATGATCAAATTTAAATATTTAAATTATAAGATTATTCTTTAACTTTATTTAATTGATACAAAATTATGAAAATCCTAAGATATATTAAAATTATTAGTTCTAAAAAATATTAATTTTAGAAAAGTAAATATTTTTTTTATTTTTTAATTATTTTAAGATTAGGTATATGACTTTCAATAGGATTAAGATTTTATATGTTTATTTTTTATTTATTAAAAATTATTTTTTATTAGGATTAGAATTAAACTTTTATAAATATAAGTTTAATAAAAAA
Source organism: Erythrophleum ivorense (assembly GCA_026724425.1). Lineage (NCBI taxonomy): Eukaryota > Viridiplantae > Streptophyta > Magnoliopsida > Fabales > Fabaceae > Erythrophleum > Erythrophleum ivorense. The sequence continues at coordinate 1,434,838 of JAIUCV010000199.1, read as the reverse complement.
TATTTTCAAAAATATCTACATCTCCCTTTTCTTTCTTCCTCTTATCTCTTTATTTCTTTTACATCTCCCTTCTTTCTTGTACAAACATAAAAATAATATAAATAAAATTAATATATTATAAATTTTATCACATCATTATTATTATTAAAATATATTTTTACTTAATTATTGTGTAGTATGAAAAGAATTTTAAAAATTTATTCACACTTTTTATCTAAAGCAATTTATAAGGATAACATTGAAATAATAATAATTTTTATTCATTTAATTCTATTTATTTTATAATAACTTCCAAATAATAACTAAATAAAACAATTTCATCTCTTTATAAAACTTCCAAACAATAACATGTTCCGTTAAATTCTACTCCATTCTATTATATCCCATTAATATTTATTCCATCCCATTCTTTTCTAAACTCCTAAACATAGCCTTATATTCCAATAGGAGGGAAATATCTCAAATATCTCAATGCTCAAGTCTCATCAAATCCCTGGAGTTGCCTCTGCATTTTATTTATTCCTTTTTTTTTCTTTTGGTATTCTTTCATTTCATTTATTTATTCATTCCTTTTTTTCTTCGTATCACAAAAATATACTCAAAACTATCCATTCTTTTTTTTTTATTTGGATTGGATTTTAAAAATAAGTTAAGTTATTGACCATTTATTTTATATATTATTTTTTTAATTATTTTATTGACTCAAAATTAAATTAAACTTGACTTTAATGACTTTTTCTTTTTCTTTTATTATTATTATTATTTAATAACTCAAAAATTAAATTAAAAACTTACTGAAAAGAAAATAGATTCAAGTAACTCTAAATTAAATTTAAATTATTAAAAATTAAATATGAGACAAAGAACAACCATACCTGAAAACTAAAATGATTCCAATGATAAAAAAAAATGACTCAAAAATCAACTAAAAACTTGAAATAATATTTTTTGAATTTATTTTTTACACTTTTAAAAATATCTTAATAAAATTAGGTGTTCACAAATATAAATAATATGATATTTTCCCCTATGTAATCATCATGCGTGTGAACAGACTTAGCCCACGTATCATGTCAAGTACATTCACTGCTTTATGGGTTCGCGTCCATCAGGCCCCAAACTTGTTTTTTGTTTTATGTGTACAAGCCCATCACGATTTGGTATTCAATTTTGGTGGAAATGGTCAGAAACTGCGGAAAGGTTGAGATTGCATTTAAGAAAGAGAGCGAAAGTCAGACAGAGTTTTTGTTTTTTCTTCTTCTTCTACCCAATTTCATGAGTGATAATTATGACAGTGATTCAATGAAAGGTTGGATTCTGGAATTAGCTAATTGAATTTTCTCAGGTGAACCCTTCCAATTCCCTTGATGAAAAGTTGCATCAGTTTTTTTTTTTTTATTCGAAAGAAAATGGGCAAGTTAGGACATGAAGATCAAGATTAAGTCAGGCCAATCTTGATTTGTGTCAGGCTGAGACTGCCCTTTTATTTAGAAAAAAGGAATTCAGGGTGTCTCAGTTTGATAAATATCAAGACACCCTATACCATGTAATATTGCCAGTGAAAAAAATAATTTATAGTTAAGTATTTGAATTTTTAATTATTTTTATTATTATATAATGATCAAAAAGCATAAGAGGAGAGTTTGAATCTTATGCTTTTCTTTTTTCTTTTATTTTATTTTGAAACGTTTAAGCTCATTCTTAAGATGGAAATGATGCTCATATTGGCTCACTTTAGGACCATTCCCATTTCTTCCTCTCTTGTAAGGATAGAGAAATTTTTCTTAAGGTACCTTTAGGTGTAGGAAAGAGAAGAAAAGGAAATAAATTTAGGAAAAAAAAAGTCAAATGATAATTTTTTTAATTTTTGTTTTTTTAAAAAACCTTTTTCTTTCTCTTTCAAAATATTTTAAACTTAAAAGTTCTAAAAGTTTCTTTTTTTTTTTTTTTCTTTTCATTTTTTCATCTATTATCCCTTCTATTAACATACCTTATTAACATACCTTATATAATTACACCGCATTTGTCCTTAACTACTAACAACGAGGATGATAACTTGATATTGCAAGTGTTGATAATAAATTGAAACAAAAGTTCAAAATATTTTTATTTTGATTTTTTAAAAAGATTTAAGTACAATTCAAATTTACTTAAATTTGGTCTTTTCTCGTAAAATAAAAAAAAATCAATTAAACAAATACAATCTTTAATAAAAAAATTAGGTAGAACCCTCTTGAATTATAGTTCAATTACATCTTTAGTACTCAAAAATTAAAACATAATAATTTATCTCTTAAATTATAATAAAAATTAAAATTTTTATATATTAATCTAAAATTAAATCACATAAGATTGAGAAAAATAAAAAAAAAAGTAGTGCAAGAGAGCATTTTTGAAAAATGTTGGATATGTAAAATATCACATGATAGATTACACAAATTTAAGATATTAATTTTTTATTTAATATTTAATGTTATTGTTTTTTTAAAAAATAAAATATTACGTCTTAAACCTCAAACACTAAAATTATAACTATGTTATAGTTGAAATTATGCAAAGTTTCTAACAAAAAATTTTGGAACGAAAATCGGGGGGAAATTTCCGTACTTTAATATATTTTGTACGAATAAATATTACATGTTTGTGGAAATATAAAAATAATGTTAACATTGAAAATGACAGCTTTGACATAATACCGTACCACTTGGAGTGCCCACGGTCATAAATAATTGATATTGTAGATTTATTCATTCGCTGTAATGTAATGCAGGAAATCACACTCTCCTTTGTATATTATCACAATTATAGGTGTTCAAAGCTGAAATAAATTGACTAAACCAATTTAAACCAAACCAAAATAATCTAAAACTGAACAAAATAAAGCAAATAAGTCCAAATCAATTTTTAACAGGTTAAAACCGACGTAGTTGATTTCATTATAGGTTTTCAATTGTTTGGTTTGGGTTGCTTTTCATCGAACTAAAGTCCTTTAAAATAATTTTTTCTTCCATCAACACCAAAACACGTTTCAGTTTTTTGTGGAATTCTCCAAAATGCGGGTTTTAACTCATTTTGTTGCTTCCTACTTCATGAAAATATGAATCATGAGTTCTTGACTTACTTGCGTCGTTCAAGAAAATGTTGATGGGCCTGGGGTCTTGGTGGATGACATTGGGCTTTCGTTCGTGGACATATAGCATGGCTTAGCAAACTCCAAAGCCCACGTCACCCTGTCTTTAAGGGAAGGAAGTGGGATTTGTCTGTGTGTGCGCCTCTGATTTGCAGTCCCTGCCACGTTGCGCTGTATATCTCCACCATGCTTATAATCTAATTAATTACTGTCATTAGTGTAAATATTAGAAAACTTTTATATTACTGGCCTCAGTTGGGTCAATGTATCATCCATTGGTTTGGTTTGATCGATGATCGCTGCAAGATTTGAGTGGTGATGGTGGTGGTAGTAGATGAGAGTAAGAATTTGAACTGAACTTGAACCAAATTGACTATACACTAAAGCGAATATGTCCAATTTTTTTATAAACCCGATATGTTTGATTCAATTTTTGACCAAATTTATGAGCATTCTTAGTCGCAACTCACAACAAACTTCGTTATTGTTGCTAGTCTTTTTATTATTTTTGGATTCATTATCTCTTTATTTTTTGGACAAAGAACAAACTTCTGCATTACCATTTCTCATTCATTAACCAATCCTAAGTTGCAAGTTATTCTTTCCCGTTCAAAAGACTTACCAAAACAAGACATAGGCGATAATCATGGGGTTAGTATTTAATGTTCAGGCTATAATTTCAACATTTCTATTTTAAAATTTGTTTCAAAAAGATTTTGAGAGTTGAGAAAAAAAGAAATGAAGTAACAAAAAAAAAAAACCCCCAAAAACATTGAATTTAATTGACACAAAAATGTCGTTTGTGACCAGGCTCGGCTCTTAGCATAGACATTTAAAAGGGGTCTCTCTTGTGTAAGAGGGGAGAGTTAAAAATGAGAAAGTGAACCTATTCAAGTCGGTCTGATGTGGGAGCATTTTTATTTCTTTCTCTTATACTAAATTGAATAAGATGGAAATATCTTCTTAAAACTACTTTTAACTGCTCGGAGGAGAAGAAAATATATTTGAATTCGAGAGAGATAATGTAACACCCCTATTTTTTAATGTCTTATTGTCCTTAATTCCTTTGTTATTCTTCTTCTTATGTGTTCTATTTAATTTTCAATGAATAATCTTTTTTATATATAAAAACTTGTGAGGTATTTACTATTTATTTACTGTTTTTAGTACTAGTTATAAAGTCATTTTTTGATAAAATTGATTAGGTCCCATAATAATTTTTAACCTACCAATGTGCATTCACCAGCAGTACTACTAGTTTTATATGAAGGAAGGAATAGAAATTCGAAATTTTATTATAAGGACAAATGACAGTCACTTTAACTTTTGCTCTATTTGATACGCCAATGATATGATTGGCACACAATCCATGTGGTACATGTACAAAGCATGTGGGAACCAATCGTCATGCGATCTTTTACATCAACTAAGTCATATATATATATATATATACATGTGCCAAAACGGGTATCCATTTTGTAACCAAGTACATATTAGTACTATCTTACTGATCCCTTTTAGCCCTTGTCCCACTCGATCACTCTGACATCCTGAAGAATTTGAACTGGGCCCAACAACAGGACTTCAACCCAAGTCACCTTGACTTCCACCATGATGCGTATTATTGGCATCCTGTGGGATAGGGGTCGGACAATGGACGATCATGAACAGTAATAAGAATTTATAATTCTCACTAAATCATAACAAATCAAAATATCACACAGTGTCTCCAGCTATATGAGGCTGCCGAATTTAAGTTCATTACAATATTGAATAAATAATAGTGATATATATATATATATATATATGTTCTCATGAGAAATGGAATTTAAACAGATACAATAGAAATAGTTACGAAATTTCCGTGACATATCTATTTTTTATACTAAGACATTATCCCACAAGGTATATATATATATATATATACAAATTAAAGGGTGGGGGACATTTTCAAGATTTCCCAAAAACCTTTTCCTTCACCTATCTACGTTATTCACGTATACATGTCTCTCATCTAATTCATGATTCCCTGGACCCATCCTACTAGTTGAATCACTTGGATTGATGGACCCCGCCGACCCCGACATTTCTTTCCAGGTGACGATACTTCAAATGTGAAGCAAAGTACAATCACCACTAGCTAGACATATCAGGAAATTAGTGAAAATTTAAAATTTTTAGTAGATCATGACAACAAATAAAAGGTAATACATTATACTATAATATGAAAATATTTTCAAGGTTACCATCATTTTTAACCGGTAACTCGTACATGGAACAGGATTGTATACAGTTATTCTCTCTTACCATCATTTATAATGGATCTATAATTAGAATATCATATAATCAAAGGTTGCCTTTTTTTTTTTTTTGGGAAGATCTATCATTTTCTTGTTAAGAATTCTTTCTCATTTCATTGAGATCACTTTTTTTTTTTTTTAACCAGGGATTAGTTCTACCAAGATCATATCTCTTTTGAAAATCCTTTTTCTCATAACTTTTCGGTCAGTCATCCCATATACACTTACAAAAAATTTAAATATAAAATATTGATAAAAAATCGTTCAAATATGCATAGTTTTATAATGATACCTCCTCATGAAACCATAATTAATATAGGATTTAATATTGTTTAGAATATTTTAGTTCAAAATTCCAAGTCCATGTGCTATTAGTAGTCCCTGCAGAGTTCATAGTCCATATTTGGATCCCAAGTCCATGAATAGGTGTGTCAAGATTACTTATCCATGCTTGGATAGTTATGAATTTCATATATAAAATGTGGAATTTATATATTATATATCAAATTCTTTTTTTCCCCAAAATTTAAGACATATAATATATTTTATTTAAAATATTGCTTTTTCATGGTTTCATGAGAGCTACCATGTAGGATCACATACCATACCACATGCACGCAAAATAATAAATACAATTGTAAAAAAATGGAAATTTTCTTAGCAAATATATATAGTAAGTGCAACACATCATACCCTATGCATGTAACGAAATAATTAACAATTACTCTAATTGCACATACATAAAATTACCATGGAGAAAATACAATATAAGGGATTTCGATTAACATAAAGACCAGAAAAATTGTCATGTCTACCTTTGTCAGACTCCAAGAGAAAAGTGATAACTTGGTTACTTTTTTTTTTTTTTAGATGACATCCAAAGATCATAAATTGTCAAAACTAAGAGTAAAAGATTCTAAAAATTCAAATTACTAAAAAAGACCAAAGGACTTAAATTTTGCCATGAGTGGATGAAAATAACCCCCAGCTATTTTCTCCCAAAAAATTACCACTCTCCATGCATCTTCTTCACCTTCTCAAGACCTCATCTCTCTCAGACTATCTTTTCCTGCATCTTCCTCTTCTTCTCCCATGAAAAGCCCACCCTTTTTCTTATAACTTGTTGTAGTTCTAGCCTTGTAAACTCCCTTCATGCAGCTCTATCCATGGGTCTCCTCCTACTGTGCAGCCATTGGAGTGAGCTGTGAACTTCTTTTCTCTATGTTTAGCAACTTTTTTCTAGTTTGTAACTCTCTCAACAGCCAAAATGAACAAGCTAAAGGAGTTTTCTTGGCCTGAAATTTCAATATTTTTGCTCCTTGGTATGAATTTATCCTTGTAAGCTACACCTTGGGTATTGGGAGATGCTTTAGGTTCTAATAATGTTGTGTTCTATGAGAATTGAGAAATAAGGTGGTAACAAATCTAAAATTGGACTGTAATCATCTTAAAATTCTCTAGTAACTTAAAGAATTTAGGTTGTAATTAATATTCAAGATAAAGTATTTTGTGAGAATTGAAAAATAAGGTGGTAACAAATTTAATACCATATTGTAATAATTCTAAATGTCCTTGGTAACTTAAAAAAGTTTGGGTTATAATGAATATTCAAAATAGGATTCTCCATGAAAATTGAGAAGCAAAGTGATAACAAATTTAAAGTTGAGTTATTAATAATCTTAAAAGTCTTTGTTTACTTAAGAAAGCATGGATTGTAATTATTCTTTAAGATAGGATACTTTGTGAGAATTTAAAAGCAACACAATAACAAATCTAAAATAAAATTATAATAATTTTAAAAGTCCTTGATAACTCAAGGATATTTAGATTGTAATTAATATTTAAAATAAGTATTCTATGAGAATTGGGGAATAAAATAGTAATAAATATAAAATAGAGTTGTAATAATTTTAAAAGTCTCTTGTAACTTTTAAAAAAACTTGAATTATAATTAATATTTAAGATTAGAAGTAAAGTAGTTGAAACTTTGAGCAGAATTTGTTGTAACTTTAGGATGCTTAGATTGTAATTAACAATTTTTGACTGCATTTTGGTTGGATTCTATAATTTTAGGAAGATCTATTGTAACTTTAAAAAGATTTAGTTGTAATTTTAAGAATATTTAGTTGTAACTTTAGAAAATAATAAACTAAGGGTATTTTAGTCTTATTATTCTAAAAATAAAGTCCTTCGATTTTTTTGAATAATTTAAGTTTTTAAAATCATTTATTATCAATTTTAATAACCTATAATCATTGTATGTTAATTTTTTTCCCTTGGCCAAACTTTGTCTCTTTCTAAAATTCTTTCTGTTGTAACGCGTGATGGACCCTGTCTTCCAAGAGTAATGGAGTTTTAGAGAAGGAGGTGAGAATTTTCGTCTTGCCTTTGGACTTTTACATGTCAATTTCTTTGTCTCTTTAAAGTGGTCCAAGTGTTATCTTTTGTCATCTTTCCTTACGTAATTGTGAGCTTTGAAACTTAAGTCGCAAGAAATACCTTCGCCGACTCAAGAATTAGTTCTAGTTAGAATTTAATTATTTTAGTTTGATTTTAATTAGTTAGGGTCCGGCTTATTAGTTTGGTTATCAACCTAGCTTGCTAATCTAGTTCTTAGCAGATGATAAGATGCTTCCTTTCCTCGTTTACGTGCGATGCATGGGTGGCGTGTGGAAGGATTTATGGGAAAGGAAGGAAGGATTACAATTTTCCAACCATTTCCTTGTGGAAGGATATAATTTAAATTGACTATAATTTAGTAAGAAAATTATTAACAAACTTTAAAAATTAAAATTCTTGTGAAGAATAAAAAAAATATTACTATTAAAACTTTCAAAAATTATTATTTATATTTACTAAAATTACAGTTTAATCTTTCAAATATTATAAAAGATTTCTTCTAATAGTAATTTTAAGGCATATAAATGATAACTTTGAAAAATATTAGTTATAATTTTAGTCTTTCAAAAGAAAACTTGGTTTTTAAAATTTTTTAATGTTATTTTTACGAACTTGTAATTTTCGTCTATAATTTTTTTAAGGGTATATCTTCTTTTCTCTCTGAAAATACATGGTAAAGAAAACAATGAAATGCTACAAAATTGTATTATCAAATGAACATAAACAATTTATTTTAATCCGAATTAAGCCAATAATTTATTTTAATTAATAATAACTAGTGAAATGTCTATGTACCTACTTGGGTAATTTCTGAACCCAGTGGGTCCAAAAAAAAAAAAAAAAAAAAAATATATATATATATATATATCATTAAAAAAAATTGAGATTGATATAGAGAGTGAGGTGAGTCGGTATTATTCATATCTTTAAAACAGTGCTAACACCTTATAGGTTTTATATAATACAACTTACTTTAAATAGAAATGGATGTTACACATAAATTGAGAGGTTAAGTTTTACACATACTCTCTCTCTTCTAATGTTAACTTTATATTTCATGTCTATCTCTCTTTAATAATTTACCTTGTCTTTTTTGAAAGAAACCTTACCTTTCATAATACTTTAAATTGTAGAACTTAAAACTGTTTTTTTTTCTCCGTTTCATTATCTACTCTTTTCTATTTTAACAATTTTAGATAAGAGATATGTTTCAACAATTTTTTGTCCTTCTCCATCGTTGCGTCCCGTCAAACACACCAGATTAGATGGTCACACCACATTTGTCAGGGTATAACAACAAATTGAAACAAAAGTTAAAAATGATTTTTTATTTTGAATTTTCTTTCAAAAGATTTAAGTAAAATTTAATTTTTTTAAAAATGTGTTCTACTATCTTGAAATTAAAAAGTTTAATAAATCAATTTTAATTAATAAATAGTCATTTTATTTAAAATTAATAGATAGTATTTTATTTTTTAATAATTTAGGAGAATAAAATATTACATTTTAAAATTTAAATTATATTATAATTCAGGAAATTATATATAAATTTTTAAAAAGATTCTTTTTGAAAAAAACTATAAAAATGATATTTTCGTCTTTAATATATTTTTGTACGAACAAATATTACGTGTTTAAAGAAATGTGAAAATAATGTGAATCATTAAAAATAAAAATTTCGTACCACTGGGAGCGACCAAATGGTCATAAATAATATAGTAAATTTATAAGCCACTTGGAGCTAAACAAGTGTTGAAGATGGGGTGGGCGTATCGTTCAAGTTTTGGATTCCTCTGATATGACATCAAATATATATATATAAATATATCTAATAGATTTATTCGCGACTACAATGCCGGAAATCCCACCCTCCTCTGTATTTCTTCGCAATTCGTTAGAAAGCTTCGTTACCTTTTCTCGCCTTCTTGGTTTTCTGATTCGTTTTCCCTTTACCCCTTTGGTTTGAAGGGAGGGGAGAGGAGGAAAATGAGGAGGGAGGCGGAGGGATTTTCCTCCCCTCCCTTTGTTTGGTTTGCATTTTTAGAGGGGAGGGGAGGAAAAAATTTATTAAACTTTTTCTTCTCTTCCCCTCTCCCTCTCCCTCTCCTCTCCAATTTGGGGGAATTGAGAAGAAAAGTTATATTTTAGACTAAAATGCTTTTATGTTTATTTATTTATTTTTATTTATTTATAAGTTTTTTTAAATAATTATAATTATAAATAATTTTTAATATTTATTTAATTTGATAATAAAAATATTAAATTTTTAAAAATAAAAAAATAATTAATTATATTATCATTACTTTTAAAACATACAAAGGTAAAATAGTCTGCATATTATTATTTTCCCTCCCCTCCCCTCCTAAACCAAACAATATATCATTAAAATTCCTCCCCTTTCCTCCATTAAAATCTCTCCCTTCCTTCCCCTCCCCCCCATTAAAATCTCTCCCCTCCCTCCCCTCCCCTCAGGATCTGTTTGGTTTAAGGGGTTTGGAGGAAAGGGAAGGGTTTTATCTTGTTTGGTATGAAAAAGATGGAGGGGAGGGGAGGCAAAATACCCCCTCCCCTCCCCTCGAAAAGTGAGAGTTTTTGGAGGGGAGAGAAATTTTTTTTTATTTGACTAAATTACCCCTCATTTAGAATATAAAAAAATTATTTAAGATAATTCTTTATGAAAATAAAAAATATTTTTAAATAAAAATAAAAAAATATTTTTTATAATAAAAAAAATTTTTTTATATAAAAATATCTTAAAAATTAATTCTAATATCATGAGGGCATAATTGTCCATTAATCCTTCCCCTCCCTTCCCCTCCCCAACCAAACAACATATCATTAAAACTCCTCCCTTCCCCTCCCCTCCAAATCAACCAAATAACACATCATTAAAATCCCTCCCCTTCCTTCCCCTCCTCTTCATTGAACCAAACACTGCCTCAGTTGAACATAGCCTTACCCTTTGTTTGGTTTGAGGGGAGGGGAGGAAAGGAGAGAGGAGGTCCCTCTCCTTGTTTGGTATGCAATTTTAGAGGGGAGGGATTCCCTCCCTTCCCCCTCTCCCCCTCCCCTCTAATTTGGAGGGATTGAAAGAGAAAGTTACACAAATAAAGATTTTAGATAAAAATATCTTTATTTTATCTAAATTAAAATAAAATAATTATATAGTTAATTTTATTTATTTATAAATTTTTTTAAATAATTATAATTATAAATAATTTTTGATATTTGTTTAATTTGATAATAAAAATATTAAAATTTTAAAAATAAAAAAAATAATTAATTATATTATCATTACTTTTAAAATATATAAAAATAAAATTATCTATATATTATTATTTTTTCTCTCCTCCCCTCCTAAACCAAACAATATAAATTAAAATCTTTTCCTCTCCTCCCCTCCTCCCATTAAAATCCCTCCCCCGTTGAACCAAAACAAGGCCTTAAAGTTTGGACGAACAAGGCCTTAAAGTTTGGACGAAGAACAGACTTCTCCATTACCATTCCTCATTTACTATAAAGCAGCTTATTCTTTGCCACAAAGAGAGAAAAGAAAAAGACGTCGATTTGTTCTGTGACTGTAGGCAGGGTAGAACGGAGAACCGCCATGGATCCAAATCAACAGAGGGCTGGTGCAGAACAGCCGCGTCCTCCTCCGCAGGCCGCCGATTCCACCGCCATTCTCACCACTTTTCTCTCATTCATCGCCATCATCGCCATGGTAATCCTTTCTCTGAGCGTTGCACACTCCGTAGCTTGAGCAATCGTCTGTTTCCTGAACTGCAATATATATCTATATATATATATCTATATATATTTGCACTCGGTTTTGTTCTCCGATTGTGTTCGTAGTCTCTGCTGGACTGCATGTTTTCGTTCCTCGAGTTTCAAATGCAGCATTCTTTGATTGCTCTAAGCCGGTCGAAGTACAATAGTGCGCGAAATCGCATTTGTCGAATCGTATATCAATTCCTTTTTCGATTTCTCTGAATCATTTTGGTTATTTGGTTTGATGGTTCTTTTCTTCTTCTTATACAACATCTTTAACTGATTGTGCTGCTTTTTCATTTTATATCAATCTTTTGAGCCGTTGTCTATAAAGTATAGCAATATTTCATTTCTTGCATTATTAATTTTGTGGAAAAAAAAAAGAAGATGATTGTGGAGTTCCATCCACGTGAAATCTTATACACTAACTTTGGGAAAGATTTCTTGCGTGCCTCATGTTTGAATTACGAAGTAAATTTCATCTTGTTTCTTTTGTGGCGAGGGAAGGGGGCCTTTTCCTGGTGCCCATCTTTTGTTGTTATTTATTTATTTTTCCTTTACTACTCTGTTGTGGGAATGGAGGTCAGTTCAAAGAATAATGTAATGGTGCTAACATCTTTAATTATCTATGGCTTATTTATCAATGTTATCTGATTTAAAAATTTCGCTGAGGTTTTATTAACTACGAATCTACATTTGGAATTATATTCAAGTTGATTACACGCAAAAGTCAAAATCTGAAGCTGAAGACACGAGAAATTGTCTCCAGGTATTGGTTCCTTCATCATCAACGTCCTTTAAAAATAGCTTTTCCATTCTGCACCAAGTCCCAGAAGGCCATGTTGGGGCATATTGGACAGGAGGTGCTCTTCTGAAAACAATTACAGATCCAGGTGTTAGTTTGCCCCTTCATTTTTTTTTTCTTTTGGTTGTTTTTCTTCAGCATCTGCTTGCCTAAAGGTCTGCTTTATGTTCTTGGTGATAAATGTTCTAGGTTTCCATATAAAGATGCCTTTCATAACACAATATGAGCCTGTTCAGGTGACACTTCAGACAGATCAGGTAATTTGTTTAGAGCAGTTTTTGAAATTGAGGTTTCACTTGGCAGTTGGTACGATAAGTTGAATTATTGTAACAATTGCAGGTGACAGATATACCATGCGGTACTAAAGGAGGTGTCATGATCAGTTTTGAGAAGATAGAAGTAAATATCAAAATTAAGTTTCTTCTGTAACGTAATTCATTCACAAGTGATGTAATTTTTTACATCTTCAAATCTAAATACAATGATTTTTATTGTTATCATGATTGCTTATTTCAGGTCGTAAACCGACTTCGTAAGGAATATGTCTATGAGACATTGCTCAACTATGGTGTGCATTACGACAAGACATGGATATATGACAAGATTCATCACGAGATTAATCAGTTCTGCAGTTCTCATAGTCTTCAAGAAGTCTATATTGATGTTTTTGATCAGGTAAAAGTTAATGCTTTAAAACTGTATTTTTATGGCAGTAGTTTAAATTATACTAATCACTTCCATTTACACTTATTTACACCTGTGATAAAATGTGGAATAACCTGAACACTGTAATTGTTAAGCAATCTGACATGCTGATTTGATGAACGTTTAGGGATTGAGTTGTAGATTCCACTGTCATCCCCTGACAAAGTTTATGGAAGTCTTAAGTTTTGTTGCTGTTATAGACCTTATGATTACCTGTTCCAGTGTTTTAGATGAGTTGCTCTATTAAATATTGTTTGTCTTGCAGTTTTTTGTCTTTTTTATTAAGTCATCCTATTATTTGTGATGGCAACGCAATTGTTGTTGCTCTTTCAGATTGATGAAAAGATGAAAGATGCTCTTCAAGTTGACTGCACCCGTTATGCTCCGGGCATTGAAATTATCAGTGTCCGTGTCACAAAGCCAACTATTCCAGATAGTGTAAGACGAAACTTTGAACAAATGGAAGAGGAGCGCACTAAGGTATATTTTAACTAAGGAATCATGTCAGTTTCTTGTGAATGTTTGTGGAGCTGCACAGTTACAAGGTCTGGGTGGGTAATCTCCTTACAAGACAGGGTTCATCTTGTTTATGTGCGCATGTGTTTTTTTGTTTCGATCGAGTGACCTATGCTGTCATATTTCCTGTTTTTCTGATATATGTATCTTGTTGGCTCTGGTGCTTCCAGCTGGTTTTCTTATGCTCCCCCCCCCCCCCCACCCCACTTTTTTTCTGTTTCTAAAAATGATGTTGAGCACACATGCTTTGGTTGTCCTTGGATAGGTCTTAATTGCTGTTGAGAGACAGAAAGTAGCTGAAAAGGAGGCAGAGACTTCGAAGAAGATGGCTATTAGTGAGGCTGAGAAGAATGCCAATGTTAGCAAGATCCTTATGGAGCAGAAATTATTGGAAAAGGATGGTTCTAGGCGCCAGCAAGAAATTGAGAACGAAATGTACCTGGCACGTGAAAAGAGCCTGGCAGATGCGGATTTCTACCGGTGAGATTTTGTTATTCCTTTGAAGGAAAGTGTATAGGATATAGTAATTTATCCTCGTAGAACAAAGAAATGATTAATGGTATTGGTTTTCCTTTTTCAATTTCAAGTGTAACAAAAGAAGCTGAAGCAAACAGGTTGAAGCTTACCCCTGAATTTCTTGAGCTTAAATTCATTGAGGCCATTGCTGATAATACGAAGATTTTCTTTGGGGACAAGGTATTCCTCTCTTCTCCTTCTCTCTCTCCGGTTATTTCAATGTCTGTCCTTGTGCACGTGCCTGACCTTGTAGTTTTCCTCTCTAGGTGCCAAATATGATTTTGGATCAGAGGTTGCTTGGAAACTTCTTGCAAAACGTGTCTAGAGAGGCATCTACAAAGGCGAAGGCTGATGCTTGAATCATTGGTTGCTTTACTAACATTTTGTAGAGGAAATAGGTCGTACTGTGTTTTCTTAGGGCCCGTTTTGGTATGCTATCTGGGATAAAACATGATAGTGTAGGGCCTGATAGAAGATTTGATAAAATTTTTATATTATGGAATGTTTCACGTGTCATTGTATAAGATATTATATTATGTATTATTCTATATTTGGTAAGAGAAACCAATGATTTGAAAAACTACTTTTGTTTTTTTTTTGGGAACGGATTGTAAATAATAGGTGGTCTCTTCTGATATATTTTGGAAATCAATTTTTACCCTCTTGGGGTGAGGCATGGATGATCACATGGTGGTGTTCAAGTTATAAATCATTTTTATATTTCTTATTTTTATTTTTATAAACTGATTTTTGCAGATTTGGATCTTAGAAAACGCAGGTTGTATTTAAAAGAGTGAAGTTCAAGGGTAATTGTAGATGAAAAATTCAAGGAAGTTGGTTAGAACAAACTATATGCTTGTCTACATTTTTAAATATCTATTCTGCCCTCCACACCCCCCAAAAAAAAACCAAAAAAATTTACTGTTTCTTCCGAATTTCCAAGCATTTGCATCCTAAGTTGAGTTTTTTTGGTATGTCACCTGTGAAATGATTTTTGTTGCATGGGGTGAAATCATCCATAGGAACAGAGGATAAAATTATATAAAGAAAAAAATTGCCTCTGGTCAACATCTGACCAGGACTTGTGAATTGTGTAATCATTGCCTGTACTCGTTGGGCCACAAAGGGATTGCGTGTCGTTGTGGGATTTACAAGGTGGTCCAATTTTTCCTGGGAACAAGGTAAAACGGCAAGATTTGTTGGTTTTTGGATCATTGTTTCACGAGGGCGAACTTTGGAAAAATTCTAATCCTCCGACCTGAATTCTCAATATTAATACTATTGCCATTTAAACAAATCTAGGCGTAATATTTTCATGTCATCAATTTCGTTATCAATCTCATCTTCTCTTTATACTGTCTCTTTCTATCAGCATATCCAACATCTCATTTCCAGATCCGAACCCATCAATGGTGAAAAAAGAGAATGAAAAACCCATTACAGGAAGTTGCTTTTGTGGCCTCCAAAACTTGCAGATATTATACATTTTTGGGGTGATATTATACCCTTTTGGGATTCGTTGCCGATTCTATACCCACAGTAAAACATGACTCCCAAATTGACAGACCTCAAATATGATTATCAACCAGTCTAGGACTCAATCTATAATGTTTCCTCAACTCTGGAATCCATCTAACATGGTGAATTTTTCAAGTTCTGTTGATGAAATAGCAGCCAAGTCACCTTAAGATGCAGCTACCATACAAGCTGTAGAATTCCGCTATCACTATCCACTATGCAATGTAGATGTGCAGAATAAAAGGGAAGAGAAGATAGTAGGAGATGATTAATGGTGGTATGAACAAAAGACGAAATATCTCCCTTGTTTGTGTTTGTATCTAGTGTGCTCGCTATTGTCCTTTTGATATCGTTGGCCTATATGCTTATCATATTCTTCCTATTAGCACGAAGGAATGAAAATAGAGGGCCAATATGTTTCGAATTTTAATATCAAGACAACAATAAAAAGGTAAAGAATCTCAATGAGACTGGGAATTGCTGGCAACTAGCAAGTCGCAGACTTATTGGTCCAACTTCGATTTAATCGGGTTCTTCTACTTTTGCACTGACAGCTTTACTTTTAAATAATTAAATCCTTCATGGTTCTTCTGGATTGAAAAGACAAGCACAAGAAAAATTACACCGAAGAAGAGATACATGGTGAAAAATAATAGGCACATTTAGAAATATTAAGACAATGTGCGAGAATCGCCTCCATAGAAATAGTTGACAGTGACACCAAGGGAAATCAACCACCACAACATCTTAGTGTAAATGGTTATGACATATAAATGTTGAACCCTCTTCGTGTCGCCTGTTGCTTACCATTCTGGTTATTCCACTTCAGCGAAGTTGTAGCATTGGAATTATCATATGATAAATAGTGTTGGGGGATTCTGAAAGCTCTTTCCCGGAAAGTTTGAGGCTTGTGACTGTGATTGGCTTCTGGGCCCTATTTGGTACGTTGTCCATTTTGTATTTGTTTCTACATTCTTTTTTAATGATGGCCCACTATTTTATTTTTGATGACTTGCTGTTAGAAGCAAACTGCGTAGAATTTTTACTCTTGTATCCTTGATTTCGCCTCTTACCTGCTATTCATTTTAACATATCAGCATAGACTTATTTCTTGGGTTGTTTTCGCTTAATAACCAATGGATTCTAAGATAGCAGGGTTTTCTTCAACTTCAATTTTCAGTTTCTCTCTCCTTGTAAGTGTTCTCATGCTAAATCACTTACAATCAATGTTTCTGTCAATTTCCACTATCTCATTTGGTCTTTCTCTTTCACTTTTTTTACCATAAAAAACTGAAATTTTATTCTGCTCTATACTTGCTTTTGCTTTCAAGTGGCAACCTATTTCAACATATCTGTGAATATATCTTTTGCTTCTGTGGCTTCTAATCGATGATTTCCGAGATAGTGGGAAACTTTTGCAGATAATGATTCTCTTCTTTTTCCCCCCTATTTATTTATCTCTGCGAGATTGATTTGATTTATAAATTGGTCATATTTGTGACTGCTTCCTGTTCGTGGATATTAATCCCCACCTTTAGATAAGGATTTCTATTTTTATTTCAGCCTTTCATTTGCGCATATTTCTCCCCTAGACTATGCGTGTGAATTCATCAATGGGGCCTTATTAATTTTATGCATTCTTATTAGTTTTGTATTTGGCTGAAGTGGGACTTAATGAAATTTGCTTTCAGGATTTCCCTGATTCTTTCTCGTTGATTGCTTCACAATCTAAGAGAGTTTTGGGTTCTGGGTTGAAAATGTACTTGGTGGAGAGCAAGGTTAGTGCCATAGTGTATATGCTGTTTTCTCTTTTCTTCTTGGGGACATGGCATACCATTACGACTCTTTTAGAAAGGCGAGGTAGTCTTCCTCAGCACACTTACCTTGACTATTCAATCATGAATCTCTTGGCTTCTGTACTCATTGCTTTCACCTTTGGTGAGATTGGCAAGAGCACCCCTGGTAACCCAAATTTCATTGTTCAACTTTATCAGGTGAATATTCATTGTATTTTCAAGGTAGTATCATGTAGAAAAATTATAGAAGTTAGGTTGTTCCAGTTTCAAGGCAAGGCGCATCACAATCGGTGGATACGTGTCAATAAATCACTAGCAGGAATTGAATAGAAGACTCCTTGGTCGATACATGAAATTCATAAAAATAAAGCCCTTACTAAGTAGATGATATTTAGGAGAGATAAGATTTAGAAACAAGTGTGCATTTGAGTAACTTTGATATTCTTTATTGAGTAATTATTGAAATCAAGAAAAAGCTTACTTGACATGTCTTAAACCTAGTTATAATTTATATATGGTTTATTGATAACGAACTTATTAAACCTATCAATATCCTAAAAGTGACATTAATGTTCTTCTAGTTTTATGTACAAAGTTTACTATGAATTGTCTTTGAAACTTAAGTTGCATATTATTGTTCACAATTGGTTTACGACTTGCAAAGGTGTTCTGTCACAGGATAATTGGCCTTCTGTTCTGTTTGCAATGGCGGGTGGCGTAGTACTTAGCATTGGGAATTTGTCCATGCAATGTGCTTGGGCTTTGGTTGGTTTATCAGTTGTGGAAGTGGTATTAGCAAGCATAACTGTTGTCATAAGTATTGCACCCTCGTACCCCCTCAAGAAGAATAAAGATAACATTTAAAAAAGGATAGAAAGGAAAAAAATTGCTTGGCTTATGGGTGTAATAGGCCTAAACAGTGAGCTAATACCTAGTCCAAACATTTGTTCTAACAGGCTTAAATTTAAGCCCATCCTATTAGGCCTATTCACTTTTAAGGTCAATTTGAGTTGAGCTATTACCCATTCTATGACAGGTTGTTAGACTTGAGGCCTAGGCCGGCTACTCCATGAATAGGTATACATGCAAGGATGTGAGTGTGCACAAGCTATTCACTCAATGGAAGTTTTTAAACCTGAAACATATATAGCTTGCTCAAGTATTGAATTTCATTGCATTGTCTATGTTAACTATAACTGGCACAACTTTGAATTACTTCTTGGATTACAAAATCAATAGAGCTGAGATTCTTTTCCCCGGAGTTGGTTGCTTTTTTATTATAGTTTGTCTAGGTTTGGCTGTTCATTCATCTAACATCACAGATAATAAAGCCAACCTCTACAATTTGTCAAGTGATTTCAAAGATGGAGCTATGTATGTGTTGTTTGTTTACAGCTATATGAGGATGCCACTATTAAGTATAAGCGTTAACATTCTATCGTTAATGCCATCAACTGATTCAGTATATTTACTAGTTGCTTTTAATCCTCTACACTTTCTTCTATTCTTATGCCTTCTTTCATTCTAAAAATAAAATAAAAAAGAAAGTTCTTTCTTTTATTTTGTTAGAAGATGATATCACAAGAAATGCTTGAGCTTGGATGCATTATATGGTTCAATTCTTTAGAGAACATTCTGGAGTAAAATCATAAATGCACCAAGTCAATGTAGGAAAGTATACTCTAAGATTGCCTAAGGGATTAAGATTCGGATAAGCTAAAGTATGTCCCTGATTGTAATACCAAAAAAAAAAAAAAGCTATGCTTAGAGAATTGTTTTAACTATTATCTAATTGTTTTAATTTCTTAAGGCAACCGTGAAAGAGGATAATATCTTCTTCTCTTCCTTTTTCAGTTAAGAAACTTAGTTCGTAAAAACCATCATATCTATTGACCAAGTAATGTTAACTACACATTTTTTGGTATTACTTTTAAGGACCTTTTGTTTTTTTAGAGGCAAAAGCAGTTCATTTGTGTTTTTCTTTTTCTAGGTTTGTTCAATAGGAGGTCCAATGGATACAGAGATCTATTCTAGGTAAAGGGAGAGGGAGAGAAAGAGGAAGGGATGGGGGATTGAACCCCTAACCTATGTAGCTATCTTACTTTTTTTTTTATATGTGTTAGTTTTTTCTAATTTCTAATTTTCCTAGATATTTTCTTGCATGGACATTAGCATCCAACTATTTTATATGTGCTTAAATGTTCATAGTATTTATAAATGTTTCTATTCTTGTGTCTTCTTTCTAGTCTAATGTTGGCAATATGTCGTTGATTTTCCCACCAAATTTTGTTCTTTTGCCAGGGGTATTAGCATTTTCTCTGTGAAAGAAATAAATGGTCATGTGAAATTTACTCTTTTGTGGGGTTGTTTGAGTGACACAAAATGCTACATTTATCCTTTTCATTTTTAACATCTACAGTTAAATCAAAGGATCTTAAGAACGGAGGTGGTTTTGCAAACAATATGAAAGCATGAACAGTAGCTTTTCTTTTAGAGCTTGAGAAGAAAAGAGCTATAAAGGCAAGCGATTATTATTTATCATAAATATATTTAAAATAAGACTTAAGTAAAATTTCTTCAATATATTTTATCAAAAATTTCAATAAAAACATACACTTTGGTCATTTATCAATACTCATCACTATATCAAACTAATTATGAATAAACATATAAGCATGTGTGAGTGTTGAAATATGCCTCATTAGCTTAAGTTAATTAAAAAAATAGAAATTAGTTGTAGCTAAAGGCAGTAACACGTGAAAAAAAAAGTTTGTTTCTATCAAAATTAATTCTTAATATTTAGCTACTTAGTTGTTATTTTAATGGGAAATGGAAAGATTATCTTGTGTTTCTATTATGATTGATGCATTTTAAATAGTAATTCAAGATTTAATAAAAGTTGTTGTGAAAACATATCTTCCACTTCTCTTATCCAAGTTTCTTTAAAAAAAAATATAATTTGAGAAACTAACAAATTGATATTAGAGTAATTTTATCTTGCGAGACCTTTGTGAAAAAAAGAGTGTTTTTTAGAAATTAAAAAAAGCACCATGCAAGCTAAAGCGTCTTTTACTATTATAGCCCTTTCGGTGTTCAATGGCTTAAATTATCAAGCCTAACTAGTTATAATGGAAGCTTTCTTAGATGCCAATGGCTTTTGGGAAGTTGTTGAGGAGGATTATGAAATCCTTCTTTTGCTTGAGAATCCTATAATAGCTCAATTATCAAAGCACATAGAAAAGAAGTAGAGAAAGTCAAAAGCCAAGTCTTGTCTATTCTTTTCTATTTCTCCAATAGTATTCACAAGAACTATGACCTTGAAGACAACTAAGGAAGTTTGGGATTACCTCAAGAAAGAGTTTGAAGGAGATAATGGGATCAAAAGAATGTGGATGCTGAATTTAATCAAAGAATTCGAATTGCAGAGGATAAAAGAATTTGAAACTATTCAAGAATATTCAGATAAACTTATGGAAATTACAAAGTAAGATTGTTGGAAGGTAAATTTGCTAGTTCTAGATAGTGTAAAAGCAGGCTGTAATAGTTCCTGAAAGGTTGGAGATGACAATCTTAGCCTTAGGGAACTTAAAAGATCTGTCAACCATCACTTTGGTAGAATGCCTTGCAAGCACAGGAACAAAGAAGTTTATGAGGCAAGAAGGGTTAATTGAGGGAGCATTGCAAACCAAATTGTAGATTAATCAATGTAATAAAGAAAAGAAGAAAGGGAAGAAAGAGGATGGAATTCGTTCTAATAATAGGGCAGGAGATAGTGACAAGCACAACTTTTCTCCTTGTGAAAATTATGGGAAGAAGGGTCGTCCACTTTATAGATGTTGGAAGAGACCATATGTTAATCTAACAAATGCAAGTAGCTAGGGCATATTGCTAAAATATGTAAAAAATAAACCTCATCAAGCTACAAAAGCTCAAATTGCAAATCACCAAGTGGAGTAGTTATTTGCTACAAATTGTTTCTCTGCCATTAGTCCTTTGGTAGATAGTGGTTGCTCTAATCGTATGACTAGCAATCTAGAGTTATTTGCCTTGTCTGAAAAGGTTAAAGGCATGAAAGTGAAGATAGGCAATGAAGGTTGCATAAAGGTTAAAGGCAAAGATGTTGTTGCATTGGAAACTTCTTTAAGAACAAATAATATTTCAAATGGTTTTTTCTATGTAAAGTTGATCAAAACTTACATAGTATTGGCTAATTGCTTTGAAAAAGTTTTAAATTTCTATTTGAAGATAACATGTGTTTGATTGAGGATGCTTAAGGTTAGTAAGTGTTTAAGGCTATCATGAAAAGTAAATGTTTTCCTTTAGACCTGAAGAAAAATGAGTAAACAGCTCATGTTATAATTAACATTGCAATTGAACTTTCGCATAAAAGGCTAGGCCACTGCAATTAGTTTGTTTTGTAAGATCTCAGTAGAAGAAATTTGGTGCTAGGATTATTTCCATTGGAAGCTCTTAAATCAATTTGCAATGCCTGCCAGTATGGCAAGCAAACTAGATTTCTCTTTATCCAATTAGTTTGGAAAGCAACCCAAAAATTGTAGTTAATCTATACTAACCTCAGTGGACCTAAGTTTGAGTTATCTCTAAAAGAAAGTTATTATTATACTACCTTTATAGATAAACTAACTAGAATGTGTTAGATTTATTTCTCAAGATTCAAAACTGAAGTTGCATAAGTGTTTTGGAGATTTAAGGCATAGACTGAAAATCAAAGTGACTTCAAGATTCAAGTCATTAGATCAAAAAATGGGATTGAATATACATCAAACCAATTTATTAGATTTTGTGAAGAAGCTTGAATTAAGCATCAGTTAACAGCTCTTTACATTCCACAACAAATGGAGTGAGTGAGATGAAAAAATAGAATTATTATGGAGATGTCTTGCTACATACTTCATGAGGAGGATTTTTTTAAGAAATTTTGGGCTGAAGCAGCTAATAATGTTGTATTTTTTTTCAAAATAGACTGTTCACAAAAGCATTGCAAGGAAAACACTTTTTGAAGCTTAATATAGTTATAAGCCTTTTTTTAAAGAATTTGAAAGTGTTTAGCAATATCTATTATACTCTTGTGCAACTGGTGAAGATAGAAAAACTAGATGAGAGAGCTTATCCAAGCATCTTTATAGATTACAACAATGTCTCCAAGGCCTATAGAGTGTTTCAGCCATAGTATGGAAAGATAGTGATTAGTAGAGATATTCAGTTTGCAAAATTGGAAAATGGAATAGGGAGGATAAAAAGAGCATACCAGCTGTTGTCTCACCATCATTAATAGCTCTACCATTAGATGAGTTTGAGACCATTGATGATATCTTAGTTAGAGGAACAAAATCACTATCTCATGTATATCAAAGATGTAAATTTTTTTATAGTGAACCTAGAAATTTTAATGAAGCAGCAATAGATCCCAAATGGCTTAATTCTATATAAGAAGAGTTAAAAATGATTGAGAAAAATTAAACTTAATATTAGTTGATAAACCACCATACAAGAAAGTCATAGGAGCAAAAAGACTGTTTAAAACAAAACTGAATGCTAATGGTTCCATCAACAAATATAAAGTAAGGTTGGTGGTCAAAGGCTATTCACAAGTGTATGGAAAGGATTTTTTTAGATACTGTTGCACCTGTTGCATGCCTGGTTACCTTAGATTAATCCTTGCAACAATAGCTCAAAAAGGGTGGACTGTATACCAATTTGATGTCAAGTCAGTCTTTCTAAATGGCTACTTAGAAGAGGAGACTTTTATGAAACAACTAGAAGGGTTTGATATTTAAAGGCAAGAAGAAGAGATTTACTCATTGAAGAAGGCTCTATATAGCTTACAAGAGGCTCTTAAGGTCTGGTATAACATAATAGATGAGCATTTGTAGGGTTTTAGATTCACAAAAAGCTTAAATGAATCAACATTGTACATTAAGCACTCACATGCTAATATTTTGAATGTTTCTCTATATGTAGAAGACCTCTTGCTGATTGGGAGTAATGTTAAGCAAATTGATCAATTCAAACAAGAAATGTAGAAAGTTTTTGAAATGACAAACCTTAAAGCTATGACTTATTTTTTAGGAATAGAGATAAGGCAAGATCAACAAGGAATTTTTTATATGTCAAAAGAAGTATGCAAAAGAAATATTAAAAAGATTTTGCATGGAGGAATGGAAAGCAATTGCCACTCTAATGAATTAAAAGGAGAAGCTAAGTAAAAATGATAGTGCTAAGGAGACGAAAGAAGGCATCTATAGAAGTCTTACTAGTTATCTTATGTATTTAACTGTAACAAGACCTAACATCTTCCATGCTATAAGTGTTCTTTTAAGGTTTTTACATTGTGCTAGTGTGAAGAATTCAAAGCTACAAAAAGAATCCTTAGATACATTAGGGGAACTCTTGGTTATGGTATTTAGTATAAACTTGTCACACCTGAAAATGCGACCGCGCGGCACCAAAATCGAAATCAAAATTAAAATGAATTTGTAGAAAAAAGTGAAAAAAGTAGAGTCGCCACCAAATTTTTATTTTTTTGAAAAGGTAAAATTTTGGAAAAAACCTTTTAATTTGGAATATCAAAAGATGTGGTCTGCGAACCAGAAAAATAGATTCGGGAGTCGGTTGTGAGTGGGGAAGGTGTTAGGCACCCCACAACACCCGTTATTAAGAACGGTTACCCTAAGTCAGTTGCACAAGATCATCATGGCCTTAATTCTATTTTAATTCCCCTTAACAAATCACATGCAAAATAAGAAGTAGAAATGACAGAAATGAAATTAAAAAGAAAAATGAAATTAAAGAACAAAATAAAATTAGGAAACAAAATAAAATAGGAGAAATTTAGAAAACAAAAATTGAACAGAAAATTTTATTTACAAGGGCGGACTTGACCTAGGATAAGACCCTAGGGCCTACGTACCCTCAGAAGGGATCAAAGTCCACGTAGTTCGATTAATGATAGATTTGTTTGTTTGTGTTGGTTTTCATTTTTGGTTTTTTTTATTATATTTTTTTTGTTTTTTATGTTTTTGTTTTGTGTTGCTTTTTTGTTTGATTTTTTATTATCACCATTTTTGTTAGAGAGAAAAATAGTAACGATCATTTAAACCTTTGCAAACAAAACGAATTTGAGGTTGGTTAAAGTGTTTTTATTTGCAAAAAGCAAGATTAATTTTACTCTTTCCCCCCTTTTTGTATTTGTTTTTTTTTTATTATTTTGTTTTGTTTTACTATTTTTTTTGGTTGTTTTTTTTTGTTTTTGGTTGAAAGGAAAAGAAAATAAGGAATCATTTAGGCCTTTACAATTAAAGCGATTTTTTTTAAGTTGGCTTGTGTGTTTTAATTTGCAAAGCCTAAATTCCCCCATCTTTCAATTCTTTCTTCCATTTTAATCTTTTCAGTTTTGTTATATATTTTTGTTTTGTTTTTTTTTTGACTTTTTGTTTTTGTTGTAGCTTTTTTGTTTGTTTATTATTTTTTTGCTTTTTGTTTTGTTTTTCGCTTTTGTTTGATTTTACCAGAATAAAGCTTTCATATTGGGATTAACTTTTGTTGAAATGAGAAAGAGAGGTACATCTTAAGTTGCAAAAGATTTCTCCACTACATTTTGGTTTGTTCTTTTATTATCATTTTCTTGTTTGGCCCCTTTTTCTTTCTTCATGGTTTATGATGTTGTGAGAATTTTGTTTGGCACATTCCAAAACTCTTTTTTTCTTCTCTTTTCATTTAAATGTTGGAAGGAAAGGAAACTATAAATTTATAAGGAGGGAATTAACTAACTTTTTTTTTCATGAAAGTTTTAATTTTTCTTAAGAAAGAAAGAAAAATAGAAAAAAGTTATCTTTCGAATCTTGGAAAGTTTATTTTTTACTATTATTACTTTTTCTTTTGATAGTTGCTCTTTTTGTTGTTGTTTTTCATTTTTCTTTTGAAAATATTCCCTTTTTTTAAAAAAAAAATCAACTTAATGTAGTTATTCCAATTCGAAGCTTATTATGATGCAAACTTGAAACCCCATAAGTGTCAAAGAGACTTATTACTACACATGACCTTGGATTTGTTTTCCTATACTTGAGGGGACAAGAAAAATCCCACACGATCATTAATAGTAAAAGATGAATTGTGTAAAAAACATAGGCCAAAGGATCCAATGATATAGTCCCTAGCCCCTCTATTTTTTATGTTTTCTTTTGATTTAGTCGAGCCTTTAGGAAATATGAAAAACTATATTTTAATTTTGAAAACTTTATGCTATTTATTGGGCAAGACTCTTTTGTTTTTTGTTTTTTGTGTTTTTGTTCTTATTGTAAAAGGTTTAAACTTAACTTCTAGATAGATTAGTTTTTTTTTTTTTACTTTGTTGATTACCTGATTCGAGGACTTGGAATGATATTTGACCATTCTCTCATTTTTTGCAAATCAAACAAACAGTATTTAATTCCTTTTTGTCAAAGCCTAATTTGATTTACTTTTTTTCTTTTTTTTCTTGAAATCCTTTTGAAAACAAAATTTCACGCGGGCCGTTGAAACCCAACGCATATTAAAATATATACCCAATACCCAGTGGATACCAATGAGGCTTCACTGCCCCACATGATCCTTGGGTGATTCTTATGTGCTAGAGGGGATAAGAAATCCCACACAACAATTCTAAACGATGAAATAAATAAATAAATAAATAAATAAATAAATAAAAATAGAAATGACAACATAGCAACGTAGACACTTAAATATTTGTGTTGTGTGTGTTTGTGTGCCAACTAAACATTATGGAGAGGAAGATATAAGATAAAATCAGAATTAAGAAAATAAAAATAAAAATATAGAAACATGCGAATTGAAATACAAAACCAGCTAGCCTTCTCGAATGGGCCTTCATCTATCATCTTCCTTATGCTTCCCCTACATCTTCTCTGATTAACGCTTTCATGTCATCCTTCTCCTTTGCACATCCGTATAGTGTCTGATCTCGTCTCTTCCTAATTTCTCTGCCCAGCTTCCCTTGCATGTCAAATCACCAAATCACAGACCACCCGGTAGCAAGCCACATCATACAGTAGCGAATCAGAGGGAGTCTCTTCTTTCTGCTCAGACCTCTGTCTGGCAATCTCCCAAGCACCTTCTCCCTCAATATACGTGGCATCCAGGCGAAGCAGAAAGGAAACATGAAATAGAAGCAGCAAACCAAAATGGGGGCACCCATGCAACGGTAATAGCAAATTACATTCATCTAAACTGTGAAACTCTTAACAAATCCCTAGTCCTAGCAACTCAGAATGCACAACCACATCAATACTCAAGACTTGATCCAACAATTTTTTTAGCCAAAAAAAATGAGACGTTCACTTGAACATTAGATCGAAATATATGTCCATCTATTGCCAGATCACAGCGGTGGAAAAATCAAAATTAAAGTTCCATCGGACCGTCAGACTCAACATAGCAATTCTCGTTGATGAAAATACAATAATCCAACGCCCCTACCCACTTCAGACTTCTCTTAGGCATTTTATCGAGCATCTGTTAAGCATACTTCAGAGTTTATGCGGTATACACTATTCCACATTTCATCCCTGTCCATTTAGTGTAAGAATGCTAAAAGGATCCCCCCAGAGTCACGATTTAGCAAACAACATCATTTTGCAATGCTAAATACGTATTTGTGCATTTAGTTACAGGGTTACACCATCCTTAATTCCTATCTATTCTTATCAGTAGCTATACCAGAGTTTCACAGTATGATGCCATTACTAAATAGAGAAGGAAAGCAACACACACCCCTTACCCGTAGGAATAGCTGAAAAAGGAACCTTTGACTCACGCTTAAATTCATTCGGCCAAGAGGGAAGTGCCCGTCGTTCCTTCCCTCTGTTCTGTTCTTCCTTAGTCTTTTTTCAGATTTCACTCAGTCTCTCTATCTCTCTATTTCTCACTCTCTGTCTCCGAATTTTTCTCTCCTTCCCCTTCTCCAATTCCAGCCCCAGTCCCCCTCTTTTACCTCCTTTTCGTCTCGGTCTCCCCCCTTCTCCCTCTCGCTCGCGCTCTCTCCATCTCTTTTGATTCCAATCCCTCCAATCGCCTCCCTCACCGTTGCTCCCTCTATCTCTTCTCTCTGTCTCGATTTTTTTTCCAGCCCCTCAAATTTCGACCCCTTCTCTCCTTCGTGCTCTTCCCTCTCTGTTCGCTCTATGTCTCAGCTCTGCTCCCTTTTGTTTCTTTCCCCCATTCTCCTCCTCGTGCCCTTCCCTCTCTGTTCTCTTTTCATTTCGAGCCTATGCGTCCGTCTGCTGCCCCCTCTGTCTCACTGCTTCTCTGCCTCTTGCTGGCACGCTGCAGGCGCCCAAAGGTCAAAGTGGAATCTGGGTCAAAACGCAGGGTTACCTGTGTTTTGGGCCCCCTTCTATTTTTTTTAAGTAATATATATTTATTTACTTTGTTTTTCTGATTTTGATTTAATTATTTTTACTTTATTTTTTCTCTTTTTTTTGACTTTTTTCTTTTTTTGATTTTTGATTTGATTTGATTTGATTTTTTTTATCGCTTGGGGGGTTTTTTTTTATTTTTAATTTTTTTTTGCCTTGAAGTTAATGGACCGGATTTAGGAGAATTGAGTTGCAGGTCCTTTTGAATATGGGCTAGGGTTTAGTGACATGAGCCTACGCTGGGGAGGGAGATCTGGGCTTCGGATTGGGCCTATTTTTGTTTTCTTTTATCTAAGAAGTCCTGTTATGCTTGGGTTTCTAAAATTGAGCTGATAGGCCTGCACACAAATTGTAATCCGAGAATTTTGCATTTACTTTTTTTTTGGGGAAATAAATTCCTTTTTTTTTTGAATTTTCGTTTTGATTTTTTTGTTTTCTAAAGCTTTTTTAATTTAATTTTTTTTTTATTTTTTCATTTTCGCCTAATTTTATTTTTTCATCATCATTTTTTTTGGCTTTGGGGTTGTTTTTCTTTTTTTTTTTTTTGTATTTTTTAATTTGATTTTATTATTATTTTTACAACTTATCCGGACAAAATACGGTGTTTACAAAACTTAATCTAGTGTTTAAATTGGAAGGTTATTCTGATTCAGATTGAGGAAGATCCTTAAATCATTTGAGAAGCACCTCAGGGTATTGTTCTACTTTGGTCTTTAAGTGTTCTCTTGGAGTTCAAAAGAGCAAGAAGTGGTAGCTCAATCAATTACAGAAGCAGAATTCATAGCTATAATTGTAGTTGTAAAGCAAGCTTTTTGATTAAAAAAGCTTTTACTTGATTTATATTTTGTGTAGCAAGAAAAAAATACCAATTTATGTGGACAACTGAGCAGTTATAACAATCTCCAATAATCCAATTTTTTCATGGCAAAACTAAGTATTTCAATATCAAGTTATATTTCACCAAAGAAGTTCAACAGAGTAGCGAAGTCATATTAATTTATTGCAAAACCTCTTATCAGCTAGTAAATAGTTTTACTAAAGCCTTACATATAGATAGGTTTAAATTACTGAGAATGAAGCTAGGCATGTGCAACTACTGATACAAGGAGGAGTGTTGAAATATGCCTTATTAGTTGAGGTTAATTAAGAATATAGGAATTAGTTGTAGTTGAAGGTAGCAACACATGAAAATAATAATAATAATAATAATAATAAATTTTGTTTCTATTAAAGTTAGTTCCTAATATTTAGCTATTTAGTTGTTATTTCAGTAGGATATGGATAGATTAATCTATGTTTTTATTGTGACTGATGTATTTTAAATAGTAATTCAAGATTTAATAGAAGTTATCATTAAAACATATCTTCCACTTCTCTTATCTAAGTTTCTTAGAACAAAACATAATGTGAGAAACCGACAATGAGAGATGAGTCCTGCTGAAAAGTGTGTTTATAATATTTACATGTTTATTAATCATTTGCTTGATCTATTTGAGAATTTTTCTTGAACTCAAAAAATGATTCCTCTTTTAAGATATTACTCTTCTTAAACTCTTGTTGTAGGTTTTTAGGAAGAACACTTTCATTGGATTGGCTATAACTTTCTTTACCAAAGTTTGCTTCTCCTTACTCTCACCAGCATGTAACTTAGCAATAAACGACCAGTGGCATACTTTAAAGAAAGGGGTTCCTTATTTGAGTGTTTATACTTCCTTCTTCTACTTTTCTACCTCCAATTTTATTATTGTTATTATTCTAAACATCACCTTCCTTTACCAACCTATCTTAAATTTACCCAAGTCATCTTTTAAGGCTTATTTGGTGGACTAGGATGGTAGAGGTTGGGTATGTTGGCTGGTCTCCTATGTGGGCTTGGGAATGGTCTCCTGTCCATAAGAGGTCAAGCTATAGTATATGCTATAGCAGATGCTATTCAAGTGAGTTTCTTTATATATAATGAATATAGTGTGCTCTCTTAGTGATATGCTTTTGAATTTAGAGTTGCTTGTAGGCCAAACCAAACTAGGGTGTATTTGGCCAGACATAGTGTTACATCAAGCTTTTATTATTAGGCCAAAATTTATAACTATTGGTGAGGGTGTAACTTTTTCTATTTAATTATCAACCCAAGTGCTATGTTTGGGTCTTACTTTGACCTCTTAAAAAGCCTCGCCAAAATAGGATGTTGGCCATACTCACAATTTCCCCCAATACATGCCTTTCACAAAGTGTCTTTTAAAGAATCAAGCTCAGGACCATAATGCCAATTCCAATGAACACATAGTGGATCTAAACCTACATCTAGCATTTGGGTTATTGAGAGTAAATTCAAGCCAATCTTATTATGCCTCTGCACTTCATGGTCAAGTTGAGCTTGACTTTAACCAGCTCAATAACATAATTTATCAATATTTTTAATTCCTTAAATTTTGCATTATATTCATTATTTATTCTCAATCTTTATATTCTCTACTCATTTTTTTCATTTGACTAAAAATTATTATTATTATTTTTTGTTTGTCATGTTTTTAGATGAAAAATGTTATATATATATATATATATATACACACACACACACATACATACATACATACACATGGGTCAAGGCCAAATTTTACCCTTGAATTTGAACCGTTAACTAACCTTAAATAATGGAGCTAAATTAAGATGGGCTTCGGCCCAAAAGTAAAAACCAGTTGGGCCTTAGCCCACGCTAGACCTGCCACTTGAACAAGTATATTTTTGATAGTACAGTAACCATAATTGAATTCGCATGGTGAGCGGGCACTTCCACTAGTGAGTACCTTTTGGGGGTTGTTTTGTTTGGGGAGTTTCGCAAATCATCAGGAAGAACATATATACTGCTTGGGAGCATGTTGTTTATGTTCGTGGTGACTGTTGCTGTACTCATCGCATCATCGGGGGAAAGGAAATGATCATTCAGCAACACAGAAACTGGTCTTAAATAAATGCAAAGTTGCAGAAATGATTGATTGAGCAGTAGTCACAGTATACGCATATGCCGTCCCTACAGGTTTCGTTGGAGATGCAAAATGTGCACAAACAATTGTTTTAAACTGCAATAGATGTCCTGTACCAAGAATGAAAATTTTAGTGTTCATCGGCGTTATTCAGGGTCAACAGCAAAGTGAAACAGTAGGAGGTAGTAAACCAGGAACAGATTTGAAATCTTTTTATTTAACTTTATGTTGTTTTTAGTGTTGATATTAGTAACACAGTGCAAAATGATGCACTTTTTATTTGTATCTTATTTCTTTAATTTCTCTTTGAATAACAAGATTATAACAGAATAACCTAATTAATCATTGTAGCCATTGTATCGTGTACAAAACTTTTATTATTATTGCCACTCCACGTTGTGTTATGTTTCTCTGTTACTTAGCAAAAGCAGCAAGAAGGCAATTCCAAATTTAGACTGCTCAATGAGATCTAGATTGTTTAAATTTTATTTTTTTTATTTGTTTCAATTTTTTTTGTTTTAAAACAAATAAAATATAAAATAAAAATAATTTTTTAATTATAAACTTCAAAAATGTATGATTAAAATTAAAATAATAATAATAAAATAAAATCTAAATCATTCATATCCTACTTTAGCAACAAAGCAGCAAAGAATTTGCTTTGCCCCAAGTTTTGTAATCAATAGGGTAGCCGCACCTTTCATAATGCAATTATCATAATATTTTATTTAGTTACTTTGATGAGGGTTATTTTATTGGCATGAGAAAGCTTATGCAGCATTTGACAGCATGCAAAAAGGAAGGGCATTAAATCCTCTACATAAACATTAATTGCTGTTCTAGATGTATTTAGGCTAGCTAGTAACAGTTTTTTTTTTTCTTTTTAAAGTAGATTTCATTTGAAATAAATAAATTAATTAAGTTAATTATAAATAAATATGTAAATAAATCAAAGGCAAATTTTATCTAAAAGTGTGTTTTGACATACTTAAATATTATTTGATTGACTTAATTTACTTATTTTCAATAAGTTAGCTCTATCTTAAAAACTTTTATCCAAGCTGTCACACTTTAAATAAGACTGCAATGCACGAAAAAAAAATTGGCTTTCAAAATAAAAACCAACTAAAATGGAATCACCACCAAAATTTATTTTAAAAGGAATTTTTTTTTTAGAAAAATGAAAAGGATAGTCTAAGAAAATAAAATAGGTTTAGGAATAAATTATATACAAAGAAGGTATTAAGCACCTTACAAAATGGTTATTCTTAATTAATTATGCAAAGTACAAACTTAATATAGTCTTAAACTTGTTTTAATTACTCTCATCAATCACATGCCCAAAAAGAAAATTAAAAAAAAAAGAAATTGAGAAAAGGAAGAAAAATAATTTATTCTAAGAGGCAAAGTTGATTTAGGATAAGAGCTTAAGGTTTATATATCCTTCTAAATATCAAAGTTCATGTAATTCAATAAAATTAGAAAACCAGTATCAATTGGTTGATGATTTTTTTTTTTGATAAAAAAAATAAGAATTAATTTGTCTTGATAAACAAAACAATTTTAAAGTTGATTTGTATATTTTAATTTGCAAAAATCAAACTAATTCCACTTCTTTACTCACTTAATTTTTTTCTTGTCTATTTTTTTAGATTTTTGAAAATCAGACTTTTATTTGTATTTTAATTTTAAAATAAGTATGAATTTTCTAAGAAGGATCTATAATGATCAAAGAAAAAGGATTTTTTTGGGATTTTAAAGTAATTTTATCAAAAAGAAATTTGAGAAAAATTCTTAGATAAATGAAAAAAATAATTTATTTGATTTTTCTAAAAATTATCTTTTATTATTTTGTATTTTTTGAAATTTTTTAATGATAAACACAATTAACTAGATGTGGGTTGTTAGAACCCAAAATTATTTAAAATGAAATTATGCAACTTAAATGTTGTCACACATAACTCATCAATTGATATCTATGTACTTGCAAAGACTCAAAAGTCTTACATGGCAAAACTCTAACAATTTAAAATTAAAAATAAGATAAAATAAAATAGGATGAAAATTTACAAGCACGCATTAGCTTGTTAATGTGTGTTTGCGTTAAGTCGGATATCATTCAAAAAGAATCACAAGGAGATGAATGGAAAATAGAAGAACCCGAATGCCCTCTTTCAGCTCTATGCATGGTAATCAGAAGGAAAAGATCCACATTCAACAAGCTTGATACCCTATTGCCCCCGGTTTCCACTTGTCCCGTTGATGGGTTTATATATATATATATGTGTGTGTGTGTGTATCTTTATATGCTTACACCAATCCAAGAAAAGAGACCATTAATAGCCACACATAAATCAAGCATCAAATTAAGAAATTCTAACAATTATACTTCATCATATATCATGACATATCAAGTACTGATGCGTACCAATATATCAGGCAGTTTCATCTAAATGCATCATACCATCTTTCCCTCCTCCACGTGAAAATAGATTAAAAGTAAATGAAACAATTCACCCTAAAAACCACATTTTAATAACCATCCCTGTAAATGTCCTCACATTAAAAGCACAAATAAAGTACTTGTCAATGAAGATCTATCATAGAAACAGTTTGCTGCTCCTAGAGATTATGGTAGTCTTAGTTGCAACACCAAGTTTCTCATCTTTTAATAACACATGTGCATTTCAATCCCAAATAACTAAGCAGAGAAAACTGGCATTCAGGCATTTATGAAGGACTGTAACTAGGACATCCAGATACTACATATTTGAAGAGGAAGACACACCATGCATCCATCGTCATTTCAAATGAAGAACAAACTTCAGAATCGATTCATAATTTGATGTCAGGTAATTTTAACACACCCAACCCAGATTTAGCATCAAGACGGAATTAAAAGAACAAGGTAAACCCATACACTCAGTTTTTATTCCCCAAAACTAGCGCCCGAGGCCAATGTTTCATAGGCTGAGAAAAATTAATTCCAAATTCAATGCTTCAAGCCAAGAAGTAAGTATCCATACTTAACACTGAAAAATCAGCATCATAGCCCCAGCACTTCGTACACAAAAACTACATTATCAAGATTGAATGTCATACTTAAAACAACAGAACCTACCAGCCCAACAATATACACCATCCTCCAAGTATTAAGCCTAAAAAATCCGTTAAACAAGTCCCCATTCTTTTGATCTTTGTTAAGTAAGATCAGAGGAATCATAGGGGATGGGCAGTGGCACATAAGGTCAGTGACAAGAGAGAAAGACATACTTTCCGTTAGCACATTAAGCCACTCCCCATTAGCAAAACAAATAGTGCCCAGGATTTATGCAAGAATAGAAACAAAAACATACTGAAATTTTCAGATTAGAATGCAAAGGCAACTTACCAAAAACCTCATAAAAGAACACTTATAATCGAGACATTGAAGGTGGGTTTCCTTTCAAAGATGAGACAGAAAACAAGCTATCATTCACCCAGAAACTCTTCCCATATACTGGATCAAACCACAAGAAAGAGGAGAGAAAAGATACTGAAGATGACTAAAACTATCCAAGACTCTACCAAAACGAGTCTACATCTCAAAAATGGGGAGAAAATGACAACACAGGTAAAAATTAACCTTCCCTCAGCTAAACCCAACGGATTGACGAATGCCAGAGGCCCGTTATGTTGTCTTCCTTGTTGATTGTTCTGTTCCTTCTCCTCTCTCTCTCTCTCTCTCTCTCTCTCTCTCTCTCTGCGTCTCCTTCTCTGGGAAGCAGATCCTCTCCAATACGTTGTCTGCCATGTTGTCTCCCGTAGCAAATCTTTACCGTTGAACTGATCTAATGCTCCAGCAAGAGACACGCATGCATTCTCAAGTGAAACGGTGCATTTTGTCTAATATGAATCGAACGCTTCAGCCGCTGCCAGGTGCCACTGCATCTACCATGGATCTCCTACATGCCAAATTATGCTGCAGCAAAACCAATTCGCGCGTGCTTTGGTAATTCGGAGGAGCAAAAGTCAGCTTCTCAAAGTTTTTCTTCATCTCCATTTTTACCCTTCGTTTTGCTCTTCCCTCTCACCACCATCCTTCGTTTGCCCCCCCTTCTTTTTCATCCTCTGTCTTTGTCTTCTCATTCATCCTGGATTGCAGTTAAAGTGATCAACGAAAAACTAAGGGTTTGTAGATAGCAGAATTTGCTTCAAGTGTAAGATAATAAATTCTACAATGAAAACCTTTATAATGCAGCATATATTATAATGAAATGAGGAGCTTTCAAATGAAATGAGAAGCTTGAAAACCAACAAACTTTTTAATGCAGTATATATTATGTAACACAAAAATTCAACGCAATTAGTGGAAGAAACATAAATACTCACAACAAAGAACCCGCATGGCAAATCACAATAGCTTTCGAACTGAAATGCAAACGACTTTTAGAGTAGCACTATCGCGCGAAACACAAGTCAAAAACTCAACAGATTAGAATCGAAAAATCAGAAGGCTTGAAAATTCCATTTTGTCATCCAATATCAACAATAGACACGAAAGATCAATACCCACAAAATGCCAGAAAATGACAATACCAAATATGAACAATGAGAACCGAGTTCGTTTTTTCACCCAATTTCCACCATCTGCTGGTTGATGTGATTTGCATTTTCTGTTCTGGTTAATCTCCTTTTGCCTCTGGTTCATCTATGGTGCAAACCGTGACACCTGGTAGTGTAGGTAGCATCCGATTAGTGATGTGTAAAACGCACCGTTTCACTTAGGCACGCATTCGCTTCTGGATCGTTAGATGGGTTCGACGGCGAGGATCTGGCACTGGAGACAGCATAGGAGAGAGCGTATGGGAGAGGATCCATACCCCTTTCTCTGTCAGTTCTCCCTTCTTCGTTTTTTGTTTCTGTTCTACCAACGTATAATTTATCAATTAAAACATGGTAAGGATATAGGTTTTATTGATAATTTTATGATTATTTAATTAAATTATACTTATCATATTTTTAATTAAAAATTTAATAATAAAAATATAAAAAATTATACTTAAATTTTATTTTTAGATTAATTGATTTGATTCAAATTTTGAATAGACGAGAGTTTAGCTCAAGACACCATCCTATTTTGATCCAAGCTTTTTGTTTTTTATTGCAAAATGGGCTTTTCTAAAGATTTAACAAGACAGGATCCCAGCACTTAAATCTAAGGTCTTATCTAAAAAGTAAAAACCAAAGTACCTAAAATACAATTAGGATTTTTGGTTTTTTTTTTTTAATTTTTTTTCCTTCTTTTTATTTTTATTATTTTTGATATTTTCTTTATTTTAAAATTTTTAAAAATAACCTGACAAAATACAATGTTTATACGGCCAATTATGAAAATATGGAACACTGGTTCAGCCCATTGAAGCAAGAGATGGCTGTTCTGAATTTTACAGCTTACTCAACTATGACAGATGCCTCTGTCCACGTTCGACTTTTTAAGAAGGCACTGATCTATTACGAGTAGATGGTCAAAAGTAGGGAGGTATCATATGTCAATTGTTACACGAAGATTAGGGCACTGCTGGATGTAAAATCGGCAATGAGAAAAAGAAGGGAAAAAAAGAAGAAGAAGGGGTTGGAGGGAAGTTATTTTCACACTTACCTTGCATTTCACTTTTTCAGTGTTGATTTAAATAAGCAAATGATAGTATTACATAATAAAATATGAGAAAAAATGTAAAGAAGGTGCCAAAAAAGAAGTGTGAAAATAATATTACTCAGCAAAAAAAAAAAAAAAAACAGCGGGGAAGGACCTGGTGGCTAAAATCAAAGAATATTACAAGTCATGATGCATTTACTGGTTTGAAGAAAGAAAAGGGGCAACAGTCATGCAGAAAAGTTTCTGATCTTCATCATGCTGAAGTAATAGCATAAATAGCTTTATCTTGTCATCCATGGAAGAACTTTCTCCTCTAATTTTCAGGCCTCGGAACTGGTTTCAATAAATTAAACTATCTCAATCCAACCAGAGCTGCCACTAGTCACCTCTAGGGGAATGTTCAATGTATCAAAATTGAAGATGAACTAATCAATTTTTTCCTCCAACGGTTCATAGATCCAGTTAGCCCTCCAAATTGTAGAAGACAATAGAAGCCGTTCAGTTTTCCAACCTGGTGACTTGAACTGCACATGAGTGTGTACTTAGTCTCCAAGTTAGTGAAGATGTATGCAAGCAAGAGAAGATGCCATTTTAGCAATTTAGTAAAAATAGAAAAAGACTAGTATATCACTCTTTTTAAAACATAAATAATGTAAATGAGAAGCTAAATTGAGTTTGACGAGAAACCAAAAGAAGTACCTTCTGAATAAAAATGTCATATTGATTATCTATCCACAATTGACTGCCTGTATGCAAAGATTTGTTTTTACCATTAAGATTTGCCATAACGATAGCATGAATAAATGACTTTAGGACATCAACAGCACTCGAGTCTTTATGAGCTATGACATGAATGATCCCCTTCCTTTCCACTAGCAAGTACTTTGCTATATATATAAACAATCAATGAAAAAGGGGGTAAGACTTTTGCTGGAATATGAAAACTCAATAGTTGACATTAAATATGGGGAAAGCTGAGCTGACCTCTTGCATAGTGAGGTGCTGCAGAAAGCAAAGGCTCCAATCTGTTACAGAACGTTATTTTATTATCAGCATCATACAGAAATGGAATTCACTACTTGTACCCTCTAAGACTGCACAAGAATCAAGCCCTAATCCTGGGCTGATTAGGCTTTGAGACAATACTTGATGAGATAGACAGGGCAAGAGTTAATTTTTTGACTTGCTACATGTTACTACTAGACTCTGAGGTTTTGTTTGCTCATGATGACACTACAGCTTTATGTTAGGTTTTGGGCTATTGGAAGTAAGAACACAGCCTAGTGGGCCCTTGTGACCTTGAATGGCATTTTGGGTAATGGTAAAGACTTGTAATTATGCAGCGAGACAGAAGCTCAGACAAAACCTGAACATAGTTTTGGGGAGTATAATGCACTAATGCCCATGAACAAGTTCATTTTCTCAATTCTCACCCATTAAGGAGAGAGAGGAAAAAAAAAAGGTCAATGGAAACACTCACATTTCCATATTTTCAAATTAAGAAACCCTAGTGCCCAAACGTACTTGCAAATGCAGTGAATCAGCATTCTTTGAGCTCCATGAAGTGAGCTGTATGGGTAAAAGATGCTCCAATGAAGAGAACTGTTTAGGGGCGAGAACTGGCAAGAA
This sequence comes from Erythrophleum ivorense, assembly GCA_026724425.1. Taxonomy (NCBI): domain Eukaryota; kingdom Viridiplantae; phylum Streptophyta; class Magnoliopsida; order Fabales; family Fabaceae; genus Erythrophleum; species Erythrophleum ivorense. Next base: position 1,396,703 of record JAIUCV010000199.1, on the reverse strand, counting down.
GTTCAGAAGCGAGCATTGATACCCAAAAAACAAATGAAAAGATAAATAAAAAGCAGGCTTAACACGCTGGAAACTACTTTCTCCTTCACAGGCTGCTGAGGATGGCCAATTCATCCTTGTTTTTCAAGGTCCATTACTGTGGCCTTAGGTGCCACCAATTTTATGCTAAGATTGAAAACAGTAGTACATATGACCTCATGTCACAGAGATGTTTTGATCACAGGGAAATAAGTGGGATTAAAAACAGACAATACCTTGACCAGTCTTTACGAAATGCTGCAAAAGAATTGAGCTCCTTTCAGGGTTTAAAGAGGTCAATGCAAGGCATCGAACAGCTTGGTAATTTGCTGCATGGAAAACACAAGATTTGCACAATCAGGATTTCATGTATGATGCAGCATTTTAGATTTAGGTCACGTATTTAGAGAGAAAGCTATACATAGAAAAAGGTAGAATTAACTTAGATAGATGAGACTGTCTTCAGATTAAAATTGTGGTGACCAGACAAATTTTTTAATTGTTGCCACTATCTCAGCTAGAAGTTTAACTTGTGAGGAGTACAGAAATTCAATCATTTATATGTTCTAACTGTAACACAAAAAGACTCCGTAAAATTGAAACATCTTAGTTTGTAAACAGCAGAAATAAGCAATTATTGTCCATCATATGTCCTAGGGCATATAAATTGCCAATTTGTCCCAAAAGTTGATGCTGGTTGGAAACGGAGCAATTGTCACTATCAGAGCATCTGTAACCTCTTTTTTCTCTTGATGAGGTCCAGATAACAAATAGTTTCGCTCTTGCTTTTGCATTTTGTTTGTACACCAAAGCAGTATGAACAAGTTGGATTTATTTCTAATATTATTTTTTCACAACTTTACAATGCAAAAAAGTTGTGTAAAGCAAATTACAACCTAGAAACTTACCAAACATATGGAACAGGGTCAGAGACAAAAAAGAAAACCAAATTGCTAGTTGTTGTTCCATTGTAATATTAGCAAGAAGCATTCCCAATGCCATGCCAATCATGGTTGCTACTGTTTCTTGACTTCCTTCCTATGGATAGATGCCGATAAATCAAAAATTAATACTGTCATACAGGACAAAAGATCAGATTCTCAAATAAACAGTTAGAATAAATGCCACTTATACCTTAGCTGATATATCTGCAGCATTATCCCAAAGGGCAAAATGCTGAGTCAAAGCTGCTCTTGTGGCTCCACTTGCAACACCAGCTAATCAACAACATATTTTTAAGGGACAAATATTAAAGTTGAAAATTAGGATCAAAATAAAACCGTCAATCAGAAAAATAAAAGAATTAGAAGAAGCAATATCATAATTCTCATAGTTCTAAAACAGACAATTCTGTTGAAGAAGTCCAATGGTTAGCATAGATTAGATCACCTGAAGTCAATAAATATTACATCACATAATATGCCTAATTTTATTAATAAATATCTTATAAAGAAGGCAAAAAGTAATCATGTAGTAACTAACTTTAAATCAGTGTCTATTTTTAACTTCCAGGAATGCTTGAACTTACTGAACGATTTTGATAGGCTTCCAAGGCAAACAATAACCACAAAAGCGGATGGAAACAATGGGGAGATAAGGTCCATTAGCATTCCTGCAATCCATGCAAAAAGCTTCACAAATAAACGTTAGATATGAAGAATGGAATGTGGGAGATCAGATTTAACACAAGGCAGCAAGATGAAAGCTACACAATAGAGATGCCGCTAGTCCTCCCCCCCAACAAAAAAAAAAAAAGGAAAAAAGGTAATTGTTTGAGGATAAATGGCCTAGTAAGGTTTTAAGAATGGAAACTCTCCCTTGAATAAGAAGAATAAGAATATACAACCAAGATGATCATATTAAGAGCTCCATATACAAAATTTAGACTTGCACAAATGCAAATATGCATTGGCAGTCATATCAATTCAACTAGTTCTCAACTCTGTAGAATTGTTACTGGCATTTCATGATCAAACAATAACAGTCATCTCTGTCTATGCTTCAGGAAAAAAGATTGTATAAAGAAATGGGTTGTTCAAACAAATAAAGAAGATTAGGTGCAAGAATTTTACCAAGATCATTCATAAGATCTGCAACCAAACGCCACCTTTTTGCATTGCTATCCAGGTTTGATCCCTGCAGCATATCAAGTTACTTAGCACTATAGTCAAAGGGACATGGATTTGGAGTTTGAATCATCAGAAAGGAAAGAATCGTCATATGATATACACCCATGCCAACTCAAGTGTAATGTTCCTCACGTTAAGTTACTACTATTCTTAGTTATCATCAACTCCAATAGTTCAATCTCTTCTCATTATATGGGTACCAAAACTATGTCCAAAAGGTACTAATTAGTATATTTTTTCTTTAGAAATAAATAAGGAAGTAGAGTATGATCATATGAAAGATGCAGACCTGGTAGAATGTGAATAGGATACCTCCAAGCATGCCAGTTAGATCCCTCAAAAACCACTGGAAATAGTTTCAAGATTCTATAATAAATGTTGTCAACGTATTGCAGTCTAAGAAACATAAAGGCTTCTAGAGCCTCTGGTGGGCTCGTTGACGAAAAAGGAATAAATTAATGTGGGAATTACATAAAAGTAGCAGGAGAAGAATTATATACCAGGAAGTAACAAACATGTGAAATTCGGATGCTATTTCATTATATATCAGGAAGAATTATAAAGGCTTCTATGCATCCGAATTTGCAGTGAATCAATTGAAATTTGGATGCATAGTATCCGAATTTCAGTAAGATTAATTTTTTTTAAAGAATTTATGAAATTATTTTTATTTTTAAATCAATTGAAAATAATTTGAATTTCTTTTAAATTAATTTCTTTTATTTTGTTAATAAAAGAAATTTGGTTAAAAATAAATTAATTAAAAAGATACTTATTTATTTAAATAATCTAAGCTATTAAAATATTAATAAATATAACAATAATTATATAAAATTAAGGGAGTAATGTATGTATAAATAAATTATTTTAATTTAATTAAAAATCTAAGAAGTAATCTCAAAAGCTTTAAATATTTAAATAAAATATTAATTAAAGAGTAATAAACATTTAAAGTTAAATTGGGTGATGGTACAATTTTTTTAAGTCAAAAGGAAATTTGCTTTGCTTCCATTTGAATTTAATGCAATATTTTTAATTAAATTGAATTTAGTAATTAAGAATATTTATCTATATGTTTAAATTTATTTTATTTGAATAAGATAAAAAAATTAAGCCAAATTGTTTATTAATATAATTAATAAAAAATTAAGCCAAATATTTTTAAATTTATTTTATTTGAATAAGGTAAAAAATTGTTTATTAATATAATTAATAATTTTATTATAATTTATTTGAAATTAATAGAATAGCATAATATATATTTATTATTTGTTAGGAAATATTTGTCTAATAAAATTTTTTTTACATTAAATATTAGTTTGTTTAAATATTGGTTTGATTAAATTAACTTAATAATTTTTTAATGAAATTTAGGTAATATTTTTTCAATTTTCTTTTCAACTTTTAAATTTATTTAATAATTGTTAACATAGGAAAAATTTAAATAAAAAATAACAATAATTTTAAAGGAAGTTAAATTAAAAATAACAATAAATAAATAAACAAATTACATGAAATCTGATATTAAATTGTATTATTATAAATATTGTAAATATATTTATAATAAATGACTTTTTGTGCCACAACGAGCACAATGAAGTCTTTTTTTTTTTATCCCGTGGTCATTGTTGCCCTAATTGTTTTGATTATTGGTGTTCCTATATTATGAGATTTGTGTTTAAATTTATGAATGAAAACTGCGATGGAGGAATCGATTCATGCGACATCATAAATTCTGATTGTGACGATCCTTCTGACTCAAAAGAGCAACCAGTATACATATCATTAAACGCAAATGTATCAAAAAGAAATTGTCTGAATGATCCAAAAGAGGGAGACATCTGCCGAGAGGTGTAAAAAGAAGACGAAAGTGAGGGCTACATGCATAAAAAGGCCCCTACTCCACCAACTTTATCAAATTGGCTAAGTGGTGTCAATGCTTACTGTTATGTTTTTTGACATTGCATATTGAAATATCCTACCCTGAATATTTTCATAAATTTTGTTGTTTGCATAAATGCAAACAATTTCATTCTTCCTAGCCATTTTTCCATCGGAATATTCTAATCATATACATGTTCAAATAATTACTTAAATCATTTCTTACATTTGTAATAAGTATCTTGTTACTTCAAGTAAACAAAATTCTTCAATTGTTTTCCAATTATATAAATATTTATTTATTTGTTTATTCCACCCTCAATTACATTTTTTCACTGACTATATAATTTTCACCTTATTTATTATAAATACAAAAATTTTACACTTATTTTTCTACTATCCAACTATTTTTTTTATTATTTTTATTTCATTATTTCAACTTGTTTTGCTATATACAATTTTTTTCTACTTTTATTCATTTATTTATTTCACTCACTTCGCTGTCCTTATATAAATTTACTTTTTTATTATAAATAAAAAATACAAAATTTTCTCCATTCTTTACAATTATCAAAAATTAAATTAACTTCATCATTTCATTATTTTGTATTTTTCCTCATTTTTCAAATTCCAAAAGTTTTCCTTTTTGTTCAACATTGTTCCCTCATTTTTTTATTTTAATTAATTTTTACACATTTTTCTTACTTTCTTTTTTCTCATTTTTTTCATTATTTCATCATCTTAGCAATTTCCATTACATTTCTCTTACTTATTTTTTTCTCCTTACTTATTACCTTAATTATTTCAATAATTATATTCTTTCATTATTTACTTATTTTTCACTTCTTCCTTTCATCTTTCCTTATTTTAACCATTTTTTTCTTGATTATTCCACTTTTCTTTTTAAATTTTAGTTACTTTAAACTAATGACTTTTTGTTATCTCCAATATTTTTAAATATTCTTTTATTTTTTTCCCAAAATCATAAATTCTATTTCTAATTAGTTTCAATTTTTTAACTTTTGTTCTCATTGCCCTTATTTTAATTAATATCCATAACGTTTTTTTTTTACTTTTTCCTAACATATTTCTAAAGGATATTTTAATTATCACCTACTACATCTTTTTTTCTTACATTTCTACCTTTTTATAATTTTTTTCTTCATTACAAACATATATACATATATATACACATATTTTTTTTCTTCATTTTTATAAATAACAATTGTTTCCTTTTCTTTCATGTCCTACGCAATTTCTTTTTCTTTACTTTTATCATTTTTGTGTGTGCATATTTTACATTTTTATCTCCAATCAACTTTTTTTTTCTTTTACTTTAGTCATATTTACCTTCATTAATTATTTTTCCATTCCAAATTATTTACACAATTTAACAAGAAATTATATTAACCTCTATTTTTATTATACTGTTTAAATATTATATTATATTTTATTTTATTTCAACCACAAAGTTTGATTTCATTTCTTTTGTTCTTCCTTCATTTATTTCTACCTCAAAAAATATATCTAAACTAATACAATAAAATCAATATTACCTAAACAATTCCATTAATGACAAGACATTTCTTTCTTTCTTTTTTCAAATGTTTTTCTCAAATATAAACTAAAACCTACATCAACAATACAACAAATAAAAAAGAAATAACATATGATATCAAATAATTCTACCCACATTATTTTTGTCTAAATATTTCAAAAAAATAGATATATCTTAGTTATAATAAATATTAAAATATCAAATATAAACAAACATTTGACATACCTAATATTTTTGTAACAAATGTAGCTTAATACTTGATACTTTGTGGTCTTTCTTCTTTCATTGGGATCTTAAAATAATAACAATCCCTTAATAGTTTCCACTATAACAAATAAAAGGGAATGGATAGAGAATTTTTACTAAAAGGAGAATGAGAAGAGCTAAATGAGTTGAGCTTCAAGAATGGAAGATGTGAGCTCGACGTCCATGAAGTCATATATATAGGTAGAGTAAATTTTTTTTTATCTATATCTTATTAGTAATTTTTTCTCAACCAATCATATTCTTTTACAATCCTAATTATCCTCTTATTTCTTGCCACGTGACAATTTTTTCCCTACTATGCTATTTGATTGCTGGCCGACCGGTCGAACATCTGTTAGTGTGCTACAGGCTAGTTAGAATTTGGAACCAACAGTTCTGAATTCATCTAATTTGCTACCTTCCTGTCAATTTTATTTTATTTCTTTTCATTTAAAAAACGCTTCTAGCAAGCTCACCATCTTACAAATTGGGGTTCAGCAATTAATCATGAAATACAAAAAGAACAATTCTTAGATAGAATTACTTGGGTATTTGCTATCAAGTTCTCCAATGAAAATATAAAAACGTTTAGCCATATGTCATGGTTTCATTAAAGATCTTAACAGCTAAGAATTACATCTAAGTTTTTTAATACAGAATACCTGACACCTGAAAAGTGGTACCAATGACTGTTGCTGATTTCTCACCGACCCCAATAGCACTCAAGAGAGCCTAAATGAGATTAAAGTAGACAATTTATAGCATTGTAGGGCAACAATTACTATAAAAACAGAGTGAAGCAATGCCTTACCTGGGTAGAAAGCATGGTCCTTATATACGTTGAGAGGCCCTGCAATAATCAATCCATAATTAAAAATCAATAGTAGGAACAAACCAATTTAACATGGCTTTTCTGTAAACTGTAATTATTTACCCTGTTTCTTCACTATCTATTTACCTGCAATGAATCCCATATTTGAAAATGAATATAATCTGAAGTGACGCTGCTTGGAAAACCCTGTAAGTTATTAATTAAGGAAAACCCAAAAAAAAAACAAAAGAACCCTTTTTTCACCGTCTGGACACAAAGAACAAGCATATATTTATAACAATTTTTTTCTCCAGAAAAGCTTATGAATTAAAAATAAAAGTTTGCCTTGGGCACAAATGCTTGAAAGAATCGTTTCCAAACATAATTGAAACGGGCACCGGATCTGTGTATAACGAGGCAAGAAGAATTTTATTATTGAAAAAAAAAAAGGAGGAAAACGAAAAAGAGGTTGATGGTACGAAGAAAAGGGAAGAAACCTTTGAATAGAGAGTGAAGAATGAGAAGCTTTAATGGTGAAAGTTTTAGAAAGCTTTGCGGGAGATTCCATTCTTCCAATGTTATGATGCTACTGGTCGCGGGGGAAGATGATGCCTCCACTTCCATTCCCAACTGAAGGAATTAGCGTACGCACACACTACGAAGTACGAACTAGTGGCCTTCATGACCAAACTAATATGCATCTCGCTGTTTGCCCGTTTAAAGTCGCATGTGACTTTGACCGCCGAAAAGAAAAAAATAACAAAATTTAGGTGAAGTTATTTGTCTTTGAGGCTTTTATCAGGGAAAATTACATTCAAGCATAAGAAGGTGTCAAAATTTATAATAAAAGATGTTAAAAATTCAAATTATTTAGAAGATCCAAAAAACTTTATTTTTTGGGAGAACTGACAAAAATACCCATTTTTCCATTGCCTCTCTCCACGCTCTCATCTAGCATTTATGTTTGCTCTGTTCTTCCTCCAACCATTGCTTCATCTTGCCATTTCCTACTTCTAAGATTTGTCAAGGAAGAGAAAAGCAACAAAGATGGCGTATTCTTCGTCTTCTTCCTTTACAAGTAAAGCTCTAGAACCCCACCATCACCACCACATATTTTTCTTCTGGGAGAATTATAAGGAAAGATTTAGAGTAAATATTTTTAACTCTATGACTTTAAACATAATTATCCCTTTTCTTCATCTCCCTTTCTATATCTTTTTAGGTAAAATTGGAATTAATTTTCAAATTTTACGTTATCATGGAAAAAACCTATGTTAAAAAATGTTGAATTTTGTCTCGCACTCTTCTCCTTGCCTTGTTCTTGTTTAAATTATATTTGTTGTTGTAATACTAATAATTATAAAAGTCCTTTGTAATTTAAGAAAACCTTGGTGGTAACTTACAAAAGTTATAATTTGTGTATACAAATTCTCTCAAAGTTTAGTAAGTTACAATTTGTGCACGCAACTTCCTTAAAAATTAAGAAGCAAGATAGTGAGAAACTTAAATCTTAGTAGTAATAGCCTTAAAATTTCCTTATAAATTTAAGAAATCTAAGTGGTAACTAAGTAAAAAAATACCAAATGAACATTGTTCTGCTATTGATGCAACTTGTTTAAAAATGCTAAATCAATGTAATAAGAAATATAAAAGTATGTAGTCATATGACAAAAAATAATTTGTAACATTAAGAAGGTGGTAAGAAACATAAAAGTGTGTAATAATATGACAAAAAGTAATTTGTAACATTAAGAAGCTTCAATAGAGACTTTTCCAATTAGTAACTTGTAGCATTCTTATATGGCTTGCATCATGAGCATATTATTGCATTTTCAATTAATTACCACTTAGGCTACGTAAAGTTACAAGATACATTTAAGTTTATTACTAACAAGGTTTAAGTTTCTTATTATCTTGCTTCCCAACTTTAATGTCACTTATATGGACAAGTTACAACATCAATAAGTAACCACTAGGACTTCCTTAAGTTATAAGAAATTTTTAGAATTTTTACTACCAAATTTTAAGTTTTTTACTACTTTATTTTCTAATTCTTTAGTCATTTATATGAATTAGTTACAGTGTTAAGAAGTTACCACTAAGACCTTCTTAAGTTATAAGAGATATTTAAAGTTATTATTATCAAGTTTTATGTTTCTTTCCATCTTGTTTCTCAACTCTAAGGTCACTTGCATAGACAACTTACAATATTAGTAAGTTATCACCAAAACTTTCTTGAATTACAATGGACTTTTAATGTTATTACTCTTAGATTTTAGGTTTTTTCAATGTATTACTTCTCAATTCTAAAGGCACTCCTAAGCACAAGCTACAGCTTTAGTAAGTTACAAACAATGTTTCTTTGAATTATAAGAAACTTTTAAGTTATTGCTACTAGGTTTTGAGTTTCTTATTACCTTATTTCTCAACTTTGAAGGCATTTACATGGACAAGTTACAACATTAGTAGATTATGCTAAAGCTTTATTCAATTACAAAAGACTTTTAAAATTATCATTATCAAGCTTTAAGTTCTTCACCATCTTTCTTTCTTATTATAAGGTCACTTATATGGATAAGTGATAGTATTAGTAAGTTATTATTAAAGTTTTCTTAAGTTATAAAGAACTTTTAGAGTTATCATTATTAAGTTTAAAGTTTCTTATTATATTGCTTTCTGATTTCGATATCATTTGCATGGACAAGTTACAATATTAGTAAGTTACCTCCTAGATTTTCTTGAGTTTGGGAAAATTTTAGGGTTATTACTATCAAATTTTAGGTTTCTTACCACATCCTAATTTTGAGAGCACTTGCATACATAAATTATAGATTTAGTAAGTTACTACCACAATCTAAACTATCTCCATGAATTAGCAAAAATTGAAGATTAATTTCAATTCTATAAAAAAAAATAAAAAAGGAGAATAAGAAAAAGAATAGTAAGGGTGGCAGTAAGGCAATGAGACTTTACGTTTGATGGGAGAAACAACAAGGGAGGAAAAAATGACAACAAGAACAACAAAGCAAACAGAGATGCTAATGGGTATTTTCGTCCACGTACACCAAATATAAGGTCCTTTGGCCTTTTAAATAATTCAAGTTTTTGATATCCTTTATTGTAAATTTTGATAATTTATGATCGTTGGATGCAATTTTTTTATCTTTATTAATTATAATATTATGTTTTTATTAAGAACAAATGAATTTTAGATAATTTTTTTATAAATATTCTTAATGAAAATGTAAAATATAATTTTTTAAGAAGAATTTAATAATAAAATATTACATTTTGAAAAATAATATATAAAAAATTACAAAAAAAAATTATATATTATATATTTTAAAAAATGTAATAATAACATATTTATATTTTATAAATATTTAAATAAATTACACTAATTTCTCTTAAAATTTGGTTTTATATATATATATATATATATATATATCAAATGTTAAGGGCATTAGACATATTTATACTCTGCTCTCTTATACTTTATTTGTTCTATCAGTGAATTTGTTTTTTTTAACACAATATACATTTTTTTCAATAATAAAATTATTTAACTATCTTTATTGTTATATTAAAAATACAATCATATTCTTATATTAGAACTTGACATTAACTTATTTATTTTTATTGTTATGTTAAGAATACAATTATAATATATGCTGTATAGAAAATTAATTTATGTGACAAAAAATAAACTAGAATGGATGTTTTTATAATATATATCAAAATGTTAAGAAAAAAATAATTTTTTTAAGTAAAAAGAGTATTAGTTATAATCTAACCAAACTTCAAGGTTTATTAATTATAATATTATGTTTTTATTAAGAACAAATGAATTTTAGATAATTTTTTTTATAAATATTCTTAATGAAAATGTAAAATATAATTTTTTAAGAAGAATTTAATAATAAAATATTACATTTTGAAAAATAATATATAAAAAATTACAAAAAAATTATATATTATATATTTTTAAAAAATGTAATAATAAAATATTTATATTTTATAAATATTTAAATAAATTACACTAATTTCTCTTAAAATTTGGTTATATATATATATATATATATCAAATGTTAAGGGCATTAGACATATTTATACTCTCCTCTCTTATACTTTATTTTTTCTATCAGTGAATTTGTTTCTTTTAACACAATATAAATTTTTTTCAATAATAAAATTATTTAACTATCTTTATTGTTATATTAAAAATACAATCATATTCTTATATTAGAACTTGACATTAACTTATTTATTTTTATTGTTATGTTAAGAATAAAATTATAATCATATGCTGTATAGAAAATTAATTTATGTGACAAAAAATAAACTAGAATGGATGTTTTTATAATATATATCAAAATGTTAAGAAAAAAATAATTTTTTTAAGTAAAAAGAGTATTAGTTATAATCTAACCAAACTTCAAGGTTGATTGACATAATTTATTCAAACAAAATAATATGAAACAAATATTAAAAATTGTAACAAAATTACTTATTATATTTTTATCACAACAGAGTAACCTCTCTTAATTTTGTGAAAACAAATAGCACAATAAAACCACCAAGGTTAATAAGGAGACAAAAAGAAAAACCCTTTTGAAGCGCTAGAAGGAGGGCTTGAACCTCCGACCTTGTGGTTAACAGCCACACGCTCTAACCAACTGAGCTATTCCAGCAATTACGGGGTTTTGCTTCAATGATTTATATTACAACGAGAAACATTACGTGCGTGAAGTTCTCGAATTTGAGGGTGAGACTGCCTCTTTCTGGCCTATGAAGTAGAAGAGGGACAGAGGGAAGCAATGAAACGGAAAAACCATCGCAAACGGCGAAGCGATGGGAAAGGTAGATGCTTGATCACGAATGGCGAGAAACGTCCTGTGCTTGCTTACACATAGACGCTTCTCGTCCTCTGCCCCTGAGATTCCATCCCTTTACTCCTTCCTTCAACCCTCTATCTTTGCCCTTACAAGGAACCCTTCAGTATCTCGGGAACCGACCAAGCTCCCAACTTCACCACCACAATCCCTCACTCCTGACCAAATAACCACCTTGCAAGATACCCTTCATAAGTCTCTCATCACCAGTGACACAGATGAGGCATGGAAGTCTTTCAAGACTCTCACAAACAACTCAACCTTCCCAGGTAAGTCAATCACCAATTCCCTCATCACCCATTTGTCCTCACATGGTGACATTCACAATCTCAAGAGGTCTTTTGCATCTGTAGTATATATCATAGAGAAGAACCCTAAAATATTAGATTTTGAAACAGTTCATGCCATGCTTGATTCTATGAAATGTGCCAATCTTGCAGCCCCTGCTTTTGCCCTCGTCAAATGCATGTTCAAGAACAGGTTTTTTGTTCCATTTGGTGTCTGGGGCAATGTGCTTGTTGAAATTTGTCGGAAGAATGGTAACCTTGTTGCTTTTTTACGCATTTTTGAAGAGAATTGTAGGATTGCTTTGGATGAGAAATTGGATTTCATGAAACCTGACCTGGCTGCTTGTAATGCAGCTATAGAAGGGTCTTGTCGTGACCTTGAATCAGTGAATGATGCTGAAAATGTTGTTGAAACAATGACACTTTTGGGTGTTAGACCAGATGAATCCAGTTTTGGATTTCTTGCATATTTGTATGCATTGAAGGGCCTTGAAGAAAAGATAAATGAGTTAAAATTTTTAATGGGTGGGTTTGGTTTCTCAAACAAAAAGGAATTCTATTGTAATTTAATAAAAGGGTATGTTAACTCAGGCAATTTAGCATCAGTTGAGTTAACAATTCTCCAAAGCTTGAAAGATAGAGATGACGATGGTTGGAATTTTGGGGAAGAAACTTACCGTGAAGTAGTCAAGGGATATCTTCAGAAGGGAAATATCAAGGGATTAGCAAATTTAATCATCGAGGCTCAGAAGTTAGAGCCTTCAAATACTATAGTTGATAAATCTATAGGTTATGGTATTGTGAGTGCATGTGTTAACACTGGATTATCGAACAAGGCACACAGCATTCTTGATGAAATGAATGCTCTGGGAGGTTCTGTGGGTCTCGGGGTCTATGTGCCAATCTTAAAAGCTTACAGCAAAGAAAATCGAACTGCTGAGGCCACTCAATTGGTCATGGAGATCAGTAATTCAGGTCTAAAATTGGATGTGAAAACCTATGATGCTCTGATAGATTCATCCATGTCCAGCCAAGATTTTCAGTCAGCCTTTACATTATTTAGGGATATGAGGGAGGTAAGGATTTCTGAATTGAAGGGGAGTTACCTAACTATAATGACAGGTTTGATGGAAAACCATCGACCTGAGTTGATGGCAGCTTTCTTAGATGAGGTGGCTGAGGACCCTCAAATTGAAGTTGGTACTCATGACTGGAATTCTATCCTTCATGCTTTCTGTAAAGTTGGGAGACTAGAAGATGCAAGAAGGACATTTAGAAGAATGATATTCCTGCAATTTGAGCCAAATGATCAGACATATTTGTCCCTAATTAATGGGTATGTCTTGGCGGAGAAATATTTTAGTGTTCTAATGTTGTGGAATGAGGTAAAGCGAAAGTTATCAACAGATGGACAGAGGGGGATCAAATTTGACCACAATCTGGTTGATGCTTTCTTGTATGCCATGGTGAAGGGAGGTTTCTTTGATGCAGTTATGCAAGTTGTGGAGAAATCTAATGAGATGAAGATATTTGTTGATAAGTGGAGATACAAGCAAGCATTTATGGAGACTCATAAGAAACTAAAAGTGGCAAAGTTAAGAAAAAGAAACTTCAAAAAAATGGAAGCACTTATTGCTTTTAAGAACTGGGCTGGCTTAAATGCATGAATTTAAAGCAATGCCTACTCTGCATCTCAAGCTGTGAAACTCTATGTCTTGTAGACACAGCCCCAAAATGAGGGCTGAAGAAGAATTCAACGTTGTGACGGATTTCATAAAGACTGGAGCAACCCAAATCTTTGTTTACATGGATTATAGTCATTTTGGGCTCAGAGTATTCTTCATGACAATTCAAGCAACAGGGTCATAATTCTCTTCTGCTGTCTGAAGCAACATATTGACACTCTTTTAATTAGTTTCCCAGCTAATCATTACATTTTCAGCTAAATGTAATCTTTTTTCTTTCTTTCCTCTTTTGGGGCATTGATGATTGCCCTTGACCATTTACTGGTTGATATCTGCCTGATGTATGAAAATTGATTTTGTACAATTGAAGCCTACAATGTTATATACATGTGAATACTGTAGATCAGTATATGTTTTTCATTATTCCTTCAAAAGAAAAATAAGGTATTCTCAGTGACAATCAGATTGATTGGCTGCTTCTTTGCTGCTCCCCTGCAATGGATGACGTGACCTGTAACCCTAGGACACGTTGAATATTTTCCATCAGATTCAGTAGAGTTTAAATGGTTAATAATAAATACCACACAATGCTCCATCCGTAAGAAATACTTTGCATTCTATTGTAGGCAAACTAATGGATCTCTGCAATGTAGATTTTGCAGTGAATCTTTGCATGTTACTAAAACAATTGATTTAGCTTTGCTAGCGAGCTCTTATTGAAAATAAATTCTGATTGCATGTCTATGATTTAGCTTTTGCTTACATTGAAACTAAGGCCTAAATATGCCTTTGCCATATGTATGTGTTCCAATAGAAATTGTGGAAAAGCTCAATGAAAAGATGAGCAGGAAGTAAGCCACCAAAGTTTTCTAAATATCAAACCACTCTTATTGATGGTTCATTGGATTTTCTGGATATCAATCACTATACTGCATTATGTGTTTTGAACTTCTGAGTGTAGAGCAAGTTCAATACTGTTACTTAACAGAGCAACTAAATGGCTGTCCGAATTGTGCTAGAAAGATTTGTTGGCGGATATTAGTGGAATCTCGAGCTTTAGAATACGCAATGCAAGATATAAGAAAATTGAGGGTTTTTGAGCCAAGTACTAGTGAAAAAAATGTGGTTTGTTAAATATCTAACTGCCAAAAGTATTTTAACCATATGCTATAAATTTGGGAAACTCAGTGCAACTGCCACCAAGTTCTTCATAACAGGGAAATAGGTGGCAGGTTTCCTAGAACTCGGTGGCATCAGTTCATTGTACCATCCTGCAGATCAGTTTTTTTTTTTTGATGGGGGTGGGAACAGGCAAATGCTATCTTTCTTGAGGGGGACTAAGAAAACAAAGAAGTAATGGGTGAGATGAGACACCGATGCTAAAGGATGAAGACTGATCCTCTTGTATGCTTAATAGGAGTATCCTTATCTGGGAGGTATTTTGTTTTCTATCAAAATCAAACATTCAAACTAGGCTGTACTAGGTATGCCTACATGCAAAAACAAAAGGGAGGGGGCAGGGGTGGGATAAGAAACAAACGGAGGGCGAAGATGAAGGGGGAACACCGTACCAAACCTCAAACAAACTTGCTATGTCGTCATTTACTTAGGGAAAATGAGACTTAAGCCATACTACATTAAGAAAATAATACTACAGCTTAGTTTCAATGCTTGATTTTGACAGAAAACAAAATAGCTCTAAGATATAGATACTCCTATTAAGCACACAGGAAGATCAGTCCTCATCCTTCAGCATTCGTGCACTGGTGTCTCATCTCAACCGTCACTTCATTGTTTTCTTAGGCCGCCGCCGCCCCCCCCCCCCCCCAAAAAAAAGAAACGCACAGAAAAAAGAAAAGATAGCATTTGCCTGTTCAAAAAAAACAAAAGGACTGATGTGCAAGGTGATACAATGAAGTTCTAAGAAATTCGATGACATTAGCACTGAATTCTTTGTGAACTTTTGAAAAAAAGAAAATTTATAATGAATTCGGTAGCATTGTCATTGAGTTCTTCAATTTTATAGCATATGATTAAAATACTTTTGACAATTAAAGATTTGACAAATAACAAATTTTTTTCTCTAATATTTGGCTTGTAAACTCAAATTGAGAACATGAATTATGAATAATTGTTACTAATTTCTTGACACATTCTTACATGCTATTGCGTCAATTCACTTTTATTTTATTACTTTATTCTTCAACTAGAGAAATAGAAGAATAGATTTAAAACTTAAAACAACTACTCACTAAATATACCTTTCAATATTTTGGGCTGAGGTTTTTATTTATTGAAAAGATTAAGAGATCAAACTCTTTCAGATTCAAAATCAAGTATACATGCCATAAAATACTTTGGGGGAAAATGTGCAAACACTTTTGAATTCGGATTTGGTACATAACAGGGGCATTGCTTTTGGACCGTTGATTTGAATAGTATACATTTTATTTTGCTTTCTAGTTTTTTTTAGTACTAGAAAATACAAAACTGTAAAATGATAACAACTTTTTGATTGTCAACCTAAAAAAATTACAGTTGAAATTAATATATATATATATATATATATATATGAAATTTGAGCTGTCTAATACTTATCACTAAGAGCATACAATCATTATATATTTTGAAATTCAAATATTAAATTTATGCATTATAGCAGGTTTGGGAGCAGACCCATCCTTTCCATCACCGAAATTTAGGAAAGAAGGATATTTGGGTTTGAAATCACAAATAAAATATTTAGGGTTCCAAATTGAAATCGTGCTTGTCTAGGTCAAAATTGTGACCGTCTGACTTTGAACTGGAGCAAAAATTTGGGAAATAGGGGTGTCTAGATTTGAAATTGCAGACACAATAATTAGAGTTCAGAAAGAAAATCGAATCACGGTTGTATGGGTCGATGTCGTGAATTTGGTTTCAAATATTTGTGAATGGGAATTTGTGGAAGAAAGCAGAGATATAGTCCAGGAATCTATTATCCGATTTTCAACATACATGGCGATTGTTTACAAGTTAAAATAGAGGAATACTTGTACTTTTTTCCCAATATCTTTTATATTCATATTTGCATATACTTTAGTGACTGTGTGGTTACATTCTAATGGGAAGATTTCACCAACCGAACTTCGTGGTGCAATTGGATGTGTTAATCAACTTTTTGTATGTAATGGAATTCCTGCAGCAATGATGGTTGGATCTAATATTAATGTGTTGCATCTCTCTATCCTGTGAGCACTGAGCATTTTATTTCTTTCTCATAACTAATGCTAGAAGAGAATTTTTTAAAAACCCTATTGGTTTCTCTTATGTCCAGACATGAACTGAGTTTGATATTTATTTTTGAATAGTTTGGCTTGTTTAGCTCTAAAATCTGCCTAATAACGTCTTATTTACGGTTGCATATTGTAATCTTCCCACTATTATTGACAAGCACAACATGAGTAATTGGATAACTCCGAGTTATTCATTTATATCTTGTATATAGCCCTGTAATATACCAGTAAGTATATAATAAAGTACAAAAATCCCCAACTTAGACCTCAAGGCTGATTCGATAAAATTGTCCTAATTAAAAGATTAAGTAACAAACCAAGATTCATGCTTCTAGAGCAAATCCATTAGCTACATCACCAGGTGCATTTCCCCGAGCGTGTCCTCAAGTTCCTCCACCTAATTGTGGGATGGAATCATCTCCGAAGATCTTGGTAAGAGCAAGCATATTCCCAACGTGAAAATACCCCCAAAGCAATGGGTAGAACACCTGGAAGAGGGATCTAATCCTAAGTGAATAAATACTAAAGTTTCAATCTTTTTCAAGTAAAATCATCACGTAGTAAACTAATAAAGCCTAGAGTGATATTTCTTTTGCTCCTTAAAGTTTAACTATTATGGTACCAGCGTACATATGTTTTCCATCAAACAAAAGTGCATACCATGATTTTTCTGTCAATTGATAACTCCATGCATTGCACGAAGAAGTAGACTATTATCCCGACAATAATAAGCCGAGCTAGTATTTGTAGCGAATCCCCTGTTAAAGTAGTTATGCATTTCTTAGGCATATACAACTCTTTTGATCATTACCATTATTACTGTTTGTCTTATTGGCACGATAGGAAAGAGGAGTAACAGAGAGAATGCAGCAAGATGAAGGAAAACGAGAGATTACTGAAGAGTACTGCACTGGATTGAAATCAAAGAGAAAACAGATACAAGATAAAATATCCCTTCCTATGCGAGTCAGAAAGGAGACTCCTAGAACCACAATGGCCTCAAATGATCCTTACCCACAACAACCTAAAACCTACTACTTAAAAGAACTTAATCGTGCTAAAAAGTAAAATAAAACCAAGCAATTAACTTTTATTCCCTCTGCTACGTTTCACTCAGATACTCCTCACACAATCATTTCTTGTATTTGCTGCTGCCCATGTGATAATCACGTGCCCACTGTGGCTGTTTTCTTATGTCATCCTCTGCTGATGGCCAACCTGTAAATCATTTTGAGCAATTGTTGAGATTTAATTTCTTTTTCTATTCTGTAATCTGTTGACAAGTATGATTAGTTGGCCTTTTTGGATTATAGATGGATCTAGAAAACCATTTGACATTTTGGATTGTGTTATGCTAATGCATGCCTACTGGCAATTAAATCCATAAAATTAAGCCTTTTGACCCTTGTTCCTATGTTTACGTCTAACATAGTTCTTCCTTTCCTTATCAGAAACGCCATTAGAATGGCAGGCAACTAGAGTACTGATGGGCTTATAGCTTTCTGCCAAATTTAAGAAATTCTTTCCTTTTTGCTTTCACATTAAGTTGTATTGACATAACCAGATATCATCATTCTTACAGCTTGTGATCCAATATTTGGAAAAAAAAATTGCAATTATCAATCGTTGAATAATTATATCCATTAGAAGCAATTTGTTGGCACTACTTAAAGCAACCATCCTTCTCCATCTCATATGGATTTGGAGAGACATTTTCTATGTTCATCTATGATACACAGAACAGAACAGAGATAAAATGCAAAATATCAAATGCACCAGATAACTCCTCTCAAGCTATCAGTATACTATTCTCATTATTCACATCTAGGACACTAACAAAATTCCTCGTCAACCCTTTTATATACTCAACGTAAACTGGTCATACCTCCTATTAGTAACTAACAATAAACTAAGTACAGCTAATGCTGTTAAATCACCTGGCAACCTAACTAATCACCTGTAAGTTACTGCACAATTTCACACATTCATTGATTCTTGTTTTTTGTATTCTTTTCCCTAGTTGGATCTGGCACTGAAATTGCTATATTCAATCAAGGGAGGGTCTTCTTTGTACAAGTTTTTGAGTTTGTATCTGAGCATGCTCTTGGTGTTCTCAGATTGTCACATTCAGAGAAGTCATTGAAATACTCACTAAAGTTGAAACAGGTACATAAATTAATTGTTGGATTACACAGATCATTTAAAGGGACAAGTTTTGCTCTTCTCGAGTTTTCATCTAATATATTTAGAGCGTGATTAGGATTTTAGTCAATTTTTGCTTATTTTAATTTTTTTAAAATGAAGTTTCATGAATAGTATTATAAGAAAGGAGCAGTTTATGTTTGGTTTTATTGGATAAGTTTTCAATCAATACTACTGTGTTTAGCAAATCTTTAAAAAAAATTATTAGTCAAATAACATAAAAAAGCATATATTTAGGGTAAGTAAACAAAAGGTTAAAGATAATTATAATAATTAATGATTTTGAGTGGAGGTACTTTTGTCTTCAAAA
Organism: Erythrophleum ivorense; assembly: GCA_026724425.1. Taxonomy (NCBI): domain Eukaryota; kingdom Viridiplantae; phylum Streptophyta; class Magnoliopsida; order Fabales; family Fabaceae; genus Erythrophleum; species Erythrophleum ivorense. Next base: position 1,377,409 of record JAIUCV010000199.1, on the reverse strand, counting down.
AACTTTTTTTTTTTTTTTGCTTCTACTTTAATGAAGAAACTTCAATTTTTTACTTTCTTCTCACACTAGGATATTTATTTTTGCTACTACGAAGTGCTTATATATATATATATATATATATATAAACTTAGCCAAACACTATAAAATTTCAAAATAAGTATTTTTGTAAAAAATAAGCAGTTGCTTTGGTTAGAGAAGCTAGCCAAAAAAGGTGGTTAATAATACAGATCAAAATTAGGAACCCGTCTAGGATTGCTATGGAATTTTGCTTATTTTGAAATATTTTTTGTTATAAGTAGAGTTTCAAAAAAAGTACTATGAGATAAAAGTTGTTTGTATTTAAAATGTTTATTACTATTGTAGTGTTTGACAAATCTTTTTTTAAAAAAAGTGCTTTTCTAACTGTTAAGTTATTAAAAAAATGTATAGATTTAACCTTTGTAATTAATATTATTTGAATTGATAATTTATTTTAAATATTCATTCTGGTTAATTTTAATTAAGTTTCTAATCTTTAGTTGGTACAATATTAAAAATAAAATGATAAATATATAAAATATTTTGTTTTAAAAATAAATATAATATATAAAATTAAAATAAATATATAAAATTACTCAAAAAATAAGTTTATGAGGATAAGAGAATTAATAATAGTAGAAAAAGAGGGGACTATAATTAGAAAAGCATAATTGATAATGTGGTCATCACTAATTTTGAGTAAAGTCATTTTTATCCTAATTTGTTTTTTTGTTTGCTTAAAAGAAAAGCTCTAATATTCTGCTTCCTTCATGTGGTATAAAATTTACTTTTGTTATCACAAAAAACCACTTTAAAAGAAAAAAAATTGACCAAATACCTCAAAAACTAAAATAAATTCTTTTAAAAAAAAACAGTATTTTCTTACCGAAAAAAGAAATTCCAAACATCTCCACCAAAATGCAGCATTTATGTTGATTACTCTGGTTAACATGAACAAAGTAGCTTCTAAATTCCAAAAACAACTTAATGAAAATCTATTTTGCTTCCATATGCCATATAGGAATGAATAATGAAGAAAACAATTGTCAATAGCTCCTGTAACTGAGCACAAAAATTAATTGCTGGGTCACCCTCTCTATTACTCTGGTTGCTTGTTAAAAATTAAAAATAAAACAATAAGTTCCTGAAATAGAGAAAAACAATTATCAATACCATGCTACGTGGTTGTTTGTTACAACAATATATGATTTTTTTATTAGATGAGGCACCATTTCCATGAGAAATAAGATCTAAAAGTTAAGTATGCTTCGTCCAGTTAATTAATAAAATTCATTTTTTAATTAAAAAATATTAAACTGTTTATTAAAAATTATATATTTAAAATAGTTTACATATTATAAAAAAAATTACGAGCCTTCCTACTAGTATATTAAATCATTAATATAAGGAATCACTTACTTTTGGTTAAAAAGAAAAGTCACTTATTCGGTAGAAATTTGCAAGTTTTTGTTTTGAAATGTTACTAAATACGCGTGACAGAGAAAAAAAAAAGGAAAAAAAAAAAACTGAAAGCGTCATAGAAGAAAAGCATTATAAACCTAACAAAGGCCTTTCTATTAGTGTATTAAATCATTAGTATAAAGAGTAAGTTATCTCTCCATTTAGTAGGATGAGCTAAAAAGAAAAGAAGAATGAATCTATTAATTAATTTGTTTGATATATATTTTGTAGAATTAGATAAAAAATTTATTTTTATTCTATAAATATGTGAATGAAAGAAAATTATTATGTTTAATTTATGTAAGATTTATTATTATTATTATTATTTATTTTAACACTATTTTAAAGTTGAGTCATAAGGGTTATTTTTTTATATTTTTTTCTTGTATTATTTTTATCTAACCGAAGGTATAAATGAAATAATATTTTTATTTATTTTTACATTATATTAAATATAATTATTTTATTTCATTCATATTTATATTTTTTATTTTTTATTTTTTATACTTAATAATTTTGTGTATCAACTAATGATTACTTTTGAAAAAAAAAAATCACTTTCTGAGAATGTGCAAGTATTTGTTTTGGAAAGTCATTAGATAATGTGACAGTAAAGAAAGAAAAAGAAAATGCCAAAACATTCTAAACCTAATATATAGGTTTTAGGATCTTTCGCAGTAATGCATAATGCATACGCTATGGTTACTAGAAAAAAGAAACAAGCGGTGAATTTCCATTTATATGGGCCAACACCTCTATTTCTTTCGCATTCTCTACCTTCGGTCCAGAGTTTTCTTGGAAATGATGAAACTTTTCCATCTTCCTTTTAATTTTTCTTTTTAAACGATTGTTACTTTCTCTTAACTTCGCCTTGGTATTTCCTCTGTCCTCCTAATCTGATTGAAAGATACCAACAATTTTCCAACGTCTCTGTATTGAATTAGAGGAAGAAGTAGTGAGATAAATCTTCGCTCTAAAGGGATCTTTGCTTCAAGCAAGCTTGCCTTTTGTATATTACATTGGTTTAGAAGACAACTGGTATGTGAATAATAAATTAAATATTAAATAAGGATAATTTAGGTAAAATAAATTTGTAACCGCTCATTCTTTTGTAGAAGAGATTAATTTATTTCAAAAACTAAAGAAATATAAGAATAGTTATAAAACTTTGTCACTAAATATATCTTTCTATTTTTTAGGTTAGGGTTTTTGTATATTGAAAAGACAAGAGATCAAACTCCTTCAAATTCAGAATCAAGTATAGATGATGTACAATAAATAGTGTAACATTATAACTCATAATTGTGTAATATTATAACTCATCGTTCGAGTTTAATAAAAAGAAAAATAATTTGAAGACTACGTAATTGTGCATTGTTATATATACTATGCCAAAGTGTTGAGTAATATTATCATTGGAAAGTTCTTCCTCGTTTCATTTTCATATGAAAGTTCTTCTGCCAGGCAATATTTGACAGCCTTGTACTATAAAATGCTAAAAATTGACTGAATCGAGTAGCTTTGAAATTTGTGAACCAAGTGTAGAAGTCCTCATCCTAGACGTGCTTCATATATTAGTCGGTGGGAACGCGAAAATGTATGTGTTGAAAAGTCATTACATCCATTTGATTGTTATCCTTTCAAACTGTATGTGTGACAGTGGACAAAGGAAGAAAGAAAAAGGCTAAAAGCCTGAAAGCACCGTCACATCAGATCACAAAATATTTTAAAACTAATTTGCGGTCCAATTCAGCGTTAAAGATGTAAGACTGGATGACGAAAAAACCTCAACTGGGGTTGAGCTGGATTAAAGTGTTATACGTAATCTGATTGGTTCCCCAGTATTGACTAGCTGGCTGGTTTGCCTTTGATGCACTTCCTGTACCATGATAAATGCATATAGTTTCCATCTACTTTAGTTGCCAAATCTGTATCATTTCTGTTTTCAGTTCCCTAGATATACTCAGCCATGAATACTTTTTCTTGTTCTCTATACATCATTTTGTTTCTACATCTTCAACTCTTGCATCTGCACATTGCTTTTGCTTATAATGCCAGTTATTTTCCCTTGGAAAACATTGCTCTCAACTGTGGCACCAACTCATCAGAACTTGTGCCATATGATGGAAGGAACTGGACTGGTGATGCAGGTTCACTGTATGTATCCATTAATGCAGACACCAGGTCCCTGGCAGCCAAAGCCTCAATGACTAATGCGTCTGTTCCTGAAGTTCCCTATATGACTGCTCGAGTATTTCAATCTCAATTCACCTACAGATTCAATGTGACCCCCGGTCCAAAATTCATCCGCCTTCACTTCTACCCAACTTCGTACTTGGGTTTCAATGTCTCCAAAGCTTTTGTATCGGTCACTGCTGGTAACTTCACTCTCCTGCATAACTTGAGTGTTTCCCTCACTACTGATTACATCAACAAAGCATATGTGATGAAAGAGTTTATCATCCATGTAAGTGGAAGAACTTTGGAACTGACTTTCACTCCATCATCCAATTCTTCGGATGCCTATGCATTCGTTAATGGAATCGAAGTTGTTTCCATGCCTTCTAATCTCTATATTCAGGGTGATGATGCCCATCTTCCTTTAGTTGGTCATGATCGTGTGCTATATTACATTTATAACAATTCTGCCTTGGAAACCATGTATAGAATCAATGCAGGAGGCGATGAGATTCCAGCCAAATATGATACGGGAATGTTTCGCAGATGGACCAGAGATGAAGATTACTTATATTCACCTTTAGCAGCTGTTGAACCCAATGATATGATCATGCCAATTCTGTATCCAGAAACTGTTCCAGCATATACTGCACCAGAAAGCGTCTACCGCATAGCCCGCGCAATGACACCCTTTTCAGATCACCGTCTCAATTTAAACTATAATCTATCATGGTTCTTTCCGATTGATTCTGGTTTCCATTATCTGGTTAGGCTACACTTTTGTGATGTTTACCGAGACATAACTTTGGTGAATCAGGTAGTTTTAACTATATATTTAAATAATCAAACAGCTGAGGATGGAGTTGATATAATTGTTATGAGTGGTGCTCCTGGAGTTCCTGTGTACCACGACTTTGTTGTGATGGTTCCGGAAGCAAGCGAGGGAAAGCAGGATCTTTGGGTAGAACTCTATCCAGATGTGAAAACTAAACCTCAGTACTACACGGCTTTCTTGAATGGTGTGGAGATCTTTAAACTGAGCAATTGGGATGGAAATCTTGCAGGGCTTAACCCTGTCAACAGTAAGTTTATGTCAACCGTGCTAGTGCCCCATGTTGCACCGTCTAAAAAGCCAAAGAAATTCACATTCATCATCATTGGATGTGGACTGGGTGCTGTGGCGCTAGGACTACCAATTCTCTTATGGCTGATTGTTTATAGGTTGAAGTTAATTAGGCCAAGGACGATTTCATGGCGTAAAAAAGCTTACAAGTCATCTTTTCGCCATCATTTTTCCATGGATGAGATAAGAGCGGCAACAAATAACTTTGATGAGGCTCTAGTCATTGGCGTGGGTGGGTTTGGCAAAGTTTACAAGGGTAGTTTTGATTATGGGTCTACCTTCGTGGCCATAAAGCGGAGCAATCCAATGTCAGAACAGGGTGCTTTAGAATTTGAGACAGAGATCCATATGCTTTCTCAGCTGCGCCATCACAACCTTGTCGCTCTGATGGGTTTTTGCCAAGAAGATGGGGAGATGATACTGGCCTATGAATATATGTCCAACGGCACTCTTTTTGACCATCTTCATTTGAGGCAGAGGGAAGAACTCCCTTTGTCATGGATTCAACGTCTTGAGATGTGCATTGGAGTTGCAAGGGGTTTACACTACCTCCACACTGGCACAGAGCACAAGATCATCCACCGTGACATCAAGACAAGCAATATACTCCTAGACCATAATTGGGTGGCCAGAATTTCCGACTTTGGCTTGTCAAAGTCAAGCAACCATGCCTTAGTTAGCACCAACGTCAAGGGCAGTGTTGGATACTTAGATCCAGAGTACTTTCGGCGTCATAAGTTGACTGAGAAATCTGATGTATACTCATTTGGCGTGGTGTTATTGGAGGTGGTAAGTGCAAGGCCGGCTGTGAGTCCGGTTGAAGATGATGAGCGTGGTAACTTGGCAGAGTGGGCTCCGTATTGCTGTGAGAATGGCATTATAACTCAACTGTTGGACCCTGACCTTGAAGGAAAAATAGCAGCAGAGTCTTTTCAGATATATATTGGGGTGGCCAAGAAATGCTTGGCTGAAAGAGGGGTGGAGCGCCCCCCCATGAGTGATGTGTTGCAGAGCCTTGTACTGGCATTGCAGCTTCAGAGAAATGCTAATATGGCACCAGGTAGAGATGTCAACAGAACAGAAAATACTGGTTCAAAGAGCAACTCAGATTTGACACCTGGGGTAGAGTTCTCTGAGATCATGATGCCCATTGGACGATGAAAGTGATTTTCCGACAGAAGTTTCCGTACAATACAAGAACTAAAGTTGTAATCAGGACAGAGGCAAGCATATTCTTATTTCTGCAAGAGGGAGATGTGATTGTTATATTCTTTGTATAATTATAAAAGGTAATAATTCTTGAAAGTTGATGAAGAATTTCTATCATAATGATCTACTTGTAGTTATTCCTCAGCAATTGTCACTGCTGAGAACAGCATCAAATTTCTACCATCAAACTCTACATGTTACACTTATTTTTCTCATGGTAACTGCATTTTGTTTAAATCAATCATTGAGTTCTCTGAGATCATAATGCCCATTGGATTGTGACAGTGACTTTTCGACAGAAATTTTACTTGTATAATACAAGAACCAAAATTGTGATCAGGACAGAGGCAAGCATATTCTTATTTCTGTGAGAGAAAGATGTCATTGTTATATTCTGTGTAATTAACAAAGGTAATGCCTATTGCAAATTTGATGTTAACTCCAAGAATTCAGAAAAACAAGGTTTTCTGTTTCTGCCATAATGATCTGCTTGTGGTTATTTTTTGGAATTTGTCTTTGCTAAGAACAGCAACGAATTTCTACTATCAAAGTCAACCAGTTTTGGGAACATTTTATTTTATTAAAACTCATTCATTGAAACTTCATATGAGAAGGGAGAACGAAGACAAGCAAATTCTTTTAACAGAAAAAGATGTAAAGCTACATATTGAAAAGAAAAAGTAGCTGTTTTCCTTTTCCCATTTATAAATAAAAAGGTGGCTAAACGGTATAGGGATTCCCTAGCTCCAAAATCATTTTTCCTTCTTTTTAATTTAAAAAAAATCGTTAAATCAGAGGAAGGATGCAGCATTTAAGCAAATGGTACAAGTTAGACAGATCCTGATTCAACTAGGTTGCTTCAGTCAGTGTGTTGGTCCTATAGTAATTATAATTGGATCAGATCGACTAGTTCTATCGGTTGGACTAAGAATTACATCTTGGTTTGGTCCGAACAATTCTTTAAACCGGTGCTTCTAAAAATCGATCAACGTCGGTTAAAAATTAGATTTGATTTGTTTGGACTTTTTTTCTTTACAAATTTTCATAAATCAGCGACAAGGATCAGATTGACTAGTTTTATCGGTTGGACTAAAAATTACATCTTGATATGGTTTGGACAACTCTTTAAATCAATACTTCTAAAAACTAATCAACGTTGGTTAAAAATTAGATTTGACTCGTTTGAACCATTTTTTTTTTTAAATTTTCATAAATCAGTGGCAAGGTTTAAACCAGGTACTCTTGGTTTCTAAAATGCAGAAGTGCCATCAGACCTGGAAAGCATTTCAAGGTATATATTCAAGTTTTTATATAAATAGACTATTCAAATGGCATTTTTCTACAAAACTGGTCCCAACCAAGTACCCCTCCCTTCCAAAATGCAAAGGGGCCATCAGACCTAAAAAGCATTTCAGCGTTGCACCTTAACCACTGCACTACTTTACTCCTTTTCATTAGATGGTGCATAATATATATAAATATAACTATAATATTTCTTTTTTAAATTTATAATATTTAACTTCAACATTTATCAATTATTTTCTTTAAACATTATATTCAAACTTTCTAGAACTAATTAAATTTTATTATACACATTTTTTTAAATGTAATAATAAATAGTTAATATATTGAATAGTTCATTTTTATAATATTTTAGTTTAAATACTTGTTTCAACAAATTAATATTTGATGATTATATTTATTAATAAATAAATTATTTTAGGTTCAAATTGTAAAATTAATAAGTCAACTGAATTTAAATATTACATTATATTTAATTTAATTTTATATATAATTAATAATAAAATGGTTCAATTATTATTTATTATATTAAATTTTTAATATATATAATATTATTACCTATTCGACTATAATTTAATTATGATTAAAACAATAAAATGTAAATTAATAATTTTATTAATTTAATAATTAATCTGATTTTAAAAATATTGGTCGATTCTTTATGCGTGGACCAACCAAAATTGGTATACAGCAAAATAGGAAATTGACTTTATCAAGAGCTAGGAAGAGTACTCCAAATCTCACCAATTACACTGACATGAAAAGTCAAGCACATGTTTGTAAGACTAGTTGTGTCCAACAAAAGTTTCCTGTCATGCCTCTATAAAATCGATGAGGCCAGTTAGATTCAAAGCCTTTGCTACGAAGATACCATGCAAGACTTTTCTAGCAAGATGAACTAAGCCATCCCTCCACTTAATCTGTTTGCCTTCAAACACTTTAAGTCTCAACTCTCAACAACCCCTCCAATTTGTGACCTTATTGATGTGTTACCGGTGGAATGTGGAGAGCTCAAACTTTACACTATTAGATCACCTCAAAATTCATATGTATAGTAATAAAAAATTATTCTATACAAATCCAAAAAAACTCAACAGTAGCATCAGTGTTATCCATCTAAACTTCTAAAGCAAGTGCAGCGACTTAAGAAGGAGCCTGATCCAAACTAGGCTGCTTCAGTGAGGAATTAGTCAATGTGTTAGTGCTCTCCGTGTGGACCAAACAAAACTGGAATATTGAAAAATAAGAAATTGACTTTGCCAGGAGCTAGGAAGAGTACTCCCAAGTCTCATCAACTATAATGGCATGTGAAGTTGAAAACATGCTCGTAAGACGGGTTGTATCCACCTGACATTTTCTGTCAAACGTTCTTTACAATCGGTGAGGCCAATCAGATTCACAGCCTTAGCTACAAAGATACTTTTCACGACTGTTCTGGCAAAATGAACTAGGCCATCCCTCCACTCACCTCTGTTCCCCATCAAACGCTTCTGCAAATCAACCTTCCATGAAGAAACCCCACACACTAAAGTTACGCAAGTATGTTCTGAGCTTTGTGATGCACCTTTCCTTCCTTTTAACTACTTTAACAACGTGTGATTCAACTGACGTCCCTTCAGATAAAATCCTTCTCAACTGTGGTTCTTTGGAACCATCACAATTCAATGGTGAAAAATGGATAGGTGACAATGGCTCCCATTTCTTGCCTCCAGCATATGACAAAACATCTTCTGCACTCGTGCTCTCAAACCTAAACCCTAGCGTACCAGAGATCCCATACTCAACGGCACGCAAAATTCATTCTCCATTCACGTACTCTTTCCCCTTCCCCCCGGGCCTTATTATATTCATCCGTTTTTACTTTCTTTCGACTTCATACCTTGGGTTAAACCCCTCCAAGGCTTGCTTTTCTGTCAAAACTGGTCCTTATACTCTGTTAAGTAATTTCAGCCCATCTATTGCCGCTGAAGAGCTCAAATTAGTCTACTTTACTAGGGATTTCTTGGTCCATGTCAAGGAAAAGAGACTTAACATAACTTTCATCCCTTGTTCTCTGGTTTCCAATGCATTTGCCTTTGTGAATGGCATTGAGATCTTCTCAGTGCCTCTCAGTATTTACTTTCCGGGTCCCAACATTCCTCTTCCTTTTCTTGGGCATCAGGTACCATTCTTTATTAATGATGACTACGCTCTTGAAATGCTTTACAGGGTTAATGTCGGAAATGATGAACATTCTGCTGATGCTGGAAATGTGTTTGGGACATGGGCCGACGATTTAAGCTACATGTCTGGTTTTAAATATGGAAGTGTCCTTAATACTAAGCCTCGTCAAGCTGATTTAACTTACAACTCTTCCAAATGGAATGATTATCATTATGCAGCTCCAGAAGAACTTTATTGGACTGCCAGGACAATGGGTAGCCAAGAAGACACAAACACGAGGTACAACTTAACATGGTCATTCCCTGTTGATTCCGGTTTCAAATACCTTATTAGGCTTCATTTCTGCGAGATATCCTTGGAGGTAACCCGGGTCAACCAAAGGGTGTTCAAGGTATATATCAACAACCAAACAGCGGAGGAGAGCATGGATTTAGTTGCTCTGACTGGTAAACCATTTGTTACTTTATACAGAGACTACGTTGCTATGGTTCCCATAGAAAGTGAGAGAAAGCAAGATATGTGGATTGCCCTTCACCCCAACATGAAGTCAAAACCCAAGTATGCCGATGCTATACTGAATGGCATTGAGATCATCAAGTTAAGTGATAGTAGTCACAATCTTGCGGCTAGTATCCAACTGAAAATGGAACAAAAAGAGAAGAAAATTCGATACAGCATTATTTTTGGAAGCACTTTAGGTGCCACCTTGGGACTGCTCATTACATTTTTCATTCTTATTCACAGAACGGGGAAGAGAGTTAAGTGGGGAACTCTTCGGATAGTCCCATCAAACTCAGCACGCAAAAGTCCCAAACCTTTGCAATTAACAGTGAGCTCAGGTCAATGCTACCAATTCACATTAGCAGAGATCAGAACAGCTACGAACAACTTCAGCCAAGCTCTTGTCATTGGAGAGGGAGGCTTTGGCCAAGTTTACAAAGGGTTGATCCACGATGGAATCACCGCTGTGGCAGTAAAGCGCTGTAATCCTACGTCCCACCAAGGATATAGGGAGTTTCAAAACGAGATCAATTTGTTATCTTCATTCCGTCACATGAATTTAGTATCGCTGCTGGGCTACTGCCAAGAGGATAGTGAGCTGATACTTGTCTATGAATACATGGCCGAAGGCACTCTTCGTGATCACTTATACAAGACACAGAAACAGCCACTGCCATGGAATCAAAGACTTGAGATTTGTATTGCTGCAGCTCGAGGATTACATTACCTCCATACAGGCAAAAAGCACCCAGTCATTCACCGAGATGTCAAGTCAGCCAACATATTGTTGGATCACAATTTGGTTGCCAAAATTGCAGATTTTGGGTTATCTAGAATTGGCCCCACCTCCACATCCTGCAACAATGTTAGCACTGATGTGAAGGGCACTTTTGGCTATTTAGACCCGGAGTACTACAGGAGAAGAAAGCTAAGTGAAAAATCTGATGTTTTTTCATTTGGGGTGGTGCTGTTTGAAGTGTTATGCGGAAGGCCTGCAGTGAATGCTATGGCAGTGGAAGAGGAAGGTGAGAAGATTGGCTTGGTTGAGTGGGCTTGGCAGTGTCATCTCTCTGGGACATTTCATCGAATGGTCGACCCGCGTTTACAAGGAGGGGTACTATCAGATTGCCTCAAGGCATTTGTAGATATTGGCCTCAGGTGCTTGGCAGACAAGAGCGCAGATAGACCAACCATGGGGGAAGTGCTTAGTAACTTGGAGAAGCTTTTGTTATTGCAGCAGAGTTTGGATGAACAAGAAACAAATGGAAATCCACATTTATCTATCGGAGTAAATGAAAGAACCAAAGCCAATGGGTTAATTGATGAACAAGACTTACACGATGAAATTATTGTGACAAAGGATTGAGTGTTAGATCTCTTCTAAGTTATTCTCTAAGTTCACCTGATGTCAATGACATTTCACGGAGAGCCTCCAAAATTTATTGTAGAATCCATTGTTTTTTCCATTAATGAAAAACTTAGTATCAATTCTCAATAAACTTCGTTGAATGAAGGAAGAAAGGAGAAAATCTCTCTCCGTATCAGTAAGAAAAAGGAATATGCTTGTCTTAGGTCTCCCGCCTCTTCCGCTCGCGCATCGTGATGAATAAAACAAAAAAAAACTAAAATTTAGAAATGACTCAAACTGAATTGCAACAATCCGATATTTGGCATTGAAAGTATCTATAGTATACGCAGCATCACTTGAGAGAAAAATCATATTGTTCGCTCAAATTTCTCACTTACAGTTTCATCTTTAATTAAAGTAAGACTATAAGTAATTTCAATCTATTTTAAATTTTCTGATGTTGTGTTTGGATAAAAAATTTTACAAATCCATGACATTTGAAATACAAGTGAATTGAATTGCTACAATTGAATTTTCGTCATTTGTAATCAATCCGCCGTCACTCAATAACGGAAGGGACAATCTCGAAAGGCGCGATCTTGCAATTCTGGGTGTGTAAAGATAGCTTAAGTAAGTGCTCTGATTTTATCATTCCACAGCGGTGTAAGTTCCCTGCAGGCTGCATTTTTCAACTGCAGAGGATCCAGATTCGGCTGCATTTCTTCCATGAACCATTTAGATTAATTTGGACAATTCATATTTTTTAATTTTTATTTTTAATTTTGATATTTTTTTTATTTTAAAAGATACAAAACACTGAATAAAAATGGCCTTTTAATTACAAGCTTTAAAAAAATAGATTTAAAGAGTTAAAAAAATAAAAAATAAAAAACTTAAAATTTGAACCATTCAAATCAAATTTAAACAGGCCAGAAAAAAAAATGCAAAGAAATGGGATTCATTCCACAGAGAGCTTTTGTTTGATTAAAAAAAAAAAAAGATTTTTCTTCCAGACACAACTTCAGAAAATTTGGAACAGATTGCGGTTATTTATTGTCTAATTAAAGGTCAAACTCAAGTGAGAAATTTGACTGAGCATAATGATTTTTCTCTCAAGTGATGCCGCGTACACTATAGATAATTTCATTATTTGTGGTGTTGTTCTTTTATTTATTTATTTTTTATGCGATTCAAATTTAAACGAAGTTGCATGCAAAATTAGAATACTTCGCTTTAAAAACAATTACGAATACGAGCTCATTTTTAATACCTTTGTAGTACTTAACAATAGGTATTATTGTCATTTCAAAACTAGTGGAACAAGGTCCAATATTCTGAAGCACCTCCACAGAAAATAACGACTATTGTAATCTAAATACCAAGTAAAATGAGTCACACATATCATTGCTTCATGTTGTAAGTTTGCTTTCATTATCCCGCAAATTTTGGAGTCATGATAGCCTTTCTTCAAATAAAATATGCAATTAAGTTATTGATAGCGTCATTCACGCCAACAATTGCGTGTCAATTTGCACATTCTCCCTACTAACAAAGTCACCTTTCATTTCTTGTTCCAACAGAGGATCTGCACTATGAGAAACACTACTACAAGGGATCCTTAATGGGGTATGCCTTGACATTTACCGCCCTCAACCAAATGGAGTATCTTCCAAAGAATATGATTATATGTTTGCGGTCGAGTACAAGAACTCAGAATATCCGAGGATAATAGAGACATCTTGGCCTGCAAAATGGATAGTCGCCCTCGAACCATCACATCTTGACTCATGAAGTGGCTCACAGAATCAGTGTCAGGTTCCAACATGTTGAGGCTCTTTTTTTTTTCTTTTCCGGGAAACTCCTACTTAAACCCAATCTATGAAAATTTTGTAGACCAAGATAATTATAAATTAATAGATAAGTATGATATAGTCGTACACCCTTTTTAATCAAACCCACCTTAACATATTGATGGGCCTACAAATACTAAGCCCAAGTTTGGAAAGGTTTATGTTAAAAGAGCCAAGAGAGAGACGATCATCTCGGCGGAGGTGGCAAGGAGAGAGAATAAACTGTAACTAACTCTGTTTGCATTGTGGGAGTGAGGAATGAATAATTAGGATGGGGGTCGTGTGTGGGAAAAGGTAAGTTGAAAGATTGCTTGAAGGAGAGAACTTTGGTCTCTTGAAAACCAAAGGAGGAACCAATGTTAGTTTTCTTTCTTTTGTTGTGTTAATGGTTATAATTGTCTTCTTTAAACAAAGAAAAACATTTTATTCAAAACAAATAATACTAAACTTTAAAGTTTTTGTCAATTTTGGTATCGGAGTATCAATTTTTTAGGCATGGTGAGAACCAGAATGGAGAGTTGAGTAGAAAGTGTTAAAGAAAAGATTTGATGAAATGCAAAAGAGCAATGACAAGATGAAAGAGGAGCTTACTTCGATCAAGCTATTGATGTAGGAGATTCATGATCAACTGAGCAATTTACATTCTACTTTAAATGTGGAGGGCAGAGGAAAGGCGACAAACAATGCTTTAGAGAACCTTCCAATAAACTCAAATGCAACGACCCCCATTGTGGAAGTGAGCGAGACTCCACAAATAGTTCCGACAAGTCCAACAACGACGACCTAAGTTTTGGGAGTGAACCAAAATGGTAACGATAAAGACTCAAGTGGGTACAGATGATTAGAATTACCAATATTCTCTAGAGAGAATCCAATTAGGTGGCTATTCAAGGTTGAATAGTATTTTTCAGTCAATAACATTGAGGAGGTTGAGAAGTGAGATGCTGTGGCTGTTAGTTTAGAAGGCAAGCTTTAAATTGGTTCTAATGGTTGGAGTCTAGAGCACTGGTGCATACCTAGAAGGAGTTTAAGAACAAAGTGTTAGACCGATTTTATTGTTATCAAGTGGGAGATAGTTACGAGAGGCTGATGGGGCTTAAACAAGAAGGCTCTATGGAGAAATACAAGGAAAGATTTGAAACACTCTTAGCTCCTATGAGAAAGGTATCGGATGAGATGTTAATAGGGGCATTTAAAAATGGATACAATGATGAAATTAAGGCTAAAGTGAGACTTATGCAACCCAAAACTCTTTAGCAACTAATGGATTATGCTTTTCAAGTGTAAGGGACGGGCCTTGTATTGCAAAGAGCCCAGGAAGAAAAGAAATCGAAAGCAGTGAAACCCAACATATTCTTAAGATGGAGTCGAATTACTTCACAATTTTCAAAGCTCCCAAATACAAGGGAGCCATTGAGAAGTGTGATCAGTAACTCTTTTAGGAAGAATCCTAAGAGCAAAGGTAGATAAAAGGATAAGACTATAAGCAACAAGGTTATATTCCTATCACAACTACCCAAAGTAATAGACATAGTACCGGCAACAAGAAAAGGTTGTTAGAAGCTAAAATCAATCGAAGAAAGGAGATGGGGTTGTGCTTCAAGTGTGATAAGAAGTTTGGACCTAACTATAAATGTAAAAACAAGCAATTCCACATGCTAATTCTTATAGAAGAGGAAGATCTAGATAAAGTGGAAACAAAAGAAGAGGAACAAGTAGGGGAAGAATTCCCAAAGATAATGGCTTTCATGGAATTGTCCTTGAGTTTAATTGCTGCTTTAGCTAGGTATAAAACCATGAAGTTAATAAGGAAAGCTTATGAGAAAGAAGTATTAGTGTTGATTAATAGTGGGACAACTCACAATTTTATTTCAGCATCAATAGGTGAGAAGCTTAAAATCCTTGTGTAGAATATTGGATATTATTCCATTATTGTGCGAGATGGAAGAAAGATTATAGCAAATGAGGAATGTAAAAAGGTTTATTTGGAATTATAGGGAATACAAGTCACCCAAACTTTTTACCCCTTTGAATAGGGTAATGTGGATATGGTGTCAGGTATTACATGGTTGGAAAACCTTAAAAAATTAAAAATCAATTGAGTACAAAGTTACATGAAGATTTGGAAGGGAATGGTATGTCTCAAAGGTGACCTAATTCTTACCTAATCTGTAGCTTCTTTTAAATCCATCATTAAAGTTGTAAAAGGTAAGGGACAAGGGTATTTAATAGAGTTTGGAGCCACTACTCTAGAAGTTGAGCCTGAGCAACAGAAGGTAAGCAAAGAAATTCAAAAGTTGTTGGATGAGTATGACTCTATGTGCAAGCCCATGGCTGGACCACCTTTTCATCGCTTTCAAGATCATGCCATCTTGATTAAACTAAGGGAACAATCGCCTAACATTCGAATTTATCAATATGCTCATTTACAAAAGGCTAAAATTAAAAAGTTGGTGAAGGAAATAGTTAAAGATGGAATAAGGCCAAGTGTCAACCCCTGCTTAAGTCCTGTGTTGTTTGTTAAAAGGAAGGATAGTAGTTGAAGAATTTGAATAAGATCATAATACCAAATGAATTTCTCATTCCAACTATAGATGAGTTGAAACTCATCTATAACTCATCTATAGTTGGAATGAGAAATTCATTTGGCATTATGATAGATGAACTTCGAAGGGCAACAATTTTTTCCAAACTTGATTTGAAATTCGACTATCACCAAATTCGCATTTTATCTAAAGATAAGGCCAAGATATTATTTAGAACTCATGAAGGTCATCATGAGTTCTTGGTAATACCGTTTGGATTGACTAACACTCCATCTACAAATCTTTAATGAATGATATTTTTAGGATATATTTAAGAAAATTCATCCCATTATACTTTAATAACATTTTGATTTATAGCTCTAATGCTACATCTCATATGCAACATTTGAAAACAACATTTGAAATATTACAAAAAAACTAGTTAGTGATCAACAAAAAAAAAGTGTTTAGATAGCCCAAAGTAGAGTATTTAGGGCACATCATATCATCATCAAGGATACATGGAAATCCTTAAAAAATTGAACCATAGTTCAGTGGTCAATTTCCAAAGATTTAAAGGCGTTAAGGAGTTTTTGGGGCCTCACATAATATTATTAGAAGTTTGTAAAAGATTATAGTAGACTTGCAATTCAACTGACAAGTTTACTCAAAAAAGATGCTTTTCAATAAGGGAAAGAAGTTCAAAAGGCATTTGAATTATTAAAAACAATCATGACTATTGTTCCTATACTAGCCATGCCAAATTTTACTTGCCCATTTGAGATAGAAGTTGAAGCTTCCAAAGGAAGGGTGGGAGCTGTGCTGATGCAAAATAGGAGACACATTGCTTACTTTAGTCAACAATTATACAACACAAAGCCAAACAATGCTCTATTTATGAAAGAGAGCTTATGGCCATTGTATTTGTAGTAAACAAGTGGCAACATTTATTATTCGAATAGATCAAAAAGTATTGAAAAACTTAATAGAGTAAAAGATTATTGATCAAGATCAACAAAAACGGGTCACCAAACTTATGGACTATAAGTTTGGAATCTATTACAAACTTAAGGTGAAAAATAAGACAGTTGATGCTTAATTTAAAAAAGATGGTGAGATGGAGTTGAAAGCCTTTTTGTTGTGGCAATTTGAAGGAGATGAGGAGCTGGACTAAAAGGCTAAACAAGATAGCAAATTAAGTGTAACTGTGCAACAAGTCATTGCTAGAATTGAAGCTCCAAAAGGCTACAATTTGAAAAAAGGATGCTTAATGCATCAAAATAGATTAGTGATACCCCAAGAATCCCCTAGAGTTATTGCTCTTCTCAAAGAATTCCATGATTCACCCATTGATGGTCATTTAGGATATTTAAGGACCTATAAAAGGTTGGTTGAAGTTGTTTACTAGGAGACAATAAAGCAAGATGTACAAGCTTATGTGCCCAATGTGCAACATGTCAAAGAAACAAATATCAAGCAACAAGTCTAGTTGATTTGTTGCAACCCTTTTCCATACTTAAGCAAGTTTGGGAGGATCTCAACATGGATTTAATCATTAGGCTACCAAAATCCAATAAGCACGATACTCTTTTGATGACAATTGATAAACTCACAAAGTATAGCCATTTTGTGGCCATGACACACCTATTTCCAACCAAAGAAGTTGTATTCATTAAAGTGGCAATGAAATTGCATGGGTTTCCAAAGTCAATAGTGTTGGATAGAGACTACATTTTTATTGGCCAATTTTGGAAGAAGTATTTTAAATTGGCAAGAACCACATTGTTCATCCTCAGACTAATGAACAAACTAAAGTTGTCCATAAGAGTCTTGAGACTTATCTACATTGCTTGGTGGAAGGGAAGCCCGCTCAATGGAGCAAATGGCTACCTTGGGCAAAATATTGATTCAATACTTTATTTAATCACTCTATAGGAATAACAACTATTAAAGCATTATATGAGAGAGATCCACATATCTTATTTAGGTGGGAAGATAGCCCTTCAACCATAGAAGATGTTAATGTGGTTAGAAGGGAAAGAAATCTGATTCTAAATGAGTTAAAAGAAAATTTGGAAAGGACCCAAGAATATATAAAGGAAAAGGCAAACAAAAGGAGGAGAGAGGTGAAATTTGGGTTGGGGATTATGTGTATTTGAAGTTGAGGCCATATAAATTATGGTCCTTAGCCAAGAAGCAAAATGAGAAGCTTGCACCTAGGTTCTATGGGCCTTACAAGGTGCTAGAAAAGTATGGAGTAGTAACATATAAGTTAGAGTTACCAAAAACCTCCAGGATTCATCTTGTATTTCATGTGTCCCAATTGAAGAAGTCCTTACATGCCCACACTCCAGTGCATGACATACTAGTCTCTTTAATGGAAGAATTAGCACTGCAACTGAAACCAGAAAGGGTCCTACAAACTAGAAGGCTTACAAGTGGAAAATTGGAGGTACTAATTCAATAGGAGGATTGTCCAACATCTGAGAACACCTTGGAAGAATATGAAGTGATCAATACTTAATTTCCTCATTTTCACCTTGAGGACAAGGTGTAACACACGAGGGCTGGTATTGATGGGCTCACAAATACTAAGCCCAGATTTGAGAAGGTTTACGTTAGAAGAGCCTAGAGAGAGGGGACCATCTCAAGTGAGGTGGTAGAGAGAGAATAACCTGTAACTAACTCTCACGTGTGTTTGCATTGTGGGAGTGAGGAATGAATGATTAGGAAGGGGGTCATGTGCAAGAGGATGTAGGCTAGAAGATTGCTTGAGGGAGAGAGCTCTAGTCTCTCAAAAACCAAAGGAGGAACCAGTGTTAGTTTTCTTTCTTTTTTGTGTTCATCACTGTAATCAACTTCTTCAGATGAAAAAGCACGTTTTGTTCAAAACAAAAAACACCAAACTTGGAAGTTTCCATCACATACTAATATATCTATTTGTAATTGGTTTGGTCTACACATTTATTATAAACTCGGTCTATTGAAAAATTCCTGGGTTTTACCATTTACCAATAGATAGATTGTCTGTTGCAGCCTGCACTCTCATCACTGAAATTTATGCATTTGGCTTCCCAACTCACAATGGGCTACAGTTTACGCTGGAAGCACTTTCTTGTACCTAAAACAAAATAGAAACGAGAAGTACAAAAACGCACAAGCAAGGCCCGTGACTACCAAAACTAAATTGAATCCATATGGATCGTTAAAAACTGAGGTGTCAAAGTTCATTCCAAAAACTGATGTCACAGTAGCAAATACTGCAGCTACCAACGTTGCTGCGGTAAGAAGCAACTCAAATTGCATTAGTTGGTTCTGAATATTGCCCTGTCATATACATGTATAGAAACGTCAAAAAACCTCAACGTCTGGTGTATATAATTTAGCATATGAAAGAAATAAAGGAATTGACAGAAAGAATTTGCGAATAGTCAATCACGGCATACCAATTTTATGTTGATAAGATCTTCGGTGTCATCTATATATTCTTTGAGCTGCATCACCATCAAAAGCAAATATTCTCAGGGTATGGTCAAAGCACCGCCTTTTAAATAATCAAACCATATGCCGGTCTTACATAGATTAGCATTTTTACATATAATGTGTTTAAAGATTAAAAAAAAGAAGCGTATTGTCACATGAGCAGCTTTCTTGCAAAGAAGCTAATTGGTTGAAGATATAACTCAGCCAACTCAGCTGATATAAATACCTTATTTATCAGCAAATCTTATAAAATGAAACATACATTGAAATTTATAAGCAGCATGGATAAACCTCAAAAGCTATATCTCTGAGCAAATCAAACTTCCCTTACCGACAATGACTTGGCAAGAGTATTATCAATGACGACAAAGTATGCTTCAAGCAACATTTCCAGTGGCGCAATCTTTTCCACATTATCCGAAGAACTTGTCTGACTCTCATGTTTACTCGAATTTCCAATGCTGCTGAAAGCCCTTTTCAACATCTGGACCCCACTGATGGACCTATCTGGTGAAGCAGGAGCTGATTTTGAAATCACTTCACCACTACCTGACCTGTGAGTTTGAAGACCAAGGTCACTTAAAGGGTATGTATCTGATCTTCCCTTCTTCTCAGTCAGGCACATCTCAGCCATGTCACCATCATCATCCATGAGTTGCTCTATTTCATCACGAACCTGGTAGTTAATATAAGTTACTAATTGCAGGTGGTAGAAAGGATAAATAATACTCCAACATGAGAAGATTATTTTTATTAACCTTTTGAACTCGCCGAGTCAAAGCAAGGAGATGACCTTTAAATCTTCGAACGCGTTCCAGATTGTGAGTACTAATAGACGAGGCCAGTTCATCTAGCACTGGATATATTTCCATTTCCAGCTCATTGACCTACTAAATCAAGAACCTTCTTCATCTAAGGGATAAGAGCGGACAGTATTATTACTTCAATATCAATGACAACTGATCCAATGACTTTATTGTATATACTTCATAAAATATCTCGTGGCATCTCAAAAGAAATGTATATGCAGTTATGCACAATTACCAATTTTTTGTGCATGACACCGTTGAATTACATGCTACAATGATGTAAGCCAGTTCAGCCAAAACCCCAACCACCCCCCCCCCAACCCAAAAAAAAAAAAGCACAACGAGTAGGCTCAATGATAAGATTAAAATATGAGAGCAGTGAAAGCAGCCTACAGCAATAACAACAGTAACTGAAATCTACTACACAAAGAAAGCAGCCTACAGCAATAACAAAAGAAACCAAAATCTATGACATAAACCCATGCATCTTATCAGGCTACCACTTCTGGCCTATGTTGCATTATAAACTTCACAACATCCATTGAAGAAATATGCTTCTTCATCTTTCTAACGGATGTGAGCCCTTTATATACTGTCCTAAAAATAACACTTAGCATGTTAGAACCGAGGATTTTACATCTCCCTGCATGTGCTCAGTTCCTATTGTGGAATAAGATAGGCTCCAATAGCCCCCAATCAGCTCCTTAACCGAGATGCTACAAGACCAAAAATTAATAGTCTAGATGCTACAGTGCAAAAAGTTAAACAGGGGAGCCTGCCCCTCCTTTTTTTTTCCTTAATAAGGGACACATTTGTGCCCCCCAAAAGGGAGGGTCCGTACCCTGACACATACACACACACTTTTTTGGGGGGGGGGGGGACTCCCCAATACACACAAACGGATTTTGGTGACAATGTCACGGAGTTCAAACAAAATATAACATCTGGAAGGATTATTTTTTATATTGTTACATCCAACCAAAAAAAAATTTGGCCCCCAATCTCTTTGACCCCTTTCTCATGCAGAACATAACGGGCAAGGACAGATAAGAAAACCTAGATCATAACTAAAGTAAATGCAGGAAAAGTATGTACTCTGCCAACACAAAGTAATCAAGCTTAGGTTTTGTGAGTTATTTGAATTTGCTGGGAAATGAAGAGGATGGTTAATGAAATCCTGCCCACAAATATTTTACCATACACGAAATATATGCAGTAACATAACCACAAAATTGTCAAGAGTTTCAACTCAATGCTATCATCTGTAATTGACTAGAAAAATGTAGAACTAATACTGGCACAGCCGAAAAGGTGCAGGTTACCTAAAACAAATAGAGATGAAATGATGCAGGTCAATTCATACCTGAGCATCCAGAGATGTACATGTCAATTCTAGAGCCAGCTCCAGTGCCCAAATTTCAAAAGGCAGATCATCTGTACAAAATGACAGACATGTCAGAAATTTTATTCAGTGGTTACCTCCACCAAAGACCTCCAAAAACTCTGCACAATTTGTAAGCATAACCAACAAACTTTGTCCTTAGGCACAAAATCAGAAGAGCTACTGAAGGTTGAAGGAGATGTATCATATTCATTTTAATGCCATTAACTCTCTCCCTAAAACAAAAATCACAACAGCCAATGTCTTTTCCGCAACGTTTTACATCAACTCTGATAGTGCTACAAAAGAAGAGAACATTAGGAATCCTCAAATTATCATATTTGTCTCAACTGCTTATAAACTATCTCAGTCTGCCTCGTGCATTGATGTCAACGTTGCCACAGAAAGAGTTAGAACCCTTACCAGATTTTTCTTTCTGAAGTCGATTGCATAATTCGGAATTGTATTGACCAACGCTGCCATCCAAGGAATTCATCAGGAAAACCTCATCAGCAGTAATTATGCACCGGATTTGCTCAAGGTTGACTACAATAGCCTTTTCCCGTCCTAATATACTAGAAGGATAAATGAACATAGGATCCAATAGTCTGAGATCCCTCGAAGGCAAAGAACAATGTCTCATAATAGTAGCCTTGTCAAGTATCAAAGTCTGTGAATTTCCATCCTGATCAATTTTTATCCAAGAACGACTTGCATGACCTCTCTTCTTCACATGCTCATTGAAAATAAACCTCTGACTACTGTCATGAGATAAGGGCAAGGCAGATTCAGGTGGAGTGGACAGAGAACAATGACCTGCTTCTTCCATTGGAATCTACTTTTCTCACTTTGAGTTGATTTGGATTTTTTTTAGATAAGTTGTCTCCATCAGTATTCAGTGGTCAGTACAGATTAAGAAATGCAAAATTAATTTCAACCGCAACCATAATTGCACTGGCGATAAATGAAATCAGGAAATGGCTACCACTGGATGTTATCCATTATTTGTGCATTTTTCAGTTTAAAACCTAGTATAGAAAATAGGACAAAAGAAATAAGCTAGTTAGTTTAAGAAGTATAACAAACAACTACTGGAGATGAGAAAACAGGGAAATAAGGGGGAAAAGGATGTCATATTCTTCTACTTATATGTGAATCTAAGAAAACCCATACCTTTATAGTTAATCTCAAGAAAAGAGGAACATTCAAATTTAAAAGAAAAAAAAGGATTTCACAAGTGAAAGATGAATAACTAACAAGTAACAAGTGATATCTATCAGCGTCTGATACCTTTCTGTTTAATTATCAAAAATGCTTTGCCAATACACTGGCCTGATACCAATCGCTGAATTTCACGTCTTTTCCGTTCAATTTCTGAATGTGCGAAGGCCAAAATATTTAATGCTATTTTTGGACAAGAACCCATAATTAGTTCCATGAGCAACTGCAAATAGCTTATGTTCCGCACCAAAAGTAAAACTCCAGTATAACCACTTCACCCCAAGTGATAAACAAAACGGATAAGCTCGATCCTCTATCGTAAAAGCAAATCTTCCGACACCTAAAACCCTAAATGTTATATCTTAAATACCCATCTTCCCTTAATATCTATTAATTGCTTGAACCATTTCACCCAGTTTAATCAAGAACAATCTCGCAGAAATAACGACCGCATTCATTATTTCCATACATATATAAGGAAGCAGAGCATAAGATGCAAAACATCGTTCCATTTGATATGTTATTGCGAACCCATAAAATTGAACAACGGCAACCAACGGAAAACCCAGAGTAAAAATGAAAGTTACCGAATTTGTTAATGCACTTACCTTATGAAAACGGAGCTTTGTGTTGCCAATTTGCCATGGCTGAAAGTAGAGGATGTTTGATAGCTGGAAGAAAATAGGGGAGGATAGTCCTTCAGCTACAATGCCCAGATGAAGGAACTCTGAGCTGAATATGGTAGTAACAATATCTAGACAATCACCATCGGCATGATACAACTTCCCAGCAATTTTGCTATAATTGTGGATGTGATACCTCTTTAATTTTTTTTAATAAAAGAATAATATTATAAAATAAAAACATTTTTTTAATTTTTATTAACAATACATATATATCTGTGTGTGTGTTTTTTTTGTTGAAATTTCTAAGTATGAAAGAGAGAGAATAATAAAAAATTAACTTGATATTTATTTAGTAGAAATTAAATATTATTTTTATTTTGTGTTTTATTTTTTTAAAATAAAGAAATAAATAACTAAATTCAATAGGTGGGCCAAATAGATAATTGGATGCTAATTGCTAAGCAAAGAATTATTATTCCGCTTTGTCAAACCTTGAGTATGGCTAATATATTGTAAAATACAAAACGGGATAATATTGTAAATTTCACTCAGTTGGATAAGATTTGAGTGTATGAATACAAAGTGAGTTTAGGCTTAAATTCAAAGATTCTTTTTTTATTATTTTTTAAAAGATTTGAGTATGGCTAATATAATTCACAGCTCTCCTCACACCATTTTTTGTATATGTAACTCTATATATATATATATATATATAAAGTGAAAATAATTAAAAAGTCCAAAAGACATTTTGTATGTTTTGAATTTTACAATAGTAATTTGAAACATACTATTTTTTTTTAAGAATAAACTATGCTAATCTAATCTCTAATGAAATTTGACTTAATTACATTTAATTTTTTGCGTCTCAAAAATTGCATTTAGTTCTATTGATATTTTGATATGTATTACAGAAATGTCTTTTTTAATTTATTTTTTATCAAAAAAGTTATTTTTTTCTATATACTATGAGATTATAATTTTATTCTTAATATAACAACAAAGAAAGTTAAGTAATTTCATTTTTTTAAAGAGGACACATATTAAGTAAAAGGTTAATTTTATTATCAGAAAATAAATTGAAAAGGAATTGAATGTAGTTATTAAAATAAGAAGGATATTAAACATAATTTAACCAAACTTATAAGAGTTTAATAAATTTTACTTTATTTTTTATTATTGATTTTCTATGACTATGGCTTCATGTAAACACTTGAGAAACATTTGTTTCCCACGTGCAGAAGTTGGGGATGGGTTGTGAATTTCATATAATGATTGCAAATTTTGAATTTTAGAGATAGGTATTGTAATATTTTGATTTTACATTTTGAATTAGGGCTGAAATGAGAATATACGAGAGGAGAATTTTCCAATTACTAACTAGAAGCTATAGGCATGCGTTGGGCATGAGAACCAAAAGGTCAGAATTAACGGAGTCTCTTAACGATTAGGCTCTATCGCTACGGGATTCATTTGATCAAGAAGTAAATTATTATTTTTTAATTTAGGAAAGATATTGTAATTAAATGCAAACTCTAATATAAATAAACGTAATTTGCCCAAAAAATTAATTAGTATCTATTAAGCCATTTTTATATTACATTCAGGTGATATCCGGATGATGCACACCTCTCATCTAATTACGGTTTACAAGGACCTTTTTGGTATTTTGGTCCAAAGAAATTAGCACAGTTAAAATTTAAGCATGTAAAAATATACTTAACTACACATCACATGGTAACTTTTAGTACCAAGCTAGCCCAGAACAAAGCCATAAGAGATACTATAAATTACAGATGCTTATCTTCAAGACGGTACGAGCGGGCGGCCCCAACTCTTTAATGAAGGTCATTGATGGTGAAGGGGATGTATGCCAGATTCACATTGGACAGAGAGCAAGAGATTTCAATTCTTTCATGCTACATGTCAGGAATGGATTAAAGTACCCCTTCCCTATGAACAATTTTATTGCAGCGAAATACTGATGTTACTTTAGTTGAACTGGTATTTAAAAAAAAAACTTTTATTACCAAGTCAATCGCTCTTTTTAACATTCAAGTTTGATACATTTGGTTCAATCTTTGCTTCTTACTCTTTTTTAACTCTCCTGCCAAATCTATCTTTTGAAACAAAAAATGATTAACTCAAAGGTTGCATTTGGTATCCCTTGTTGAAGATTGATGGGAATGAAAAAAAGAAATGTTTATTATTCTTGATCATCACTATGTTACAGTACTTAGCTTTTTATTATTATTTTAAATAAAAATACGAGTGTTATTTTTTATTTTATTTATCCATATTTTTTTTTTATTTTTATTATTTGAATTTATTTTTTCACATATCAAACACAATCAAGTAGCTGGTATAATGGTTAATGAGATGCATTTCTTTCCTTGAGACAAGCATAATTTATTCTCCTAAATGTATTAGGCTTATGTGGAAGATATGTCCTTAAGATCACTTAAAAAGGAATCAAGTCTCACTTAGAGTGCAAGTGATCTTTTTTTATTTTAAAAAATTATATTTATTGCCCTTAAAATTTAAAAAAAAAAATGTGTTACACAGGTATCTTTATAATAAAAGGTAAGTTATAAATACACTTATTTTTATCAAAATATCCTCACATTTATTATTTATATAGTATAACAAATATCAAATATACATTTGATCAATAAAAAATAAACAACTGGTAGCACAAAATGGTTTTTAAAAATAAGAAATGTTTATTATTCTTGAACAACATTATATTGCAGTACTTGGTTTTTTTATTATTTTTTTAAATAAAAATATGAGTGTTATTTTAATATGAATGTTATTTTTCATCTCATTTATGTATATATATATTTTTTTTATTTCAATCTCCTTTTCCACATATCAAACACAATCTAAGTAGTTAGTATAATGGTTAATGAGATGCACTCCTTACCTTGAGACGAGCATAATTTATCCTCCTAAATGTATTAGGCTAATGTGGAAGGTATGTCCTTAAGATCACCTAAAAAGGAATCAAGTCTCATTTGAAGTGCAAGTGACCCTTTTTTTATTTTAAAAAATTACATTCATTGCCCTTAAAATTTAAAAAAAAAAATTGTGTTACGCAGGTATCTTTATAATAAAAGATAAATTATAAATACACTTATTTTTATCGAAATATCCTTCCCTTTATTATTTATATAGTATATTAAATATATATTTGATCAATAAAAAATAAACAACTTTTAACACAAAATAGTTTTTGACACTTTATAATTTTTAACACAAAATAAGTAACATTGAAATAAAAAAATTAAAGAAATATATTTTTAATAAGTTATATTTCAATAAAAGAAATAAAAATTATCTTTAAGAGTATTTTAATCATCTTTTGGTTTCAAAAAATATTTGTATATATTTTCATAATAGAGGATATACTTATGTAATTTAAATATTAAAAAAATAATTTATTCTATTATAAAACAAAAGGTGTAAATATGTGATCGCTATGCAAAAGTACAAAGAGTGATTCTAAACACTAAATTGATTAAAAGAGTGAAAGGAAAAAAAAGTTTTTCTAAAAAAATAAAAAGTTATTAAAATTTGTTAATAGTGGAATTTATACATAAACAACTTAGAGAATTAAGCATCTCTTGGATTGCCAAATGGAAAGGCAATATTTAATATTTTTAATTTTTGGTGTCATATATCATTAAAACAAAAAAAGAAAAATATCAAATCCTATCATCCTAAAAAATATTGCATTAAGATATTATACTTGGGAATTCAATGCTCATAAGGATGAATTTTCCTTTTTATTTTTGAGTCAACTTTTGGAGAACTCAGTTGCAATGTCACTAAATTCCTTTTTTTTTTTTTAATTAATCAAACCAAAATGGGACTTCGTAACATTGCCATCCAGTTCCACGTAAGAAATTAAGTTGCCAGACTACTTAGCTTGTTAGAAAGCTTTTAAGTTTGAAACACATGCCATAGTAAGGTTCCATGGCCACCACAAAATTAATTAATTGAATTTGGATTATTACAGCATTCTCAAAATAAGAACGTGATGCCATGCTTTATGCTTTATGAATTACATATTGTTAGACAAGGTAACCAACACTCAAAAAAGAGGGGTGAATTTGGTATTTATAAAAACTTTTATTATTTTCAAAAAAATTTATCAAAATACTTGTTAATAAGGTTATTTTAAAAAGTATTGAGCAAAAAAGTAATTATATAAATCAAGGAAAACTTTATAAATATTTAAAGTATGAACAACACAATTTTTAATCTAAAAAAATAAAACACTTAATAATATAC
Source organism: Erythrophleum ivorense (assembly GCA_026724425.1). Lineage (NCBI taxonomy): Eukaryota > Viridiplantae > Streptophyta > Magnoliopsida > Fabales > Fabaceae > Erythrophleum > Erythrophleum ivorense. Next base: position 1,349,918 of record JAIUCV010000199.1, on the reverse strand, counting down.
ATAGTTAAACTTAATATAAAAACTTATCTTCAAGCAAACTATAAATATTTCACAATTTCTTTAACAATTAGTTTACTTAAGATGGATGTAGTTAAATGTATCTAACAACAATTATTCAATACTTCATGTAAAACATCAATAAAAAAATAGAATATCAATTAAACAACTTGAAATATAAAGAGAATAATAATAGAGAGAATGTAAATTGAACACTTATGAGTCTACTTTTAGTCTCCAAACTTTAACTTGAGATTTCTTTACTAATTTCACAAGTTTAATTGAACACTTATGAGTCTTTACAACATCCAACTCAACCTAAAGTTATTTCTCATTATAAAATATAATATTTATCACTTTTTAAAGGATAAACTCTCTAAGAGCTCCCTTGCTCTTCTTTTCTCTCTTAAAGGATGCACAACCCTTGCCTTAAATGATTTTAGAATTATAATATTGCTTAAAAAAACTCTGTCAAAGAGTAATATAAAAGATAAAACACTAAAAACTCAAATAATGGAGATTTGGCAAGATTTGGCTCAATAATAATATTTTCTCTTTCTAAGGATCAAGAGTAAGTGTAAAATCACATTATAACTCATATATCTCATTAAAAACATGTTTAGAAGGTAATATAGAGCTTTATAAAATATAATTGTTTAGGATAAAAAAGAGCTCTTATATTACTTTAAAAAGTTGTTCTTGATACTGTCACTCGACTATTGGGGTTGTACCTGTTGACTCCCTTGCAAAATATGACTATTAGTTTAAATTTATAAGGACCAATTGATTGGTTGACTAAGAACAATCAACTAGTTATGTCCAAAGAGCACCGAATATCATTTTGGACAAGGCTGGTTGATTAGTTTTAAGATTAGTCGACTTGTTAATATAAACACAATTTCAAATGATCATATCTCTCTTATTTTAACTTGTTTTTAGTAAATGACTTATCATTAAAAAATTGTTTAAGCCTCTTTTCAAGAGCAATGAGTTTCATTTCAAAATTTCATATATTTTGTGAGATATAATCAAAAAAGTAACCTAAGGTCAAAACCAAATTATATGTAAAATTTATGTCTTACTACTCAATTTTAAATAATCATAACTTTTTCATTTAAACTTCTCTAGTGAATAACCCATATTTAGAAATATCTTTGGGTTTATTTTCAAATAAAATATGTTTCACATCATAATCCTATATAATTTGCAAGATATGATTAAAATAATAACCAAAAGTGAAACCAAGGCTTTTGGAAAAATCTATATTTCATTATCCTTTGGGTCCAAATACATATTTTGAAAATCAAAATGTCTTGAGCCTATAAATGTAAATCTAAATAACTGAATTTCATATAAAAAGATCTTTACTTATGATAAATATACCTCTTTGAATCCATTGGCTATTTTAATAAAATCAAACTTCCAAATTTTCAAATCTTTAAATTCTTCAATTCTTAAAACATTTTTTCTTTATACTTGTTATTTTTTTGTGTAAAGCATGATATTGATCTTCCATTCTTTTTATTTCAATACTCATTTTTATTTCTTTAAATCACTTTACATGAAAGATAGTTAACTTACAAACTAAATAATTAGTCTAATTCATATTTATCAATATGTATAATATAATATCATTTAGTTGTAATATAAATAATATTATCATATATATAAGATTCTTATAGTTCATATATTTAATTTAGAATATGTGTGCACGCGCGCACTCGCCTGCTTTTAAACTTATTGGATATATTAGAAGCAAATAATAAGTAATAAAGTATAATTTAAAAATAAAGTATTACAAGTTAATAATTAAGCAATAAACATATATTAATACTATATTTTTCACAAATCCCATCATAAAAACTTATAACATAGAACTTTAAGGCTAACACATGTTTCGTGTATAGCAAAGGTGTGGGATCATGTTCCTACTTCGAGACTATTATAATTGTTAAGTTTCGTGGTGATTATAGACATAGCAAAACTTAAATTTTTTTATCACTAAAACACATGCCCAAGAATATATATAGAAACATAAATCAAGATAAAATAAGAAAGTCATCTTTTATTTTAAAGTGCAACTAAATCATATGCATGGATTTAGTAATCTCTACCTCTATGGTATCTACACAAAGTGGATGAAACTTTTTTTCACTCTGCATCCCTACTAGAAAACATCTCTCACTATTTATGATGAGGACTTTTGAAGTTATAAGTGAATTAGGAATACAGAGAGACTCTCTTATGTCTTATAAGCGACCTCCTATGATCTTATATTTATCGACGTAGGATTTGGCACTTTCTTAATCCTACTTAAACTTTAATTCATAATTTAACTTAAACTCTTAGAACCCTAACCCAGGTCTAATAGAAAACAAAAAGAAATAAGCTCAATATAATGTAATATTAACAATATTAAATAACCTTACATTTTATTATTAGTTAACAATATAATATACAATAATATTATTTAATATTATCATAATATTAAATAATATATTATTTTATAATATAATTTAATTATGCTATATTATGTCTTATTATTGGAATTTTTAATCTAACTAAAAACTCCTAGGATTATAACCAATGAATAGTATTTAACAATATATCATTGCCACCCAAATAATAAAAATATATGTGTATTTAACATATCTAATATATGACTAATACCATGCAATTTAGACTCTTTTGTACTAATATCTAGATTAAACTCAAGACATAAAATGTGTTATCCTCATCAACATTCAACCTACATTTCTTAATAACGAGTAGATTAATCAAAACAAATAATCAATATTATATATTAATTCATTTGAATACAACCATGTATTTCTTAGTCTTACTCAATCAAGGGGCCCATAAATATTACTCCTCCTATACAAAATGAACAAAATCCTATCTATATCACTCACATCCATTCACATGATTTGTAATATATCTAATTATCGTCTTATTGGTCATCCCAATCAAAGGAGACACAGGACAGTGTCAAAGTATTTGATTATTCATACAGGGAATCATAGTGACGTTAGATTAAAGGACTTTTTTTTACTATGGTCATATGAGAATTGCTAATGACACACTTTATAATTCATATAGTATTCTCATAATAGGTTAGTCTAGTACAATTGTTCTCTAGCAGTGTATTTATGTATTGACTTGATATTACATGCACATGACTTAAAGTCATTAGTCATTATGCATATCAATCTTGATGCATTATTGCTATCCTATATCACAATAATGTTTGACTGAGAACAATTTAAGAATAACAATTATTCTAGGGATAATTATCATATTAAGTTATATTGCACAAATATAAAATTAAAATATAATAATTGTATTACCTACAAAAAATGATACAATGTATGTTATTACAATCATCTCATGATTAGCTCTTAAGACAAATAATCCAAATCTAGGTTCTTCATTAATTAATATGTGGTGGCTATGGAACCACATACATGGTATTTCCATCATCAAACCTAAAGTTTTTTTAACAAAGCGAATTAGCATGGCAACTTAATTTCTCACATGGAACTTGGTGAAAATGTTATTGAGTTCCATTTGATCTAATGAAAAAAATGAAAAACTTAGGCTCTGTTTGGTTCAACGGAGGGGAGGGGAGGTTAATGGAGAGGAGGGAAGAGGAGGGGGTTTAATGAGTTATGTTTGGTTGGAAGGAAGGGGGGGTTTAATGAGTTATGTTTGGTTGGAAGGAAGGGGAGGGGAGGGGATGGGAGATTATTATTTGGTTTAGGAGGGGAGAGGAGGGAAAGGGAGGTAGTTATATTTGGATAAATTTATCCTTTATATTATATTATTTTTATTTTTTATAAAAAAATTATTTATATCAATATTTTTTTAAAAAATTATAAATTCTAATCTTTTTTATTTTTAATTTATAATAAAAAATTATCTTAATTTTTATTAAATAATAATATATTTAAAACATTAAAAAATGAAAGGGCAATAAAGTAAATTAAAACTTTAAAAATATCACAATTTCCCCTCCCCTCCAAAACCCCCCAATTTGGAGGGGAGGGCAATTTGCCTCCCTTGCCTCCCTTCCCCTTCAATTTTATTCAACCAAACATATCATTTTCCCTCCCCTCCCCTCCCCTCTAAAAACCCCCCAACCAAACATAGTCTTAGTGACGTTGCTATTGAATTCCCTATTAGTTGACCCAACCAAAAAAAAAAAAGAAAGAAAACTTGTCTTTGTTAACGAGATTTTCAAAAATATAACATCTTGATATAATACTTTTGGAACTATAGGATTTGACCTTTTCTTTTAATAGCAAATGGCTCAAAATGCCAATATTTTTATATAAAAGAAAGAGTATACTATAATTTATGAGATTTTCAAATCAAAAGTAGTTAATGCCAATTTCTTGATTAAAGGTGATGAATAAGGGAATTCAAAATGTAAAGATAAAGGATGTGAAAAATAAAGTATGGAAAATGGGAAAATAGGTCCAAAAAAAATTATGGTCTAAGATGATCTTTCTTGTTTGCTAGTACAACCCTTTTCATATACCAATAAATAAGGTTATAACATGTGAAATTTCATGTTCTAACATTTTTTTTTTCTATTTATTCATTGTGGAACAAATATTCTTTTATAACAAAGAAGATTTGGTAAGATATTAAAACAAAAAAGTGTATTGAATTTATTCAAGTAAAAATGGTTAAATCTCATCTATCTATTTCTTTAACTAAATCTTTTCTATTATAAAAGAAAATTCAAATTCATCAATCTATTGTGATCACATTGCTTTGCTTAGCTCTTAGTATGCTAATTATGGTAGTAAGTTTTTCTTAGCCAACAAATCCATACTTATGTTCTTTTCATACATCATCTTCTTGATAGAAGGTCAAAATATATTTTTAAATATTTTATCAATCTTGTCCTTTCTAATAGATCTAACTTTTTGCTTTGTTTAAGGGGGAAGCTATACATATGTATGAGATTATTTAAGTGTGTGAGAATATTTAAGTGGATGCATGCAACCCCTTTCTTTGGATAATAAATAAGATTAATCATTACTCATCAAATTTAATGTCTAATGTGTGCAGAAGCTATAATTGTATCAACTAATATAAGATTACACATGCATCAAGTATTAATAGGTATTTTTCATCATAAGTTTTCTCAAAGGCATTCCATGCTGGGTTACTAATTAGAGTGATCAAGTTTTAAGTAGGACTTATCATGTCATACATGTAGTTAAAATATTATTTTTAGTCCAGCCACAGGATCACATATACATCATATTACATCAAAAGAAAATCCTGTGCATTAAGATACTATTTAGGTGTTTAGGTACACTTTAACATACTACAAACTAGTCATTAGACCATCACATTAATAATTATACAACAAAAGAGATATGATTTCATAACTCCACATCTTACACGACTCTTATCAACTACTAGCCGATAAATAATTGCTTGCTATCTTCATCTATCTTAGACCACTTTATGCTCAATATGACTTGGACTTAACCCACTATAAACACGTTTACATACATCCATTCAATTTATACAATAAACTTAATTTTCAACATTTTCTCCTAAATTTGAATACATTATTACACATATGAAAATCATAAAAATTCTTAGTAAAACATTAATAATTTGAAAAACAGATAATGGTTCAGTTGTTTTATGTGCAGCAGACATTTATAATTTTATACCTTTGTTTATCTGAAAAATAATCATAAAGGTGAATAAATAAATTACATGGCATCATTTAAATATGACTAATCATTGCATTTGTATATTTTCTTATCCCAACATCAATCCATGCATGTAAGCTATCAATAAGCTTATCGTAAAATCATTATATAATTCAACATATTTAGGCAATTCATAATTTCTCAATAATCTTCATTCTAAGAAAACATAATATCATTCTCAAAAATGATGTTTAAAAAGAAATATTCATAAGTGCTACATTCAGTGTTTTATACCACTAACACAAACCTAAGTTTTTAAAATCATAAAGTTACATCAAGTATTCTATACTACTTGAGAAATGTCTAAGTTTTTGGCATAACTATGAATGAAAAGTTACATCCCTTTACTCTTCCATATTTGCATGAAAATTCTATTAAAGTATCCATAACATATAAAGAAATTAAACCATCAAAAATACTATCTAAGGTATCCTCTAGAGTGAATTTGTGACACATGCATATCTAAGGTTTCATAATCTATCTTTGAAGAGAAACTAAAACATCTTTAAAGAGAAGCCGAAAATACTATCTCATATGGGAAGCTGTAGAGATCGTCCTTGAAGAATTATTTCTCTTAGATACTAATAATATCATGTAATTACATTTTTCTTTTCTCATCTTTTATTGCTCATATGAGATTATAACATTATGTATGCTAAAAGTCATTCTTAGAAGAATATAGAAATAATAAGTCTCAACTAGATAAAGCAAGCACATATATACTAGAATAAATATCATAAAATAGGCATACCATAGTTTTGAACATGCAAACATAAATAATCATTAAGTAAGGTATTCAAAGATAGTAATTCTAAAGGAACCCTTTTTTCTCTTACTATGTCTTTTAATATTTTAAGTATTTTAGATGTCCATAGTTAATAATTAGGTATTTATACACTAGTCATCTATACATGGGAATTGTCTAAAGTTCATCTTCCATGTGTAGGAATTAAAGTGTTAAACTAAATATGGCCATCTATACATAACCATCATTCAAGTTTTAGTCTTTTATACATAAGGGTTCAATAGGTACTCCTTGTATTGGGATTTAAGTAAGAAATTACTTTGTTTAGACCTTTATAGTCCCAAGAGAATTTCATAGAGCAAATCTTGTGTATTGTTTATAACCATTAAACATATGCATGAAATTAGACAAATACCAAATGAAATTTATATGAAAATCATTAAATAACATTTTTGTCCTGCACATGGCTAGATTATGTGCTTCTTAGGCTTTCTTCATGTGTGGAATCAAAGGGGAAAACACAGCCTATGTTATTCCTTTCAAGTACCCATAGAAGCAAGGTTTATATAGTCTATATGAAAATAACATAGCCATATGAGTTTCCAAATTTAAAGGTATGAGCACTAGTCGTGTTTGCATGCATAGCTAGGCTATGCTCATCTTCCCATATGAGTATGAGTTGTGTTATGTTACACAATCAAGCCATGTTTATTACTCTTACTATGAAAAAGCATTATTCATCCATAAAAATCCCATTTTTCTAATATCAATGACTCCAATGATGATTTTAAACACTGCAAAATCATTAAAACACTTAAAAACATTGCTTAAATCTAATAGTTATTACTTAAGAAGCCTTATCTAGATTTTCCTAAGTTTATAGTTCAAAGTCCCATTTTCAAAACTTTAACAAGAATTGATGAGAGAGATGAAGAGATTCCTATATAAGACAAGAGTGTCTTACCTTGATTCTTGCTTGAAATGGCTTCAATCTTCTTTTCTTCCTCCTTCTTCCATTCTTCTTTTCCTTCTTCTTCTCACACACTCATTTTGACTCACACTTTTAGCTCTCTCTTGCTTTTTAATGATGTGCAAAAGAATGGAATAGTAAGGAATTTATAGGGAGGCTTCCAACTTAACCTCTAAATCTTTTGTATATCTTAGCTTCTTTCTCCACATTATTGACTTCAATAATTTTCTGATAGGCATTATTATGAATATGTATAATACCTATTTGTTCAATACTATAAAAATTATTTATAATCATTGAGATGTGTATATCAAAAATTTCAACTACTCTACATTCATTCTACAGCATTTTTCTTTTGGTAAGAATTATATTTTGGCTTAAACTAAAATTATACTTGTGTTCTAGCTAAAATTGTTATTTAGTCCCTGTTCAAATTATGATTTTGTACCCTAATATTTTAATAATTATATTTTGATTCCAAAATGTTATATAAATATTTTTATTCTCCAAATATTTTTTTTTTATATTTTCAGGGTTCCATTGGTATTTTAAATTTCCAAAAATTTATTTCTTAAATGTTTATTTCTTAATTATCTTTAATTTAATAATTAAGATAAATCCCAAATAATTCATTAAAATTCTAAAAAATTCCTATTAAATTTATAATGATTTCAAAATTTTTTTATGTCCTATGAATTTATATTTCATTAAATCTTCATTATTTAGCCACAATTAGCCTTTAAATATTTCTCTAATATTAGTTAATTTGTTTTAAATTATTTAAATATTATTCGATTAGTCTTATTGGAAGGAGGATTTTACAATATACATTGTTTGGGTAATATGTATGTTATGTGTTTTATTTTTTAATGTTTGATTAAAAAAAGGAGGAAGCTATATACGATTTTTACCATCTAAATTTTAAAATGTGATATTTTATTTCAAATTATTACAAAAAATTATATATATATATATATATTAATGTTTAGAAATTATGTGTCTTATCATATAATATTTTATATCTTCATTATCTTTTTTAATTTCACCCCTAGCATGATCTTTGACATGTATTTTGTTTCTTAAAATACCTAATTTTTAGATTTTTGTAATAATTTAAGAGAGATAAAATGATAGAGTTTTAAATTTAAATATCAAAATTGTTATTCCGCTATAATTCACATGGATTATATATAGTCTCACCTTTATTATTATCTTTGTTGACTTTTTTTCTTCTTAGTTAGCTTTCGTCATCAACATGTGGTGCTTTTAAGATTTTTCTTTTAACTATAGTGTTGGTTTCATTGAGTATAAATTTATTTTAATCTCTATTAAATAGGATATCTTCTAGTTTAGTCCCTTACATAATTACTTTCTCAATTTACTCATTCACATTTAAAGTATCTTTCAATTTAGTCCTCATAGAATTGCATTCTTAATATGATCCCTTACATAAGTATTTCTTAATTTGATCCATCATAAATAAAACTACTATTAATATTGTTCTTTTATCAATTCACTGTAAATAAAATTAACAAGTATGACAATATATAATCTATTTTTTTTATAAGTTATAAATATTCAATAATATCTATCTATCAATTTACTGTTAATTTTATTTATAGTAAATTGATAAAAAATATTATTAATAACAGTTTTATTTGTAAAAAACCAAATTAATATATATATATATATATATATGAAGAATCAAATTAAAAAAGTAATTTTATGAAAAACTAAATTAAAAAATATCTTATTTGTCAGGAATCAAAATGGAGTTTTAGTTTGATTTCATTAATTTAAAGACTTGTTTAAGATTACTTTGGCTTTTGCTTTTGATTTTTCGATAGCAAAAGTCACACATTTATCTTTGACTTTTTTTTCTTTTTGGTTTTTAGGTGCATTTTAACAGTTAGAAGTCACCTTAGAGATGTTTATAAAAGCAACTGTTGTGATTGTAAATTTAAGATATCTAATAGAACCTTCCTATTTTAATTAAATACCAAGTACATCTCTATTGCAAACCTATATATATATATATAGTTTTCCGTATATATTTTTCCTATATTTTTATTAGTTTATTTTTATTAATTTCTTACCAAAACACAAATGATATCTTTTCACATATAATATAGAGACTCAAATCTCACATATTTCTTTCTTACCATTAAGATATATTCTTTCAATTTAATTTATATTCATAATTCTATAACTCTTATTTTGTTAAATCATGGACTTTCATTCTATATTATTTATCTCAATTTAACCTTCAACTAATATATATATTTTAATATCTTAATATAATTTTTTAAAAACTTTTAGTATAGAAAAGATATTATAATATATTTTTATTATTATCATCCTATATAATCACTGTAACTTTTAAAAATTATTACCAAAGATTTCATCAATTAATTCTTTTAACAATTTTTTATAGAATTTTTTTGTCAAACATTATTCTTATCCTTTTTTATTTTGAAACGAACCAGAGAGTCGTCCACATTTTTATTGCCTTTGTTTGACGACTTTAACTCAATAATCTCTCCATTTGTCAAACACTGCCTTCTTTGTGATCAGATTCATAACCAGTTTTCTTTTGGATCGAAGGATTCTATTTTAACGTTCAACACGTCTCTACAGAACGTCAGATCAACGGAAATGATCGTCTTGGACCAATCAAGTGCCATGCACGTTTCTGTCATCCGCTTACTTTGTGACGTGGCGTCTCCTGATCGGTTAATCTGAAAAAAACATTGGACGTAGCCAGCATTGGATCCTCCCTCCCCGACGGCCAGCGAGTTATAATGTGAGGGGATGAAGGTGTGGCGCGAAACGCAGATATAGTTAGTCACAGAAGGAAATCGGATTTTCGGAAACGGCGAAAATGTCGCAAGACCTTTCGACATCACATTCCCAACTAAACCCTAATTTCTCATTCGACATTAGTTATTTTTTTTCTCCAATTTTGTTTTGCCCTTTGGGCATCAAAACTGAAAGTCGAAGAATTCAGGGCAACGAACCAAAAGCGTAAAAAAGATTCTCAGTCAAAATTGATTTCTCAGATATAATTCAAGCCATCGGTTTTCAGGTACTTTTATGAACTAACCGGTAATCTAATTTCAATTTCCCCTCGTTTTTTTGTTTGTGTTTGTAAATAAAGAGTTTTAACATTTTTTTTAATGTTATTTGTAATAGAGTTTCAATTTCTTTTCAGTTTTCCCGATTTCTTTATGTTTATTTATTTGTTGTTCTTGTCGATGCGTAAGGAGCTATTTCTAGGGCCGATGAATAAATATGACATCTCGGCTAGGAACAATGAAATTGGGCATTCCCTTCTGGGCATCAGCAATGGGAGAAAGTAAATTAAATAACGGATGACAATAATATCATCAATATGATGGCACTTTTCCTTCCTGCATTGATTTGCAGCTTGAAATCTGCATGAAGTAATGGATTTTTAAAGTTATTGATAGCATCTATGCTATGAAAGACACTTACAGCAAGCCAAAAATGACAAGAACCAGAAAACAGAGCATCTAAGTAACTTTCATTTGAAGGAAATATAAGGAAATTGCAAGAGATAATGAAGAACGAAATGCAAAAGCAATAAAACTAGGGAAAAGCTCGTCTTGTTGCCCTAACACACTAAAACCGCCAGACTAATGAGGAAGGCAGAGGCTTCATCTTGGGCTTTGCTAAAAGAGTTGGCTTCACTTGGTTGGGCCTACTTCTCCTTTGGGCCTCATGCTAACAGTTATAATTGCTCATGTGATCTTTAACGCTGGAGGAGGGGTAGCAGGTTAGGTCTACCTGGGAAGTACTTCTATATATTAGGCTGATCTATGTAATCTAAAGGGCATTAGACAAGCATAAGCATTATTATGTCGCAACAACTTGTTATTCTCCAATTGATTGCCAAGTTCATCACATCCTGTGCCCTTTATTCTTCTACGGACAAAGAGTTGGACCTAATATGACATCTGGCTTCCCAGTGTTTAATTTGATATTAAGTTATCTTCAGCCTCATTGATTATTTCATAGAAGTATTTAAAATATAACAATTTTGAAACATGTTTTCTTCTTCTCTCTCTTTATTTTTTATAAAATATTTTTATATCCTTCACTGCAATTAATGTGGTAACTTATTTACTTTTCATTTTCTTGATGCTGAAATGTAGTCTACAAGATATAAGGTAACCTCTAAATCAAGTAACCTACAAGGCGGGCCTAGTTCTAAGAATTCTGGCACTAATACAGGGTTTATTGAAGGGAAAGGAAGTAGCAAGCGTTTAGAAATGTATACAGAGACATTTAATCAGAGCAAAAATGATAAGCATGAAAAAACGTGTCCAGAAACTCCTTGCGTGAGTGGAAGCAGCAAGCAGTCCAATTCAAAATCTGAGGTAATTGATCGGAGTAGAAGCAATATCGGTTCAGAAGGGCAAATAGATGCTATCACCAGAGGTGAAAGAGCTTTGGAAAGTGATGAAAGTAATTGCTCTGAGACACACACCAATGGCACTGGAAGCATATTAGACCCAGCCAGAAGGTTAAGTTCTTCCTCTCCGTTGGAATCATCATTAAATGATGTCTTTGAAGTGGAGACGGTTGATTTTGAGTCTGAGGCATCTAAACCTGCATCAAAAGATGAACAGAATAATGTCTCTAGTCATAGCCGTGCCATATCTGAAGTTGACAACAACTCTCCAGTTACCACATCAACATGTTTGGCACCAACCGTAAGCCCTCCAGTCCAAGTTATGGACCAGTCGGGAGGGTATGATCCTAACAGGATTCCATCTTCAATCTTTGCAAGAAATACATCAATGGAATGGAGCACTGCTTCTAATGAATCATTGTTTAGCATTCATCTAGGGAACACTAGTTTCTCGCAAGACCATGCCTTTATGTTCAATGAATTATACAAGTCGGGAGAATTGACCAAGTCTGGTGAGTTTTGTATGTTTAGCCCACCCCCATTTGTTATACCAGAGGACATAAAAATTGACAAAGAGAATGTTGATGTGGAAGACTTGCAAACAAATAAAATGTCAGAGGAAGGTTTTGACTCAGAAGAAAGGTTTAGTGAGGACCAAAACAAGGTAAAGAATTTGCATCCAAATATAAGTCGTAATTCGCTCAATGTCTCCGGTCGTTCTCATTGTAGTGGAACCAGTACATGCTCTTTTGCTTTCCCAATGTGAGTCCATTTTTTTTCTCCGTTCCATATACATTCTTTGTCCTACTTTCTACATGTCACTAAACATAAATGTTATAATTATGTTTATAAACTACTTATCTATGTTTATAATTATATCTTGCACACATCCTTGTTCAGTCGCACTTTACACTAGTTTAGAGGTATATGTTTATCTTCTGGGATTATAAGTGTAGATAGCACCTTCATATAATCATGTCAAGTTTATAAGTAGGTTTGTGTGTAAAGCATCTGTTCACATGAATGTGTTCCACTTACCAGGATGTGCATAGCTGGATAAAATCCTATAGATATTATATGGTCAATGAGGACTATACCGTTTGTGCATTGCAGAAAGAAAGCTTCCATGGTCACTGCGCTATCGTTCTTATAGTAGCAGCGGGTTCGGCTACTATAAATGGCTAAGTTGTTACTATTTAGGTTGTAGCTGAGCATTCTGCTACAGTTGGAACTGTAGCCATGAAGTAAGACAGAACAGAGTAAGTTGAATGAACAGGAGTTGCACAGAAGGAAAAGAGAATAGCTAGAAAGTGTTTTAAATTTGATGCATAGGTAGAGAGTACAAAAATAGCAAAAAATGCTTAGGTTAGGAGACGCATGGCTTGGCCATTTACAAGTATGTCCTTGTTGTCTGTTTTGATCCTTGCGCATGTTTTTTGACATTGTAGTTGTCCTGAAATTCTCGGGAGGTCCTTTTAAATTCAGCTCAAGCTGTACAAGCTCATTGATCTAATCTGTTTGAAATTGTTGCAGTTTGATAGACACAGAAAGAAATAGTTCCGGGAAGACAGATGTTCCCCTACGGCAATCAGATGAAGAACAATCTATTCCCCCAACCGAAGATGCATCTGAAGTAGCACCCTGCTCGACTGCCAAGTGTTGCAATTGGTTCCGGTGCTTCTCTTGGTCCTCTTGTTGGACTTGGGGCAAGTGTTGTCGTTGTTGTTGAGGCAGTGTGTATTATGGAATTCCTAGGCCTTATTTGTTAATAGCTCTTAGATCCTCTAGGTTTATAGGTTTGATCAGATATCAATGCACATATGTTGAGAATGATTTTAGGATCCGTTTTAAGATTCAAGAGCTTATCATTTGTAGGTTCTTCTTTTCTTCTCTTAAAGTCTCTTGATGTCTAGAAAGATTTATCCAAGTGTCACCTACGATTCAGAGAAATTACTTTCTTTTCTGGTTTTGGGAAGAGGTGCCACTCAGCTGAGTCATACTTCAATTGTTTTCTCCAGACTATGTCTGAAAAGAAGAGGCGATGCAGATCATGGCAGCTTGCGATCTCTGATTTGTGTCCTCGTTTTTGATAGAGCAGGGTGGCGCATGGGGGACGAAAAAGTTGTGCATAAAAACAGTAAAAATTAAAAACTAAAACGTAGTTTAAAAAAAACACGTCGTAAACAACTTACATATTGTTAAAAAAATAAAAGGAAAAGTTTCATTATATATATATATATATATATATACTGATTTGAGAAAATTGTAAATAACTTTTATTTTTGGTGGCGGCAAGTCGGACCCCATATGTAAATATTATTTTTTTGACATTGTAGACTCCCCCCCCCCCCCCCTTCTTTTTACCATAAGTGAGCAGCCGAGCAATAAGACTTCGAAAGTCACATCCAATGTGTAAAAGTAAAAACTGTTAAGTTTTATACAAACCCATGTTTAACACAAAATCAAATCCTCTATCGTGAGAAGATAGTCCTATGGCGTGCTGTGGCCAAAAAGAAGAAAAACAATCCAGATGGTCTCCCTTCCTATTTTTTGCTTTTGTTTCTTTTTAAAATTTTTTTAATAAATTTCAACCAATCCTCACTTAAGTTTTAGCCAATACTCATTGGAACAGCATATGTTGTCCACGTAGAAGATTGGAGCTCTGCTGAATACGATTTTTCTTTTTTGCTTTTTTTTTTTTTATGTGATTGTGCGTTATAGCTTTGTGCATTATCACAACATATAATGAACAAAAGAATAACAGTTGGATTTTCACTCAAAAGAGAGAGAGAGAGAGAATAATAGGTTTTTTGAAGAGAAAACTTTATTTTGATTCTTAATGTAGTTTCACTTTTCATTTTTATCAATTAAGCTCTTAAGGTGTGATTGGATTGAGGGGAACAAAAGAAGAGGGAAAGGAAGAAAAGTAGAACCTTGTTTCTTGATTTTTTTTATTTGTATTTAAGTCTAATATTTTTTCTTCCCTTAAAATATGTTTGGAGTAGGAAAATTTGATGAAAAGTAAAAAAAAATATTAAATTAAAATAACAGATATAAAATCTAAAATTTCACTTCCCTCCCCCCCCCAATTCTTCTCAATCCATATATATATATATATATATATATATTCACTTTAATTTACTCCCTCCATACACTCTTGCACATTGGATTTTAATTATATAAAGTGTAAGTCACGAGGTGTTGATATAGTAAAGTGTAAATAATTTAGCTAGTAGTATTAGATTCAAACCTTACTCTATAATGTTATTAAAAAAAATTTAGTGTAATCAAATATTTAACTACACTAGAAGGGTCCAAATCTCTAAGAAAGGAAAAGACCTTTATACCCCCTGGTGCACTACTCTTATAGGTAAGGGCAAAGTTGACATGTTTTAAACCAATATAATTTATAAGACTGGAGCCATGTGAAATCTTTCCACTACATGTTCTCGATGGACTAGAAACTTGGTGAATATACTTCAAGGGAAAGGAGAAAAGAAGGGAAAAAGAAAGGAGGGAGGATATAGAAAGAAATGAATGTAGATTTAAAATTATTTTTGTTCCATGTAACAAGAATGATTTAAGCTTCCTCTGTTAGTAGAGTTTGGATATCTTGACTCGCAAGTTATCTTACATCATCCACCCTTAAAAACTAATGTCCTGAAACTAGAATATATCAATAATATTCTTCAAATAGCACTTGCACTTTGAAATAGAGAAAATAAGTAAATAGAACATCATCATCACCGGATAAAGATACCAAAGTGATAAAGATACCAAGGTGATGAACCTAAGAATTTTCTTCAAGAAAAGCAAGTTTACAGATAATATGTTTTAGATATAAGAGATTAGCAAAAATTGAAATAAGACTAAAAGAGGCTATCTAACTAGAATTCTTTACTCTTCAAATGTATCATATATTACAAATAGGGAGTAGAGGAAGGGTTTACAACTATGTGCTTAAGTGGGTGAGCAACATCACCACCACCAGCATGCTTCACAAACTCTGTTGGAGAGAGAAAGTTTCCATGGCACACACACATTATCCTCACTTCTTGCCCTTTACCATATCTATATAAAATTCCCTCAATTCTTTTTCCATTAGGGCCATTCCCTTGTGTAAAAACACAAGGCATGTCTTCCATTGAATTTGACCCAATTTCCCTCCCTCTATTTTGGGTAGGATGTGGTTTCTTGGATGGATTTTCCACCCCACTGGATGTTTTGATCATATTCTCAATTGTCTTTGTCCCAGAGGAACCCATGACATCCTGCTTGCTTCTTTCCTTTAACAACTGATTACTAGCAAGGCTTCTTGCTTCACCACAATTACTTGATCCTGCGATACAAAGGAAAGTGTATAAGAAAACAAGAGTATTTCTAATTGTTTTTTGTGTCTATTGCCCCTTTTATTTCTATCATTTTCAGTAAAGTACGAGTTATAGAATTAGATCCAACCACAAATTCCATCTTTGAAAGTTCACATATATTAATAAAGATAGCAGAAGCTATAGATTCTACTTACAACTTTTTCATGTGAAAGTTCAATAGAGGAACGAAGTCAAGTGACATAAGAATGAATTTCACCCCCCAGTCTCTTTATTCTAGGCAGTACTAGAAAAGTTTTAATTCCCTTTGTGATCTTTTTTTCCCCTCCAATTAAAGTTTTGTTAATTCTTTAAAAGGTAGTGCAAAATGAGAATATTTGGAATATCGTATCAAGCTTTAAAGGTGAAAGAGATAAACTATAAAAGGTCAAAACATTTTATTAGGACCCAATTGAAAGATATGGAACTTAAGCCCTACAAGATTCTAATGTACGGTTAATAGGAACCCTAAATTCTCCATCCATATGAGCTACCTTTTGGAGCGTGGCTCTCCTAAAGGTTGTCATCAATTAATATCAAAGCCTTCCACTACGTCCCAATTGCAATTGTGTGGCATAGTTGGTGACATCAATATTGTAGTGTTAGCTAAGGGCTAAAAGGCTAGCACGAAGCCAACCTGCATGGGTGTCGAAGTGGAAAAGTGTGGTGGAATGTTAAGACCCAATTGCAAAGTATAGGACTTGAACCCCAAACTAGAAATATAGTATTTTGATGTAGGGTTTATAGGCACCTAGTCTTATTCTCATAAGCTAACTTTTGGGATGTGATTCTCTTAAAAATTCCTCTCACATATCTTAAACTACAAAGTCAAATAATTAAAAGAGAATGTGAAAATCACTAACTCAAAGTAACACCTTACTCAAGACTCCATTCTTTCCTTTAGTTTCCTTCCCCCTTTTCCCTCTTTCCCATTCCCCCTTTTCCCTCTTTCCCATTATCCCAAACATACGATTAAGCTTCACTTGAGTCTCCATTTTAACTTGCATTTACAACCAAAGAAAAGAAAAAGAAATACAATGTGAAGACACAGAACTCAATAAAATTGGAGAGTTTTAGATTAATATTTAAGATTAACATGTTAAAGTAGCATTAGACATGGGAGACTTCCACATATTGCATTGCTATGAAATTGTAAGGATCCTAAAATGATGTACAACTACAATTATTCATCTAAGAACAAGATGAAATTGGATTGATATGTACTGCACGTTATTTATTTGTGTGTTGATCACAACTTACAAGTAACACCCCTGTCCATCCTTAAGCATCCCCAAACAAATAGCTCAAAAACTACTTAATTTCCCCATAATTGCTTCTCTAGAAAACTTTTAGGTCTAACAAAAATTACCCTCGTGACCACAACAATTTTAAAAATATCCCACACACCCCCTAAAAAGAATGATCATATTTTACTAACTCCATAATGAATTTAAGAAAATTACACCTAGCAGTCACTCAAATACATCAAATATACAATTGACCCTTTCGCACCCCTTTCAAAAAAAAAAATTAAACCAAATATCCAACTAATAGAGAGATACTTACCACAAAGTGAATCCCATATTGAAGAATATCAAATATTTATTTTATACATGTTTCTAATATTTGAAAATAATACTTGTAAACATAGGATATAGTATCCGATAGATATGGGTTGTTGTAAATAACATTAGTTACGGGATAGGAACAAAGCTGCGAGATAACACATGATATACGCATATGAACTCGATGTATATATATATTGTGAATGATGAATGAATTCTGTGTGTGCTTTCTCTATCAATAACTTTCATGGTATCAAAGCAAACACAATCCCAAACGTAAGGAGAGTGATTCCAATCACAAAAAAGAAAGAACACCATGTCAGAATCATCTCGCGACAGCCAAAACACCAACCAAGACACAAACTCACCCTACTTCCTTCATGCATCCAATAACCCTGGTCAAATATATGTCAGCGAACTTCTGAAAGAGACCAATTATCCAGAATGGATTAATGACATGACCAATACACTCCTAGCCAAGAACAATATGGGTTTTGTGGATGGCACCATCGAGAGACCAAATATGAATTTGGCGAATCTGTCTCATTGGATGAGATGTGATATCATGGTGAAGGAGTGGCTCAAGGTCACAATGGAAAAATAGGTATGCAACAGTGAGAGGTATGCAAAGATGGTAAAAGAGATATGGGTTGATCTCAAAGAACGCTTTGGAAAAAGGAGTACACTGAAGCTATATGAACTCAAGAGAGACATAGCAAACCTAAGGCAAGCAAGGCTCTCAGTCCCTGCATACTATACAAGACTCAAATCTCCATGGGATGAGGTTCAATCTATTGCACCAGTGTCGTGTTGTACCTGTGGAGAATGTAAATGCGAAGTACAAAAGGAACTTGCAGAGATGAGAGAAAGGGATCAATTATATGATTTCCTCATGACTTTAGAAAAGGCCTTTGGAGCAATAAAGACCTATATTCTTAGCATGAAGCCAATGATCAGCCTTAGAACAACTTATCATCTAGTTGTAAAAGATGAGAAGCAGCGACAGATTTCGGCTACTCAGAAAGCACCTGCAGAAGCAACGTCCTTTCAAACTCAAGGCACCCGTGTGAACAAAGAAGGAATGGATTGATGGGAAGGTAAGAAGGAAAGAGTCAAGTGTGGGCATTGCCAAAAACTAGGCCACACGAAGGACCAGTGCTACAAGATTATTGGTTATCCGCCAAGATAGAAGAAATCAACTCATCATTGAAAGGGGAGAAATGCATCTTCAAGAGAATATTGAGCTGGGCCAAGAGTTGCACAAGTTGACTTAGGTGAAAGCCTAATACCAGGGCTTAGCATGTCACAATACAAAAGATTAATTGAAAGCTTGGGTCAAGATCCAAAAAATCAGAAGGCTCCACAAACAACAACATATTAGAAGCAAACAACAGCAAATATGGCAAGTAAATTTGATCTTAATTTTAACAAGCCTTGGGTAATTGATTTAGGATCCACAAAGCATATTACTGGTGATGAAAGGTCATTAAACAATGCGAGAAATAACAACTCATTATCGGTTAAAATACCAAATAGGCAAACTGTGAAGGGATGTGGGAAACTAAGGTTACCAAATGGGATGTTAATCAAAGATGTATTGAAAATTCCTGATTTTAAGTGTGACTTACTCTCGGTTAGTAAACTCAACAGAGACTATGACTATGCATTGACTTTTGTCAAGGATTTATGTGTAATACATGATTTGTATTCGAGGGAATTAATTAGGATGGGGAGACACTATAATGGACTCTATCTCTTGGAACCAATGAAGCACAAAATGTTGGCCATGACAGTAAGAAAAGAGGAGGATATGAAATTGTGGCATTGGAGGCTCGGGCATACCTCAAGGGAGAAGATTAAGCAAATTGACTTCAACTTATCTGAAAATAAAGACTAAGAGTTATGTGATTCTTGTAATAAGATGAAAAACACTATATTGTCATTTTTTGACAGTTCAATAAAGAGTGATTTTTGCTTTGATTTAATCCACTGTGATGTGTGGAGGCCTTACAAAATTTAATCATTAACTAGTGCACATTCTTCTTTCCAATAGTAGATGATTTTAGTAAGGCAACATGGATTTATTTGATGAAGCATAAATCAGAAGTTGGTAGCTTATTGATAAATTTCTTAAACATGACTAAAACGTAGTTTAACAGGAAGGTTAAGCAAGTAAGGACAGATAATGGGTTAGAATTCAAATCACATGAAATATTAAATTATTACGCAAATAGAGAAATAGTGTCCCAAACATCTTGTGTCTACACACCTCAACAAAACAGTGTCGTAGAACGCAAACATAGACAAATAATAGAAACAACTCAAGTATTATGAATTCATGCAGGATTACCCATACATTTTTGGGGGGAGTGTGTCATGACAGCAGTACATGTGATAAAACGATTACCAACAAAAGTTACAAGTAATAGATTTCCATATGAAGTTTTGATGGGTAAGAGACCTGATTATGACAGACTAAAGGTGTTTGAGTGTCTAGCCTATGCATATAACACTAGCAAGAATAAGTTTGAAGTAAAGGGGAGGAGATGTGTGTTCGTGGATTATCCTCTTTGCCAAAAGGGATATCGTGTTTTTGATATAGAGAGAGCAAATATATGCGTCCAAAAATGTTGTCTTTTATGAGAAAGTTTATCCCTTTAAAGGTGTAGCAATGTAGAAACCCAATGCCACTCATCAACCTAATAAGTGCTAACGAGGAAAGTAGACCATTGCTTACAAACTCAACTAAGCAAGATGAGGGTCTTGATGATAGTCCAAGTGTGCAATTACCATTAGACTTGAGAGACAAAGAAAAGGGCCAACAAATAAAAGAAAGGGGTGAGTTATGTAACCATGAGGAAGACACGAGTCAGACACGTAATGCAGTGACCAATCAAAATGAGGTTAGGGGAAGTCAGCACGTGAGATAGACACCAAAATACCTCAGTGAACATGAACATAAGTTACCATCATTGCCTACACAGTAAAGAGAGGTCTCGAGAAATGAAAGCTCCAGCATGTATCCGTTGTCCAACTACACCTCAAATAGTAGATTTTCAAAGACGCACAAAGCCTTCTTGATGGCAATTAACCAAACCAATTAACCCATAAATTTCAAAGAAACAGTACGGTATGAGCATTAGCAGGAAGCAATGAAAAGAAAAGTGGAAGCCTTAGAGAGAAATGAGACATGGGTACTAGTGCATGCACCACTAAACAAAAATATTATAGATTCAAAATAGGCGTATAAGGTGAAATATAAACCCAATGAAAAAATTGAAAGGTATAAGGCACGGTTAGTTGCAAAGGGATTTACACAAGAAGAAGGAATAAATTTTCACGAGACCTTTGCACCCGTTGCAAAACTAGTGACAATATGAACATTCTTGGTCATGGCAGCTAAAAGAAACTGGGAGGTGCACCAACTAGATGTGAACAATGCGTTCCTTCATGGGGACCTAAATGAAGAAATATACATGCGAGTGTCAGAAGGTTTTGCACACAAGGGAGATAGCAATGTTTACAAATTAAAGAAGTCACTCTACGGTTTCAAGTAAGCTTCAAAGAATGGGTATGAAAATTTACCAAGGCTTTAGGATATATAAAGTTCAAACAGTCTAAAGTAGATTATTCATTAATGATTTATAGTAAGGAAAAGGGCTTTGTGGCAGCCTTTATCTATGTAGATGACGTATGAGTAAAATCAATGAAGTGAAGGAATATTTGAACAAAAATTTCAACATTAAGAACCTGGGATCTTTAAAGTACTTTTTGGGCATTAAGGTGGCAAGATCTTCACAAGGATTTGTTCTTAGCCAGAAGAAGTATGTTAATGATTTACTAAAAGAATCGGGCATTGAAGGCTGCAAGCCAAGCTTACTTCTAATAGGATAGAATCACAACTTCAATTTGATTGAAGAAGACAAATATGTTAATGCTAGAAGGTATAGAAAGTTAGTTGGGAAGTTGTTGTAGCTCACCGTCACGAGGCCAAACATAGTCTATACAATAAACATCTTAAGTCAGCACGTAGCTACACCAAAGTGAACTCATATGAATGCAGTTGAAAAGGTACCCAAGTACCTGAAGACTACACTATGGCAAGGAATTTTGCTAAAAGGAAAATGAAGTCTTAAACTAGAGGCATACTGTGATGCCGATTGGAGTGGCTGTCCATCAACTCGTTGTTCATGCATAGGATATTTGGTTAAACTTGGAAGTTCCCCAATATATTGGAGAACTAAGAAATAGAGCATGGTGGCTAGGTCATCCGCAAAAGCCAAGTACAGAGCAATGGCAACGACAGTTAGCGAACTGATTTAGCCCAAGTGGTTAATGAAGGAGCTGGGTGTGAAGTAGACAAAAGCAACGATACTATATTGTGACATTCAAGCTGCACTTCATATCACCATGAATCCAATCTATCATGAAAGACCAAGCACATTGAGATGGATTGTTATTTTGTAAAGGAACAAGTCCAAAGAAGAGATGTGAAGCCTATAAAAATATGGACAAGAGACCAGGTGTTAGACACATTAACTAAGGGTCTTGGGAAAGATAGGCTCAAGTACTTAAGGAGCAAGTTGGGCATTATCAATCTACATGTGCTAGCGTTAGGGGGAGTGAAAAATATCAAATATTTATTTTATACGTGTCTCTAATATTTGAAAATAATACTTGTAAACATAGGATATAGTATGGGTTGTTGTAAATAACATTAGTTACGGGATAGGAAGAAAGCTGCAGGATAACGCATGATATACGCACATAAATTTGATGTATATATACTGTGAATGATGAATGAATTCTGTGCATGCTTTCTCTATCAATAACTTTCACATATTCCTCCATATACACACACAAGAGGTTACTAAGCCATAGATGAGTTTCTTTTTAACAACAATTCAAAGTTCTTCACCATAATCAAATAGCTCAAGAATAATCTACACTGCACTAATACCATTAGTTAATACATGAAGTAGGTTGGCTTGCCACTTTGGCTATGGTAAAATATTACCTCTGAACTACAGATGATGCAAACTACTATTTTTTTATTGTGTTCCTACGGTGAAGGAAGCTACTACCAGATTTTGAAGTAAATATTGTTTAAAGATAAATTTAATCCATTTCCCTAAGACAAAATTTTAAATCCCAAATCACATGGGGAATTCTCTCCCCCTGTTTTTAGTATTGAAACTAGGTGAAACGAATTGTGACCTATTAACTTGCCTGCATGAATGGGAGTGCAATAGTCCTGGCACACTGGTCCTGGCAGTGCCCCCCCCCCCCCACCCCCCAAAAAAAAAACCCAACCCCCTTCCTAATTAACTTAGCAAAAAGTAAAAATGATAAGGAAAAGAAGGAAAAAAGAAAGGGGGGGGGGGGGGTTGGTGATGAATTACAGTGCTCTTGCAATATCAAGCCAAACCGTCGGGCATAAAGTAGAGTGACAGTTTAATCAACTTGTAAAGCTGAATGACCAAACATAGCCAGGTCAGAGACAACAGAAAATAAAATAAAATACGGTCATTCATACTGTTATTTTACGGACATTGGCGTCAAAATATTTAACAATAAAAACAGCTAGCAGCTACAAGAAACACACCATATAGAAGAAGCTCACATTCCATAATATTCTATGTTTGTTTCAACAAATAAACATCATAAGGGCTATAGTCATCTAGGAACCAAACTGTATAGTCCCAGACACAGGTCAAGATATGGCTAAAATAATAAGAGTATTCAATTTCGACCGCAACTTAATGGCTTCCTAATACTTCACATTGGTAACATGTACACTACTATTGATTTTCACCACAGACCGGATTAACTCTGACATCTCGAAGCCCATAAGTCTGGATGATGAATTTTGATGAGTCGCTAAAAAATCAAGTTGGATGGAAGTCAAGACCCACTCAAATGCAATAGTAATTCATGTCAGATAAGCCTTGAGAGACCCGAGAATTTTCATAACTAAAATCCATCTTCACTCCCCCTAATTCTAATTTAGAGCTTCTATTGACAAGAAGCAAGAATCATGTGCAAGAGAAACACCTAAGAGAGTAAATAGAAGTGATTATCACATAGAAGAGAGGAAGGAATCAGAGCTTCAAAATCATGTTTATTAAGATAAGAAGAACGAAGAAAATTGCAAATCTCCTGAGTTTTCGATTATAATATGTTTCAGCGTGCTGTGGTTTGGAGAGGAACGTTTGTATAAGAATGAGAGACCAAATGGAATACTTCTTTCTTTATCAAGTATGAATTAAAAGCCAGCACTAGGTTTACAGTTATTCCCAGTTCAAACATGGAGGTGCCTCCTCCATTTCACCAGTAATGTGTACATTATCGCCCCCTTCCCCAACCCCCACCCCAAGAATTAAAAAAAAAAAAAAAAGACTTACGGGTACAGTAACTATAGTTAGACATAATTCAATCTGTGAAAAATAAAACTCTTAAATCTCACTAAATATCTACTCCACCTATGGTGACCAATCAGGGTCAGATTCTTCAGAACTCAACAGTCATATTCACCTTGTCAGTTTTGAAAATTCAACAGGATGGCATCAGAATCAAATCTTTAGCTCTTTCCTTCCTCAGCTTTGTTAGTAGCAACCAATTCACATATCCAGAAGAGGTAATTTGAAATAAGTATGTAATTTACATACCCTGTTTAGAATGATTGAAAGACGAAAGAAGAAAAACTATCAGAGATGGACCAACAGAATGTGTCCTCAATCCCCATCATGCAGTCAAATCCCAGTCCCACATTTACTTTTGAACACCATCCACACCAAAAAAAAAAATGCTTAATCCAAAAAATAGAACTAATAAATTAAGAAAGCAAATACACAATAACCCAAAAAGTATAGTCAAGAGAGAGAATGCACCAACAGAAGAAAACTTAAAGAAGCAATTTACCTTGAAAAGGTTTGCTCTCCATTTCTGGCATTCCCGACGAGCTTACCCCCTGGAAACCAGCAGTCCCACCCAAAAGCCCATGGGCTTTTTCTTTGGCCAACACATCACTAAGAACCACTTGCCTAGCTGCTGCTGGAGCCCCGCTAGGCAACCTAAAAGGCCAACCACTTCCCTTTGGGCCCTCAATTTCACCCCTTCCTTCGCCGACGTCGCCACCGTCCCTCTCCGTCTTAGAGCTCCTCTGCTTTTCGGACCGTCTTCTCTTCGCCTCCATTCGCCTCAATGTCTGCAACTCCTTCCTCTTCCTCCACTCCTCCTCCGTCTCCGTCGGAAGCGAAGAAGTCCTCAGGAGGGTTGAATAAGACGCCGTTGGCGGGGTTGTGGACTCATCCTCTCTGACGAGAGGCATTGTTCCGACGATAGACGATGATCGCACTAGCTTCTTAGCGTGCTTGTCGACACCGAATCGACCACCCAGTGAAAGGCCGAGATTTAGCTCAATCTCCTCCGAATCACCCTCAGGCTCTGCGTTTTGAGATTGTTGAGTATTATCACTGGACATGAATGTCTGGAGCAGATCTCTTGGGTACTTGTCTATTTGCAAAGACAAAGTCTCCATTACTTTTCTTCTTCTCCCTTCGTTATCTTCACTCATATTTCATAAAACAGAAAAATACAGAACAATGAGGAGATGTAGTAGCACTTCAGCTACTACTCCATCTCTAGTGCTCAGAACAGCACAGAAACCCTCAGAAAGTCCCAACTCAAATCACAAGAAGCCATTTTTTCTCCCAAAAACAACAAAGAAGAAACAAAAAATAATGAAATTACTAGCAATGATTCTAACCGAATCCTGATAAATAATATTCTAGCAAAATAGGAAGCAATCCCCACCCAAAAATAATAATAATAAAAGTCACTGATTTTTCAATTTTTTTTCAAACAAAAAGATGCAGCACAAGCCGTACGTGATACACTTTTGAACAGGGAAAAAAAAGGAAATAGAAGGCGAGAAAACAGAAACGGAGAAAATTAAAAAAGCAAAGGGATGGAAGAAGAAACGGAAGTAGCAGAGAAAGAAATGGGTTATTTTTGTGTTGGTGAGAGAAGGAAAGAAGAATATTTATTGTGTTCCGAAAATAACCCTAGGAATGGTGACTAGAAAAGTACATGGAGGAGCCAAGTGGCGATGATGAGTGGTGACAGTGGGACACGTGGTCTGAATGACACGATTTTTCACTGCAAATTGTCTCATTGGGATCGCTTTCAACAACCTATCTTTGATGTAACACGTGTCGCGCAATGGATAAGGTGAGTGGTCGCCACGTGTCGGTCAAATATCGGGAACGGGAAGTTGACACGTAGCTTCAATAATTTGAACTCTACATTGTTGCTTGTTGCCTTGCTCTTTGGTCGTGTCTAATCACAATCATCTTCACTTTTCTCAATTTAATGGAAAAGATGCTACAATTATTTTATGTTTTGAGATTTGTATAATAGTAAAATATTATTCAAAATAGGCATGTATAGGGTATTTTAAATTTCAAAATATATATTTAAATTTTTTAAAAAATAATTTCTCATATTTAGATTTGGAATACTTGATATATGAAATATTTAAAAACTCTAACAAATATTAACATAAAGAGTAACGGATAATAAGTGTGACGTATTGAATAAAAATTATTGAAACGTATTTATTTTGTAAAGATATTTAACTTCAAACTTTTATAATTATTAGTTACTTTGAATTATTTAAAAAAATTCATCCAACAAAAATTAATAATAATAGATCAAGTTTATAGCGCTTAATATGATTTTGTGTACATCATTATATGTTTATTCTAATTTTTTTGCACCAAATATATGTTTATTCTAATTAATGTATATAACTTAGCAATAATAGATACTTTATTGGTTTATTGGTTTGATATGAATATTCATTATTCATAATCTAAGTTTAAACTTGTTTTAAAATTATGTTGGATATTTATTTTTAAACAATTTAGATATCTAATTTTTAATATCTATATTTCAAAAAAACAAATTTTAGTAATAAAAATTAATCAACTCAAAAATATCATGAGTAAATAATTTATTACTAATAAAAATTATAAATCAACGCAAGAATATATCAAAAGCCACCTTAGATTAGTTAATATAAATTAGATATATGAGATATAAGTTAAAAAAATTAAATTCGAAATAAAAAATTAATGATATTATGATAATTATGAACTAATTTATATTGATGCCATATAAATTTATGAATTTATCAGTTCTGAATATCCACCTGCTTCGCATCTGTCAAGTGTCGCATCCATGTGCAGCAAAATGTGTCTACGTATTAGCTGTACGTCATGATATGGGACATATACAATATGGGACATATACAATAATATATCTCATCTTTATACGATGTAGCGTCCGATAATGTTATTAATTAATTTAATGTGAATTTCAAATATCTTATTTCCAGGGGAAAAAAAGCATATTTGCTCATCTGAAATATTTTTTTTAAATAGTGAAAAATTATTCTTTGAATAAATTGTTGAATTATAAAAAAAAATTAATTTATTAAAAAATAGCATATATTTTTATCATATCTTTTATAAAATTCAATTAAATCTCCCAAAACATTTAAAATGAGATGTCTCTATTCAATCAAGATTAAATTCTCGCAATTTTAAGGACACTCATCTAACAAATTTAAAACTTTATTTTTAAAATACTTTTGAGAGAAATTTAACTCAAATTAATACAATATAACAATTTTTTATTAACTGAACGAATTCTCTTAAATAAATATATTTTTGGTTTATTTTTAACAAATATTGTTTAGATACTCATCATATTTTAGAAAAAATTAGTATATAATTTTGATTTAATAATTTAATAATTTTAATTAATTAAAAAATATTAAAAGGATTAGACTTAAATGTAATTACTTCTATTTTTATTATCATATCTTTTAATTAAGATATAATAAGCATATAACTTTCATATGAACATATGATAAATGTATAATTTAATTAAAAAATTATATATGTATTATAATTTAGTTAAAAATTTAGTAATAAATATATAAAAAATTACTTATAACTTTTTTTATATTAGAAACGGATAATAATATATCGTAAATAATTTTTAATTAATTGAAAATCATATTCCGGAAAAACAGATAAAGAGATATGTGTTACAAGCCGTTGATTATGATGACTACAGACAGATCAAACGGCTCTGGATGAACGTTGACCTGAATCTCCAGTCACGAGATAGGGTAAGAAGTCAACGAAGCGAAGTCCGGCGGTGATGATGAACGGGAAGTGTGTGTGAGCCACGTGGTCGAAAAACAAAGGGACATAAGGATGGGTCATCATGATTCATGCCGTATGGTGGGGCCCGTCGTCCTTTTTGAAATTATAGCAAAAAAGGCATAGGGTTATGCAGAAGATTGGTGTATGTGGGCATGCCACGTGTTTACGTACGGAAGATGATGCCACTTGCCTGGATGGTGAGGTACATGCACTATGACACAGTACCAATGTACTATTGATCACCAATCGCTGAGAGCGACCCTTCGGTGTCGCTTTTGCCCAATCTGCTTACGTCACAAGGCCACGTGTCCTCTTTCTTCACTTTTGGAATTGAGTAGTGCATTTACTGAAGGGTAGCGGCGTGGACGGCCAAAATTAACGCCGTACAGGGACATAAATAATTATTAAATAATTTTATTTTATTAAAAAATTATTTTCATTCATAAAAATATAAATTAAAAATAATTATTATATTTAACTTATATAAAATTTATTATACATTATTATTGCTTTTTTTATTTCAATACTCTTTTCAAATAAATATACAAAGGTTATTTTTTATTTTTATATTATTTTTATCTAACTAAATATATAAATATAATGATATTTTATTTTATTTTCTATTATATCAAATATAATTGTTTTATTTTATTTATATCATTTTTTTATTTTTTATTTAATAATTATGTATATTAAAGAGAGTATAAAACTATGTTTGGAGTGCAAAAAAGAAAAAAAATCTTATTTTTTAAACAAAGAAATCGATAATATTAATTTAAAGAAAAATAGACACAATTCTATATAGATTTGAGAAATGATGAGAGTTTCATTAAAACTTTTATTTATTTTAAATTTATAAAAAAAGAGAGAACAATTTTTTAAAAAAATTAAATTTATCTAAAGTTTTGTCTGCTGATATTTATAAGTCCTTTTAATTTCATAAATTTTAAAAATGAAAAGTTTTTTGAATAAAATAAAAAAATCATCATTTTATAATATCTTCTCTTCTTTTATTTTCTTGAGAGTTTATTTGTCTCAACTCCTTTTTATTAGGAGGTTAAGTTTTTTTATTTTTGCCATTTTTTTTGTTTGAAACTACTCTAATTTTTTAATTATTAAAAGAAAGACCTCAAAATCCATTTTAAGATAAAAATGTTTAATTTCTTGAAAAGTAAAGTGGTCCGTAATATTACCCTTAACTTTTATAATAAGAGGAGGGCCCCAATGGCCCCATTAGAGCCATGGGTACCTTGCGAGTGTAGAGAATACCTTTCCTAGCCTCTTATGCGGACTAATTTTTTTATGTTTTTAAAATTATAAAAAAATTATTTAATTTACATTTGAAAAGTTATTTCCAGTTCAACTTATGACAATGTTGTTAATATATATGAGCTATATTTCAAAGTGTTGACATTCATTTAATTGATGTATTTGAAAATAAATTACCAGGCAAGGATTAATAAAACCTATCATGAGTGATGAAACTGACTTTTCCATAGGGGTCTTATTGCTCAAGGTAATAATTTTATTGTGTCCGGTGCTTATAAGTTGATGGCCAATCTTAACCCTTCCGTTTTAAGATAATGTGGAAGCTTAACAGTGCATTTGGATAGAGAGAAAAGTGAGAACAAATGGAGAGAGTAGGAGAAAAACGAAATTTTATCCCATTTGGTTCGGAAAAAAACTAGAGAGAAGAGGAAAAATAAAGAAAAAAATACGATAGGTCCCATCGTTTTTTTTTTCTCTCCGAATATGGAGAAATTGGAGGAGAAAACGGGTGAGTGATTATGTCCGATTGCAAATTAGTCGGAATATAAAAAATAATAAATATATATATTTAATAAATTTTTTTAAACATTTTAATTAGTTAATTAAAAAATCAATGTTACAATTAATTTTATTATTAAATTAATTAATATATTTTACAAAGTAATAATATTTTTTTAATATAAAAATTAATAAATTATATATAATTTTAAAAAATATATAGATAATTTAAAAAAAATATAAACTACAACTGAATTATAGTCGGACATATAGCCACAGCATTGTCTGACTGCAATGCTTAGTATAATGCATATATATATAATATTATATTTTTAAATATATAATATTTAAATTAATTAATATATATTAAAATAATATTAATATTTATAAATTTAAAATAATAAATTATAAATATTTTTTATAAAATAAAATTTAATTAAGTTAAAGAATATATATTTTTAAAATTTAAATATGTGTTTTTTAATGAAATTTTTTTATTTAAAAATAATTTTTTGAAATTAGTTTTTATATCTTTTATTATTTTTATTTTTTTAAAAAATATATATGTAAAAATTTAAAGTAATAATAAAATTATTATTATATTAAATTAACATTTTTTTTATATATTTTCTCTCCCTCCATCCAAATGCATGGGAAGAAAATATTTTCTCTTCAATTTTCTCTTCTCTTATATCTTTCTCCACTTTTCTCTTTCTTTTCTCTTTCTCCATTCAAATAAAGCGTAAAGTTCCACAAATGATTAAAGTTTTTACGTGGCAAGTTACCCATAGTACATTACTCACTTAGAAAGTTAGAAAGAAATGAGATACGAGTGCAAGGTTGTGTATTAGCTGTGCAAGGGGTGAAGAAACTGTTACGTGTCCTCTAGGATTGTAGTGGAACTCGTATGGCTTGGAAGAAACTCATAAATCCAAGAAAGGTATTCCCGTTTTACATTTGAAATCTCAAGGTATAGATCTGACTCTTACTGGTTAATGTTACTTACTTTCGTTTGTTGATTTTTATGGAAAATCTCAGTTTTTAGAGATATGAGTGAGAAGCCAATGAGCACAATTCTTCAGATCATGCAACTTGTCAATGTGGTCAAAACGATTGATGGTGAAAAAAATAGCAAAGTTATTCAGGTGCCAAGTTTTTATTAGTTGAATGTTTCTAAGAATAAGAAGTGAAACTTAACGTGAATGGTGTTGCAAAAGGAAGTTCAAACTGAACTGGTTGTGGGGGCTTATTGAGGGAGGAGAAAGGGAATTAAATTATTGGTGTTTACTAATATATATCTTGAATATTAGTGATATAATTCTTGTAAAATTATGTCATTACAAGTAACTCGATTATAATAGTCAAATATATTAAAGATAAAAATAATATCTTAATGGGAGCAGCCAAATCTTGCAAATAATTAAAAAGTGGTTTAGATTAGACTAACAAGTGGAAATTCAATGTACCAACCTTGAAAGGAATTTTTGTAATTAGTTTCTTTTAATTTGACTCATGTTTTGGGATGCTTTGTGACATAGACAACTCTTTTAAATTTGCAATTACTTACTCAAAGTGATAGTATGAGATCTGCTATATCTCACATATAGCGATGTAATTTTGCTATTCTTTTTTTGGACTGTCTGGCTTTAAAAAAACATCCATCATCTACAAAGTTTCTCTTCAGTCTTCAAAAGATCAAGTTTAAGCTTCTCTGAACTATATGGAAAAGTGTATCCGAATCTTTCATGTTAAAATATCTTGCTAATTGATTATACAACAAGAACTATATATAAATTTTTTCTCATATTAGAAACCGATAATAAATTAATAATATATCATAATTTTTAATCAAGACTGAAATAGCATTAATCAATTGAAAACCAAATTCAAGGAAAAAGGAAAAAAAAACCAAGCTTTCTATTAGAAGCTGTTGATTATGATGACTTCAGACAGATCAAACGGTTCTGGATGAGTGTTGACCTGAAACTCCAGTGAAGTGAAAGGGGAAGAAGTCAACAAAGTGAAGTCCGGCGGTGATGATGGAGGAGGTAGGGGTGTGTGTGAGCCACGTGGCCCAAAAATTTTTTTTAAAAAAAGAGGGACATCAGGATGGGTCATCATGATTCATGTCATAAGGTGGGGCCCACCTTACCAAGTTGCACCTTTTTTTTTTTTTTTTTGAAATTATAGCAAAAAAAAATGATGTGCAGACGATTTTAGAATTTGTTTAAAATTGTTTTTGTTTTAATATTTTTAAAATATATGTTTTTAAAAATAAGTTTTTAAAAATAAAAAAATTAAAAAATTTGTTTGAATCATTATTTTAAAAAGTAATTATTTTTTATTTTTTATCTGGTTCTGTAAAATAAAAATTACAGAACATTATTTTTTATTTTTAAAAATAAAATTTTATTTTATTTTTTACAAAATACTTCATTAAAAATATATTATCAAACAAATTTTTTTATTTTTTATTTTTAAAAATAAAAAATTATTTTACAGAATCAAATCAAACAGGTTCTTAGTATTTGTAAAAATGACACGCGTTTTGTACGGAAGAGGACACCACGTGTCTGGATGGATGGGTGAGGTGCATGCACTGTGACACAGTGGCTGTGTACTGCTTTTTGTTTTTTTGGACAGTAGCTGTGTACTGCTAATCACCAATTGCTGCGGAAAACCTTTTACATATATTCAGTAAATTATATTATTAATAATGCACTAATTAGTAAAATGAAATCTAATTATATAATAAATTTTAAAAAATAATAATATTATGATAAATAATAGAGTATAAATCTCATATAATATTTTATTTATGTGATAATAGAATAATAAATAATTAAACATTATTTTATTTGTAGATAGGTAAATTTTATATTATTTTATTTGTAAGTAGACTCTATTTTATTATATTTAAATTTTTTATTAGAAGAAGTATAAATAATATGATACTTTAAACATATCTAAAAATTTTTCATTGCTAAGAGCAACCCTTCGATGTCGCTTTTGGCCAATCTGCTGGTGTCACAAAGTATATGTGTCCTCTTTCTTCACTTTTAGAATTAAGTATTGGATTGCCCCATTTATTAGAATTGTTAAATGAAGATATGAATAAAATAAAATAAAATAATTATATTTATTATAATATAAAAAATAATAAGAACTCTATTTTATGTCTAGTTACATAAAAAAAATTGTTGAAATAAAAAAGAATGATAGAAAAATTATTCCTATATGCTTACTTCAAAAAAATAATGATAAGAAAACATAATAAATTTTATATAAATTAAACATAATAATTACTTTTAATTGATATGCTAATTTGAAGAAAATAGACTTTTTTTCTTTTTTGACGTTAAAATTTGATTACCAAATAGGATATAAAAAGAATTTATTATATTTCTCAACCTTATGCTATCAAATGAGATGTTAGTGAAGGTAGTCACATAGAGGGATAAAAGTAAGACAAGTTTGGAGTGAAGAAAAGATAAAAATATATCTATTTTTTTTTCTGAAAAAATCAACAATATTAATTTAGAGAGAAATAGACACAACCTATTTGAGAAATGATGAGAGCTTCATCAAAACTTTTATTTATTTGAAAGATATTAAAGAGAGATTTTTTTTAAAATTATCTAAAGTCTCTATTCTTTTATATTTTTAAGTCCTTTTTAATTTAAAATGAAAAGTTCTTTTAAATAAAATTAAAAAATTCATTTAATAATCTCTTCTCTCTTTTTTTTTCTTGAGGGTTTTTGTTCTCTCAACTCCTTTTTTATTAGCAGACTAATTTCTTTTGTACCATTTTTCTTGTTAAAAACTACTCTAATTTTTCAGTTATTAAAGGAAGAACCTCAAAATCCATTTTAAGGTAAAAATGTTTAATTTCTTAAAAAGTAAAGTAGTTCGTAATATTATCCTTTAGCCTTTATAACAAGTGGAGGACCGGGGGGACCCATTGGAGCCACGGGTACATCGTGAGCATATAGCACACCCCTCCTAGCTCCCTTGACTAATTTTCTCATGTTTTTAAATTCTATTTTATATAAAAAAATTTTAATATGTATTTAAAAAATCATTTCCAATTCAATTTACGATAATAAGTATTATTTATATAGCTAGGATTTCTCTATTAAACTATGAGTTATATTTTAAAGTGTTGACATTCATTAATTGATGCATTTAAAAATAAATTTCTAGGCAAGGACCAGTAAAACCCATCACGAGTGATGAAAATGACTTACTAATATGGGGTCCTATTGCTCAAGATAATTATATTCTGTTTAGTGCTTATAAGTTGATGGGCAAACAGAGTATGGATGCTCCGGAAGCTTAAAGTCCTGCAAAGTACTAGAGCTTTCATCTAAGAAGTTACACATTATAAAATACTTATTGAAAAAAGTTAGGAAGAAATGGGGTGCAAGTGTTAAGATTGTGTACTAGCTGGGCAAAGTGTGAAGAAAACTTATCACATGTCCTCTGAGATTGCAAAGAAGCTAGTATGGCTTGGAAGAAAGGAGAAAAGGCATCTTTATTTTATATTTGGGATCTTAAGATTTGGATTTCTAATAACATGATTATGAATATGGGGCAAAATGCAGAATTTGACTAGCTAATAGTGTTTATTTTCACTTGTTGGTTTTTATAGAAGTAAAAGAATCTCACAAATTTTTTAGATCTGAGCAAAAAGCTAATAGACTTAACTTTTAATATTATACGACTTGTCAATAAAATCAAAAGACTTATTACAAAAATAATGACAAGGTTATCGACTAGTGCCAATTTTTTATTGGCTAAATGTTTTTAAGAACAAGGGATGAAATTCAATGTGAATGGTGTTACAAAAGGAAGTTCTGGCTTGGATGGTTGTAGGAGCTTGTTGAGGAAGGAAGAGGAGAATTGGATTATTGCCTTCACTAATAACTTAGGTATTAGTGATGCAATCGTTACAAAATTATAAGGATACTACAAATTAATTATTGAAAGTGACTCTATTATGATGGTCAAAACTATTAAGAAGGTAAATAATGCCTTAATGGAGAGCATCCAAATCCTGCAAAGAATTAAAAAATGGTCTAGATTAGATTAGAGAGTGAAAGTTTAACATATCTACCTTGAAAGAAATTTTTGTATAAATTAGTTAGTCTCTTCTAATCTGACTCATGATTTGGGGTGTTTTGTGATGTACACTCCTCTAGGTTTGTAACTACTTATTCAAAGCGATAGTATGAGATCTATAATATCTCACACAATAGCTATATAATCTTGCTTTTCCTCTTTTGGACTGGTTGGCCTAGAAAAACTCTATCAACTACAAAGTTTCTCTTCAGACTTCAAAAGATCAAGTTTAAGCTTTACTGAACTATATGGAACAGCATATTTCAAGTTAATATATCCTGCTAATTGATTATATAACAAGATATATATATATTTTTTTTCTTTTTCTTTTTCACAGAGTATATGCAAACGAATATTTAGATATAAGGATATTAAATTAATAAAGATGTAATCATGATTAATCATGTTTCCATTCTGGGATTTGATAATTATGATGCATGTGAACCGGAAATTGCGAAGTCATAAGGCACTGAAAAAAGGAAATATAATAAGTGACTACTTTATGTCAGCTTATACCAATTGGGCAACTACGAATAGGCTGGTCTCTAATATTCAAAACTCGAATCATGTACTTTATTTTCACATTGACGCCAAGCGTTCATATAAAAGCAAGGTTGCTATGTAATCTTCTCTGAATAAATTCTTATGCGTAATTCTTGCATTTGCTTAAAAAGCTCTCATTTAAAAATGACCCGATGTCACACAGTTAGGGTAGTTTCACAAATTCCGATTTTAACTATCCTTATTTTTTGGTGTATGTATGGCCTAACTCGATGAAAGAGGCACACTAGTTAAAGTATGCATAAACTGCTACCCAAATTTAGTTGCCCTATTGCTTTCTTGTCTTTAAAAAAATTATTGAGTAGACGCAAACCCACGATCATATATATATATATGTATACACCATACCAATTATAAATAAATAAAGTCCCGCTTAAAATACATCTATTATGTTTATATATTTATTCATAATTAACTTGATGTATTAATTTTTCTTTTTATGAAGCAAATGTAGCTAAAAATGTTTCCCTCTTATATATTGCTTCTTATCACCTAATAGAGCTAGAAAAAGAAACATTTCCACAATGGATAAGAGTCACCCGAGAGGCCTCTACAGGCACTATAAAGAGCTGCAGGTAATTCCAGCTTCCCAAACAAAAGTGAAAGGGTACATCTCCCTTCCCTCTTCCACAACATTGTGGTAAAGTAGCATTAACAAATGGACCACTTTCTACACAAAGCCCTACATAACATGCCAAGTAACTCAGTTTGTGCAAGAAACAGGTAGATTCTACGTCCCAGAAGTCACCACTTATATATATGCTCCAATTCACATTTGGTTTGTCATAAATAAACCACAAGACAAAACTGCCAAAAGAAAAAAATCAATAATAATGAATAACGAATAATTGCGGCCAATTCCAAAATAATTAATCCAGAAAAATTAGATACAAGAAAAGGGAAGTGGGTGGTAAACATGTGGGAATCTCTTGGTTTAACCTCAAGAAATTCCAAGTAAATGAGCAATAACAAAACTGCCTAAAAAATGCTGCTATCTATAAGGAAAATGCTGCTTCTAATCAAAATTTGGTCAGTAAAGGAAGTGCTTGTTTTACTGGACTTTCTCTGCTTGTTGTTGGGCAACTCTTCCTCCATTCTAATAAACCCTAGGCCCAGCATTATTTCCATAATTGCCTCGAGGTCGACCAGAGAACTCACCACGCTTCTCGAAATCTTTCCTCACATAACCCTGGCTGCTATCGAAGTTGCCACGGCCCCTACCACTGTTGTTTCGGTATCCACCCCTTGCTGACGAGTATCTGGCCCTATCTTTAGTAGTAGTAGCTGCAACAACCATGCATGTTAATACTGAGTGACATATTATTGCCATCCAGAGATCATAGGAATAATATAAAGAGCATCATGAACAGAGGATATGTCAGCAAGTGTACAATCACAGAGCTACCTGAACGCACTTGACTCTCTCATCAAGCAATTTTCTCCTACATTTCCACTTATTTTAAGAATAAAGGGAGAAAGCACTTAAGATTATAAGGAAGCATTTTTAGTGCATATAATTAGTGGAAAATCGAATATGGATCTGCTTAAGTTTAGGAGAGAACATAAGTGGTCCAGTCTTTGTATAATAAAATCTTATTCCCCCCCCAAAAAAAAATTAGAGTTTGTGAGGAAATGAACCGCTCATGTTCCCTCCCAAACATGAGCAGATCCATGTTCTGGAAAATCCTTAGCAAAACCTACAAAGTTATATTAAAGAAGTTAAAATTTGTCAGAAAGCTTATATTCACTTACCTCGCCTTTCTTCAATAGAAAGTCTGCGGCCATCCAATGTAACAGGAGAAGCCTGACATAGTACATGTACATTTTAGATGGAAAATAAACAAGTTGAAAATCAAAAAGTAAATTAGTTCACATCCCTGGAATGAAAATAAGAAATGCCCATTGTGAATAGAAAATTATGAAAACATTATAACCTAGAAATTCTTATGAGAACAACGTATCATTTGTAGTAGATAGAGAATTGAACCCGTCCAACCTCTCCAAATAAAGGGAAAAGAGGAAGGGGGGAACACCAACAGCTAAATAGCTATAATAAATAGGCAGAAAGGGATGGAAGATGATATACAAACTTTCAACTAAAAAAATTGTATGAGCATAAGTCGGAACAATTAAAGATAAATCTACTTCAATGAGAGAGGGCAAAAACTTCGGAGAAATACATTCTCTGAATGCAGCCATATATCAGACAACTATTAATTCACCCTTCCAGGGGGAAAAACAGTGTATTTTGTTCAAGAAATTATTAAAGCATCTCGCGTGCTGCAATTTACACAGTATACTTATGACTGTATTCCAAACAATACAGGATCCTCAAAAATTATTCCACGAGTTGGAATAATAAAGATATAAAAAGAACTACATATAAGTCTAATCCTTATATAATAAAATTTTACCGCAAAATGTCATAAGTTTTTCATTGCAATAAAAAAAAGTTAACCCATGCACTTCTTTTCTATTTATATCATCCATTTCAGTAAAGTTATAATTGAAATGAATGAACACAGAGTTCATTAGACCCGATACCATTATCATATTTTGCAATTTACACAAGCCAATAAAGGAAGACAGAAAGACTATCAAACTATTCGAATTTCAATTTTCAAATGCTAAATAATTTGGCATCAAATGCTATATTTGATAAGCAAGATTTAGAATACATCCATTAGTAAAAGGAAAATATATGTTGAAAAAATAAAAATAAAATAAATAAAATAGCATCATCACTAAATAACAGAAGTAATATCTATCCAAAGAGGAAGACATTAGCCATTTCATTACCTCAAGTGCATTTCGCATTGAACTAGCAGATTCAAATTCCACAAAACCAAAACAAGTTCCCTGGTACTGGAACAGAGAACAAAATAACTAATAAATAATTGCTGTTGAAGCCAATTTGATCCACTTGATTGCACAAAAGCTTACATGAGACTAACCTTGCTGCTTCTGACTTGAATGCCATTGCGTTTAATGGAACCAAATTTCTTAAAGACCTGCTCCACATGTTCTACTGTTGCACTCATAGGTAAATTCGCAACAAATATTGCATAAGCCTTACCTGTGAAAGTAAATAACAGAGGTTGAGAAAAAAAATACTTGATAATTAGAAAAATACAATTTACTAAACCTGTTTTAATGTACTTAACCAATAAAGACAGAAAGGAAGGGTAAAACTACCTGCATTTTCATCCTTCTTTTCCAATGCAGTGTCACTACTAGGAGCTGGTGTTTCAGATGGAGGTCTCATAGATGCACATGATTGTTCTACGGGTTTCACAGGGGCAGTTCTCAAGTTAAATGGAGCAGCATTATCTTTTAATGCATTCACCTTGAACAATTAAAAACAGAACATTCACATATTAAAAGTCAGTATGCATGTATTAAATAAATAAAGTAATGAATAAATATATAAAGAAAGCTTACAATGGATGCAAAAGATTTCTTTGGAGCATCCTCCTGTGTACTAGAAGCAATTTTCTCAGTGTTTGCGCAATGTTTCTGCTGGCATGACTCTTTCACATAATTAGCAACACCCACCTTTTCAGTAACTGATAATTTTTTGTTCTCCAATGGTTGACTCACTTCTTTTCTCACTGTAGTGTCAGTGTCTGCAACAAAAGCTTGACTAGGTAGAATGTTTTCAGGAACATGATTCGGCTCTACATTTATGAGCAGAATTTTAAACCCCAAACCTTCAACAAGAGAGGAAAGAGTAGACAAGCAGTTGGAATAGCAGCATATATTTATAACCAGCTGACTTGAATATAAGAGTTACCAGGCTCCAGTGTGAAAGCAGCTGTTGGAGCACTTTCATCAGCATCATTGGCAGACACAGGATCAACATCAACTAACTCATACTCATCAACATATCTAAAAACATCATTCAAGACAAAGTAGACTTTTTCCTGTGGGGCTAGGAAAAATGACTGAATAAACTTCCTTTTCAGATTGTCATTTCCAGTTAAGTAGCCAATCACCACAACCATTACCCCATCCTCATATGAAGGCTGAGCATCAGCACTCAAAATCTCCACCGTAGAGCTTGTGTAATCCAGAGAGAGGATCTTGTTGTTAATGCCCTGACATAAAAATGAAAGCAGATTTGTTAAGACCACAAAGTTATCACAAACACAAAATACAAAGATTCTTGCGCTCATGCACATAGACAAAAAGAATTCAAAAATAGGATCTTGAGTAATAACACACTGGATTGCCAGCACAGCATTCATCATAAAATCCTCCTATACGTAAATCATAATTGTTTTCCTAAAGTTATTTTCTTCTGAGCAATTAAAAATTGCTCAATAAGGCTACCAAAAAGGTGATGATGACAAATGAATTCACTTAGAACCGATGACACGATAACACAAATGTTTAATTTCACCCAGTAAGGAGTGAGCAGGTGCAAGTAGCAGCAAAAGGTAAGATGGATGCATATCATAAAGCTTACAAGACCTGGCTATAAGCAATGCTTGGATTACAATCAGCAATGCTCTTGAAAGATGAGCTTCATTTTACACTTTCCCCCAACATGCCTGGTCACTTATCCATGGACCATGACAATTTGTTTATCTTCTTACAGATGTGGTTATGGTAATTATCCCAGAACAAAATCCCAAAAAATTAACAACACAGATCAAATGTTGAGAAAAACAAATTAAATATGATGATTAGCAATCTCAAAGCACATGATTTCCCAGGCTTCAAAAATGTTATATTATTATTCCTGAATCCTGACTGTGCATGGAATTAATTTACAGGATATCTAATAAGGATTTCCAATATATGATTGCAATTTAAGAAGCACTGACACAAATACAGGCCACAACAAGATAATAGACTCTTCAATATCAAACACGATACAGATCCATTTCTCAAGTAATGGTGCTTCATAGATTTTATCTTATCTTACTGATTCTAATGTTGAATGACCACACACTCATAAGAGCACTTTCCATAGAATTATAGAATTATTAATTGATACATATTTGAACAAGCAAACTGTAAATCGGCTTTGCACAGCTCAAGATTTTAAAAGATATAAATGTACTCTAAGATTTATCATGCTTTAACGAGTTAAATTTGCTATCATATAGTTTTCCTTGTTTAAGAAATTTTTTTGTTAAAAAGAAAAAGGGCAAAAAGGATAAGTAATTACACCCAACTCTTAGACTTACTGCAATAGTAGTAACTTGCATCATGCCACCATCTTCTTCAGGACGGCTGAGGACACTAGATTCATGGTAAAATCTGTGAACTAGGTGCGGAGTTTGATGAAGAATAGAGTAATACTGCTCTACAAAGGCATTCCCAACCATCTGCGGGGTTGGAGAATCATCTGTTACTGCCATGTCTGCAACAAGATACATCACAATCAGATTAGTATAGTAACAGTGCTTAGTAGCTTAATCACAAATCCTAATTAGAAGCTATTATGATCAGTGAATTTAAAGAGAAAAGATCTAAACTGTTCATTCAAAGAATATAAGAAGACAATGCATATTTAATTGGAGATCATTTAATATAATTTATTCTGCTTATTGACTTTTAATTATATATGTCTTTTGTAGTAAGTGTCAGTGAGAGAACATGATAGGATTATAATGAATCCCATATTGAATAGTATAGAGTGATTAAGTGAGCTTATAAGTTTAGAGACTCTACAGGCTAGTCTCTTGAGAGAGAATCTTATCTAGACTTGTAAGAATGGTATCAGAGCTTATGGGATGCCTAAGTGGGCTTATATAAGTTTAAAGGCTCTACCTTTCTAACAAGCTAGTCTTTTGGAAAAGTCTATCCTCTAGACTTAACAAAAGAGTTAGTTCTTGGACACTCAAATATCCGTGTCTTGCACAAGCATTACAACTTGAAAACCTTGTCTACGCATTAGTGTATGAATAGACATCTACCCTCGAGATTAACCAGGAACTAAAATAAAATTTACAACATAAAGCTGTGGTTTTTAACCTATCACTTCTAACATAAAGAATCAACATAAAGAATAAAATTTACAACATAAAGAATCAATAATCAAATCGTAAATAAACTTCTTCGTTCGATTAACCAAAAAAAAAAAAGGAGACCTACGATTAATCATAGGTAGAGAGGGAAAAACGTACAAAATCAAAATCCCAAAAAAATAAATTCATCAACAAATCGAGTACCTCGAAGGAGAGATCAGAATCTCCGAGCGAGAGAGAACTCGTAGAGAGATAGTTGGAGCGCAGGAGACAGTTTGGCAGAGAGAGATGATCAGAAGAAGGGGGAGAATTTATAGGAGCTAGCTGAGCGGTTGAGCCTGTTACCGCTTGAGATGGAGGGAAACTCATGCGTCCGAATTCTCTGCACAGCGCTCTCTGCACATCTACCTACACAGCGATGAAACGCACCGTTTAAGGGTCTAATCTGCACCACCCGCGTGATCCAACGGCTCGGGAGACACGTGAAATCAATAATGTGCGTTTTTGGTTTAATGAAACGGTGCGTTTTGAGTAATGAAACTCAAAAAACAAACCTGCTCGATCTCGTCCGTCCGTCGCTGAGTGATCTGCACCATCCGTTTGTTTCCATTTATGCAACGTCCAGCACGTCTTCATCATCTTCCTCCAACAGGCTGAGACTACTGCATTAAGGCGGGAAAACACGGAAAAGACATATGGAGGGAGAAAGACATTGACATTAGAAGATGGTGAGAATGCGCGAACCAGTGAAATTGTTTATGCAATTTCCTAATGTTTCCATCTTACAAAAGCCATTCCTCTTCCAGTTGCACTTATGCATTCATACTTCTTCATTGTGTATTTTTTTTTTTTGAAAATCTACGCGCGTCAGAGCGTGGGGTCATGTTGAATA
The DNA here is from genome assembly GCA_026724425.1 of Erythrophleum ivorense. Classification (NCBI taxonomy): domain Eukaryota; kingdom Viridiplantae; phylum Streptophyta; class Magnoliopsida; order Fabales; family Fabaceae; genus Erythrophleum; species Erythrophleum ivorense. The sequence goes on along the minus strand of JAIUCV010000199.1, from coordinate 1,307,541 downwards.
CATCACCGTTAAACTGAACGAGGATTCGGACATCTACGGTTAAGATTCAATGGCAAAATGAACTTGATGTTCAAAATTTAAACCCTTATATATTATTTTTGTTGTTATTTGATTTTTTTTATTCACCCCTTATTATAATGATCCATTGTTTTAGCGTGGTAATTAAGCACGACAATGATCATTAGAATCCAATTGAAAGTCAACAGGTTTTATTAAATTTTACATTATTACTAATATTTAAAGATAAATAAATATCGAGTGCTCCCATTTATTTGTTGTCCATTGAAATAAAATTCATATAGATATTCAAAAGTTAAAATCAATGTTAACATTGAAATAACCTCTTCTTTTAAGAATTAGATTTAGATATAATTTTTTATATTATTATTAAATATTTTTGTTAAAAAATGATAAATATATAATTTTTAATATTAATGTTAAAAGCATATTATTTAACTAAACATTTATATGTTTATTAGTAACTATTATATACTTATTATGTTATTATTAAAAAATTATATACTTATTATATTTTAATTATAAAACATAATAACAAGTATATAAAAAACAACACGAGTCTTTTCTTCTTTGTATAATAGTCATCTTATCTCTTAAATCATATAAAAATGGGCAAAAGTTATGAGTAGCTTGTATTTAAAATTCTAACTCACTCAAATTTTATTTTATTTTGTTTAAAGATTAAGATGATTACCATCACAAAAAATAAACAAAATTTAATATTTTAAATAATAACTATTAATTAGATTGTTTTCAAACTTTATAGAGTAGTATTAGTATGAGTATGAGTATCAAACAAAAATAATACATTTAAAAAATTTAAATAGGTTATTTTATGTTAAAAAATTTACTTACCAAAATTTCATTATACCAGTATATAGCACTTGAAATATATTAAGCAATTACACTACATTCTAAAAATTGTTCTCCATAATTTTTTTTTGATACATTATGAGACTTGGGCCATTAAAATTATCTATATTTTAACATTACCACTTGGGCTACGCTTCATGACATTGCCCATAAATGTTAATGCAAGTAGACCTAAATTAGTGGCTGATTGCTACTCCAAGAATTGTGTGAATACCATTACTCTTTTGCCAAATTACATGAGTACAGTTTGCAGTTCAATCTCATTTGAGATGTAGAAAGAAAAAAAAAATTATAAATGATAAAAAATAGATATTTATCTCTTTTTGAATTTAAAAAATGGTTGATATTTTTAAATAATAATAAGTAAATATTATAAATATATAATAGATATTGTACATAATTTTATAAACAAATTTTTTTATAAAGTAGACAACCAAATGACACGTATGAAAGGGAAAAAAGGGGGACAGAAGATGGGCCAAAGTTACTATTTCATGACATTGGTCATTCTATTAGAATATAAAAGAAAAGTTATTATTTAGAATGGAAAAAGGAAGAAATAGAATATTATTTCATCTTAAATAACAATAAAGTTTTATATTGAAAGACCTTAAATTTTAAAATTATTTTAAAAAATCTAATGACTAAAAATTTTTAACTTAAAGTTCTGAATTGTAATTTTTCTATGTAGTTAACATTTTTTGTCATAAAATCCTTAAGAATATTTTCAAAATTTAAGGTGCTTTAATATAAAATTATAAATATCTTTAACTTAAAGTTCATAATTGTAATTTTTTCTTTTTGTTTTATGATAGTTTTTATTTATTTTTTAACTCTAAGGGTATTTTGGTCATTTGTTCACATTTTATTTTCATTTTACCAAATATCTAAATGAAAAGTTATTGACAACCTTTTTCATGTCATAACAAATATGATTTTAAGTCACGATATTATATTTCATTCTTATTTCTATTTTCTTTTTTATTCCTTCAAAAATCTTTCTACCTTACTAAATATAACCCTAAAAAGAAACTTGGAATTCACGTGTTGTTTTTTTTTTTTATAATAGGGATTATATTTCATGGATGCATGTTTCACGTGGATAGTGTATGACTTATGATGCCAACCTATGGTACTATACATTTGATACCAAGACTCTTTTAGTTTTATAAAGTGCAAAAAGAATGTAAAAGAAAACAATGTGATTTTATAAATAAAAAAACTTTGGTGCTTTTTTTAAATTTAAATTTGAAAAGAGATAGATGTTATTGAATAATAATAACTAATAATTACAATAACATTATAGATATTGTACACAATTATATAAAAGGAATATGTCTATGATGCACAAAACCAAATAGGTTAAAAGTGATTGGTTTAATAGGAATATTACTATTGAAAAAAAGTTTATTATATATCTATCATCATTACTTAATTATATCTATTGCTTTTTATTATTGTTTTTAATTAAGAATACAAGTGACACGTGACAAAGTTACTATGCAAGGGAAGTTGTTACCTTATTATTAATTTCCTTTTATGCTTCATTATTTTTATACCTTAGCCATTCTAAGTGGTTATTTAGCTTATGGTTGTTATACTTTTGTCAATTTGTTATCTTTTCAACTGTATTTGTCGACATTCCTAAAGATATAAGTAGGAATGAAACTATTGTGTTTTCGATTATTGAATCTTTTAAAATAAACCTGATTTTGGTATCGAGTACCAATTTCTTCCTCACCTTTATACCAATTGGTATCAGTGCCCTGATCTATAGGCATGGAAATGTGTTCTTCGGAACACCTATGTGAGGTTGAATAAGAAGTTTCAAATGTATATGGAAGTAAGTGATCTTCAAGTTTCATAGGCTCGATTGGAGAAGTTACTAATGAATGTGGTGTCAAAGTTGGCTTCAATGCAAACACCTTAGATGGATAAAGGTAATCTTGCTCTTAGCTAATTGACGATGGCAAGTGGACATCCTAGTGGCTTCCATGGCAATAGACTTTAGTTTCGATCTTATTTTGGAGCATATACCAGACCATATCAATTTCCTACCAAATTCACTTGTATTAAATTTCTAAAATTTGATGGAATTTAATTCAAGTTTTGGTTATTTTTTTGCAACTAATTTTTTGAGTTCAATAAAATACCATTAGAACATCGAGTACAATTGATTAGCTTGCATTTGGAAGGTTGTATGTTATAATGACATTAGAACTACATGAGACAAAAAGTGTTAACTGAAGTCGAGTGGCTTGAGTACTTAGAGGCTGTGATGGAACAATTTGGTGATGTCTTTAAAGTTGATCCTATTGCTAAACTAACAAAGCTGAGGCAAGAGGATATGGTTGCTTTATATCAAGAGAAGTTTAAGGATCTAGTGGCCAAAGTTAAGTTGTTTAACAAGCATGCTATCAGTTGCTTTATTAAATGACTTAAACCAGAGATTGAGGCTCCAGTTTGCATATTCAAACCAATCTTATTAGCTAATATCATGTATCTAGCTCGTTTCACTAGTGTAAGAGAGTCCACATCTTCTACCAGCTCTTCCAAACCATAGACTACAAGCATTAAAATAGAAATTCAGCACTTGTCGAATAAGGATATACTAAAAAAAAGGAGGAGGGGACTTTGCTATTGGTTTTTGGAAAAATTTTCTTTAAACCATAAATGTTAAAACTCTCAACTATACATGTTAATGGTAAATGGTAATGATGGGGAGGATTACATGGAAATTGACTTTAGGGCACTAAGCTGATATGAAACTATAACGAAGATCCCCCTAAATGGCATTAATGGTTGCACAAGAATTTTGTAAGTTATTATGCAATAAGGGTTTAAGGTTTAATTAAAAAAAAAGCCTATCTTGATCTTGATTGACATAGGTAGCAACTATAATTTTGTAAACTCTACTATAACCAAAAGGTTGAAATTGAAAACTAATGTTGCTAAGGCTGCTAAAGTGGCGATTGCAAATAGGGAATAGTTAGTTGTTAATCATCACTGCCTTCAATTATCTTAGAGCATGAATGAGGAGAGCTTCCAAGATGATTTATTAGTCATAGGCCCTGACAATTATGACATGATATTAGGCAATTAAAGGCTTTCTTATCTTGGGAGTGTGTTATGAAATTTTGGCAAGCATTTTATTTACTTTAAACTTCACGAATTTTTGTGTGAAGTGTATAGGGTAGATGCCTCTAATTCTATTTAGGTGATAGGTAAGATTAGGAAGAGAAGCTTATTACATTCACAACAAGTTTTCATAGTTCAAATATGTAATACAAAGTGTGAGGAGGTTTTAAAGGTTTGCATTTTAGATTAAGGCCTACTTGAGTTTCAACAAGGGTTTTTATCTCAACTTCTAAAGGAATTTAAAGACATTTTTTAGATTCTTACTACACTTCCACCTCCTTTAAAGTTTGACCATTCAATATCATTAAAGAAGGAGAAACCTATTAGCTTACAGTCTTATCGTTATGGTTTAATACAAAAGGATGCAATAGAAAAATTGATAAATGAGATGTTGGATAATGATATCATAAGTCCCAACCAAAGTTCCTTTGCTTCACTTAGGGTTTTTGTGAAGAAAAAAGACAACATTTAGTGCGTTTATGTGGATTATAGAAGACTTAATGCTCAAACCCTTAAGATTAAGTTTCCAATTCCCTTTATTGAAGAGTTGATTGATGAATTGCATGGCTCCACTTACTTTTCTAAGTAGGATTTATGAGTTGATTATCATCATATATGAATGAACATTATCGATGTTCATAAAATGAAATTTTAGACTCACGAAAGGCTCTATGAATTTGTAATGGTGCCTTTTGGTCTCACCAATGTTCTAGCCACATTCAAAGTGTTAATGAATTTGATTTTTAAGTATTTCTTAAAAAGGTTTATCTTATTACTATTTTTTTAATAATATTTTGGTTTATGGTAAGTCTTGGAATAATCACTTGATATACTTATGGTAGGCATTCAAGTTTTGAGATGGAACACTTTTTATGCTAAGCAAACTAAGTATATCTTTAATGCCACTAATGTTAACTATTTAGGCCACATCATCTTAGCAATAGCGGTGATGGCAAATCCGAAGAAAGTGGCCATTATATCTTTATGGCCTACTTGCCACTCCTTACAATATTAAATTTTTGAGAAAATTTTTTGGATTTATAAGATACTATATGTAATTTATTAAGAACTACGATATTATAGCTAAACCTCTTATCAAGTTATTGAAGAAAAGTATATTTTCTTAGTCTTAAAATGTTGAGGAGGCTTTCAATCAGCTCAAGAAACTCATGGCCTTAACACTAATAATAGCATTGCTGGATTTTTCCCTTCCTTTTCAAGTTAGAATTGATGCATCAAATGTTAGTATTAAAGTTATCCTTTCTCAGCAAAGGCACCTTGTCACCTTTGTAAGCAAGGCTTAGTCCCTTAAAATAAGACATGCTTTTGCATATAAAAAATAATTAATAACTTTACTATTTGTTATAAAGCATTGTTTAGTAGGAAGTTTGTTATTGTACTGATCATTTGCTTTGAAACATTTATTATAGCAAAAGAATGTTACACTTGAATAATATAAGTGGGTCAACAAGTTGCATAAGCTTGAATATGAGATTATATATTGAAATGGAAAGAAAAGCTTATTAGTATATGCTTTGTCTCGTTGTCATGATTTATCTTTTACTTGCTTTATTGTGATTTCCATTATCTCTAGTTTGAATCAATAAGTGGTTGCTTCCTATATGTAAGATATTACATGGCAGCTAGTTATTAGAAATAGATTATACTTCTCATCTGAAATTTATTTGGCATGGTGGAGTTTTAAAAAGGAAGAGAAAATTGGTGGTGGGTGCTGGCTAATAGCTTCAATTGGAATTATTACACTATTTTCAAAGTGATTCTTTGGGAGGACACTCGGGTATGGTTACAAGGCATAGGTTATTTGCAGTGTTCTATTGGAAGGAAATGAAGAAGGATGTTTTGTCTGAGAATATTCTACTTGCCACAAAAAAATGTAGCCTATGTAGGCTTAATTCAAACTTTACCTATTCCAACCACCATTTGAACAAATATTAGTATGGATTTCATTGTCAATCTGCCAAGGTCTCATGGTAAAATGGTTATCATGTTGGCTATAGATAGACTGTTTAAAGGTGGACACTTTATGGCCTTATAACATCTTTTTAGTGCTATGGATGTAGCTTAAATTTTTTTAGATAATGTGGTGAAACTCCATAGCTTTCCACACTCTATTGTCACTAATCTAGACCTCATTTTTTGTGGTAAGTTTTGGATATCTCTTTCTTAGTTTAATAAAGTGAAACTTGTGTATTCATCTACCTACCATCCACAAATGGATGGGCAAATAGAGGTGCTAAATCAATGTTTAAATTGTTATCTTAAATGTATAATAGGTGATCATCCTAAAGATTGGGTGAAGTGGTTACCTTTCGCTGAATTTTCATATAACACTTCACTTCATACTTTTGTTGGCATGATCTCATCTAAAGCTCTTTATGATGTTACTCCTCTCATTCATTTGCCTTACTTGGCAAGAGATTGTGATAATGATGTTATTAACAAAAGTTTAAAGGATCAAAAAGCTACCTTACAATTACTTCAACACCATCTTAAGAGGGCTCAAAATATGATGGTTATGTTAGCTAACAAGAAGAGTATTGAATAAAAATTTGAGAAGAGGGACATGATTTACCTTAAGCTTTATCCTTTTTGAAGGAATAAGCTTAATAATCTAGCCTTGCATAAATTAGTAGCTAAATATTATGGTCCATTTCAAGTTGTACAATGAATTGGTCTTGTCACATATGAATAGAATTTTCTAAAGGGAACCAAAATCCATCCAGTTTTCCATGTTTTCCTTTTAAAGAAACACGTGGGAACAGAGTCAGTTCATTCTCAACTACCTCAATTAGATGAAGATGGCTATTTCTTTATAAAGCTTAAAAGCAGTTTGGTTAGAATAGTTGTTAAGAAACATAACTTGCCATTAACTTAAGTCTTGATTTAATGGAAGCATGTTTCACTAGAGGATGCTACTTGGGAATCCTTGCCTACTATACGTCATCAATTTTCTCATTTTTGTACTGTGGTTGATGTAGATCTTTGATGTTAAGAATCCTTTGGATAGGGGGGAGAAGTTGATATATGGCATAGTATGGTAGGGAAGTTGTTATTTTGTTATTATTTTCCTTTTGTACTTCGTTATTTTTGTACCTTAACCATTTCGAGTGATTATCTGACTGTTAGATGACTATTGTAATTTTGTCAGTTTGTTATCTTCTCAATTGTAATTGTTGCCATTCCTATACATATAAATAGAAATAAAAGTATTATATTTTTGGTTGTTAAATCTCTTAAAAATAAATCTGTTCTAGTATTGAGTACTAGTTTCTTCCTTACTGCTATACCAATAAGTATTATTTCTTATCTCATTTATTTATTTTTTTTCTTTTCATTTCTTTATTTCTTTTTCCACCTCCAAAATATAAGTTGAGTGATCCTTTTTTCCTCACATGGTACAAACTTTACAATACCTCTGATTTTGGAGAAACAAATTAGCTTCTAAAGGCTGTCTTTCCCTAATTGTCAAGCCTTCTTCCAATGTTAAAACATGATAGATGTCGAGAGTAGATATTGGCATAAATATATACGTAGAAGAAGCTAATGGCAAGCTTGTTGGGTGATGGTTTTTATTTTGGTAATTATGCTGGTATGGTTTGAATCTTTAGTAATGACAAAGTATTAAATATGTACAAAGGAAGAAAATATAAAAAATATATAAATGAGATAAAAAAGATACCTATACATTTATTTTTTAAAAATAATAAAAAATTAAATATTATTAAATAATTATTATAAAAATATAATAAATATTATTCTCTCTGGTTTCCAATATAAGTCACTGATACTTACTTCATAGATATTAAAAAAAATTAGTTAAAGGTAATTTAACTAATTAAATTTGTATTAAAATATAATTTTTATTCATATTTGTTCATAATTAAAAAGCTTACTTCCATTTTTAATAAATTGTATTAGTCTTAATAACTCTTTATTTAATTAGAGGTATTTAAAAAAAATAATTTAATGATTAAAATAATTTAAAGAAATAATTTATATTTTAAATCAAGACAATTCTTTAATAAGTGATTTATATTAAAGGAGGAGTACTAACAAAAATCACATCCCACCATCACCATTAATATTTCACCTCAGTTTTACAATCCCAGTGTTCATGGAGGGTGGCTTTGTGCTAGTACCAATTAATACTATCCTGACCATTGATATTAACATTTCATTATATTTAAATGAAAGCTGGCTTTACATTTGTTGTTCAGTTCTTTTTTTAAAATATTATTTGTTGTTCAGTTTTAAGTGAATACTGAAATATCAATATCACCATTTACGTCACATGAGTGTAATTGACTTGTCACACGAGTGTAGCAACATTGTCGTAGAATGCTTGAATATTACTAATAGTTTTAACTTGAGCTGCAGAAATAATTTATTTTAAAAGATAAGGATATTAACTAAAAGTGCCTTATGATTTAAGAATTATATTATATTTTAAAGTAAATTACATTCTTTATTTTATGAAAAATATTTAAATTTTATGATTCTCTCCTTTATTTAAAAAATTTACATACCTTTTTTTTAAAAATTAAAAGATGTATTATATTACCATTTTCTTGACCAAAATATAAATTATAATTATACTTATTTTAACTAAAATAAATTTATATTTATTATTTATATAATTTAATAAGTATTAAATATAATTTTAAATAATATAAATAATTACTTTTTTAAATTTATAATAAATTAAATTTATAATTTTTAATACTAATTAAATAGCGTTGAAATAAATGTTTAAAAAAATATAATTTTAACAGAAAATCAATACTATTTTCAAAAGTAATTTTGTCATATTTTAATTTAAAAAATTTGTGCATATTTTTCATAATAAAAAAGATAACATATTTTAAACATTTTACGAAGGGAAAAGAATAATTTTCTTTGTATATTCATTGTTGGTCATTACAACATATCATATGCAATGGTTAACGGTGATCTAGGTTTTGTCTACCTCACTATAGTTATTATTATTTTTGTTTTGTTGTGTTTTGTTTTGCTTTATTTTTATTTTTTTCGCTCACAACAAGTTGGTTATTTTGTTGAGTAAGACTGTAACTTCGTTGAATTGGGATCATTTTTAAAAAACTGAATTAAAAATTTTATCTTTAAAGATTAAAAAAAAACTTTAAAACAAATAAATAAATTATTAATTTACTTTAAAGTTCCCATCGACCCCAATGAAATCCCTGGAAACCCTTCCCCGTCTGTTGTCCTTTCCTCTCTTCCCCACTCCGACAGCAGCACTTCCCGGCTGCGACGGCGACGGTCACGCAAGAGTCAAGACAGTGTCGTCTTCTTCCTCCCCTCTTGAGTTCCGAATAGGTATGTCATCATTCTCTCATCTCTTTTCCCCCTCTTTGTGGCTGATTGGCTGTTTGTAGTATTAGCGCTTGAAACTGTAACTGCATTCTCTCAGTCTTTTTCATGCTAATAGGTGATCCATGGGCCATCTTTAAATGTTTAGTTATTATTATGTATGTGTTGAATGTCTACATAGCTCCTACAATTTCACTCAAGCTCCGCCGCTTTTTGGTGTGATGCCTTCAATGGCTCAAGGAGGATTCAGAAACTTCACCGGCAGTCAAAAGCCTGGCAGTAAATTATCCAATGAAAATCGGAATCGTCAAACTGAATTCCCTGACCGGTAAAAATACTCTATCAATATAAATATTCAACCTTTCTCTTAAATCCGGTTGAGAAATTAATCATGGTTGGAATTACCATATTCAGAGTCACTTGAGCTAAATGTTTGAATGTTGTGTCACTAGTTTCTACTGCGAGTGAGACAAAATATGATTAGAGTCTTATTATATTGGTTGGCTTGATATTATTTGTAGATATATTTCTTGTTATGCAGGAGGCAGAAGATTTTACAACAAAGGAAGTCTCTTCCAATTGCTTCAGGTGTTGGATTGAGATTAATTTGTGGTGCTTTTCATGTTCCCAATTTCAACCTCTGGTAAACTTAACAATATTCTGATTGTTGCCATTTAGTTGCGAAAAGACTTATCGAAGAGGTCCGAAAGAATGATATTTTGATTATCGTTGGTGAAACTGGAAGTGGCAAGACTACACGTAAGTTACCTTGTATCCTTGTAAATATTATGGTTATTGTTATTTATTACCTTTATAATTTTCCCATCTGTTTATTGGAATACAAAAGCTAGATAAAAAACTGTAGTTTGGCGTATTTCACTATGTTACGTGATTTGCATTGTACTGTGTAGAGATTCCCCAGTTTCTGTTTGATGCTGGATTTTGTCATGACGGAAAAGTTATTGGGATAACTCAACCCAGACGTGTTGCTGCTGTTACTGTGGCAAAACGGGTTTCTGAGGAATGTGGTGTTGAATTGGGCCGAAAGGTTGGGTACTCTATTAGATTTGAAGATGCTACTTCCAGCACAACAAGGATTAAATACATGACAGATGGATTGCTTCTGAGGTAGAACCTTTGTATAACTTAGATTACATTTTACTGATTAATGCTCTCAGGTGAAAATTTAACAATTTGATATCATACAGTTTTCACTTTTATTTGGCTCTCCACAGAAAAAAATAAAAAAAGAGGGGGGGGGGGAGTGGAGGGCATGACTATTATCTTTTTAGCTTTTTCCATTAGATCAATTTATTAACCTAAACACCAAATACTAAATATATCATATTAACTGTTTTGACAAGGTCTTTCTTTTCATATATTTTAAGTCTATGAAGGAGTGGTTTATTGAGGGGATCTCCTTCCCCCTCTAGCTGTCTTATTGATTAATTTTTAAGATGGATATGTGGTTTAAAGTAGCCAATGAAGTTTCATATTAAAATATGTTGTTTTTCTTGGTATTAAAAGTGCAATTTGTTAAGAGAGTTGATATGCCCCTCATTGTACTTTCAGGGAAGCATTGTTGGATCCATTTCTGTCCAAGTATTCTGTTATAATTGTTGATGAAGCTCATGAGAGAACCGTCCACACTGATGTCTTGATGGGCTTGCTTAAAAATGTACAACATGCTCGGTCCAATATTGTTTGTGATGGTCAGGGCTTTAATTTTGAAAACAAGAATGTAAAGAGTGGCATGTCATTGGAGAAAGAAAATGGTGGTCAGTGCAGCAGTTTTCTTATAAAGCACAACAACAGAATGTGTGCTCCATTGAAGCTAATCATCATGTCTGCAAGCCTTGATGCACGAGTGTTCTCTGAGTACTTTGGTGGTGCAAAAGCTGTTCACGTCCAAGGGAGACAGTTTCCTGTGGATATATTTTATACTCGCCAGGCAGAGGCAGATTATTTAGATGCTGCCTTGATATCAATATTCCAGGTTATTGGTTTGCTTGGTCTATGCAATTTAATTTTATTTTCATTGCTAGAAATTTTTGGGTGCATAGGCGCATTGGTTCTTCATTTGCTATGTTCATTTATGGTGTTCACAGTTTGGTCTCTCTTGTGGTATCTCATTCTTTTTATTCTCTTTACTGCATCACATCAGTCATTCAAATTGTTAAGCATAATGTTGCTTATATTGTAGACTCATTATGGTGATGACTCATAAATGAAGTTCATAATATCGTTGCTTAAATTTATGGTCTTTGATTTTATAGATTCATTTGGAGGAGGGCCCTGGTGATATACTAGTATTTCTGACTGGACAAGAAGAGATTGAATCTATTGAAAGGTTAATAAATGAGAGACTCAAGCAATTACCTGAAGGCAGTCAGAAACTTCTAATTGTGCCTATATTTGCAGCTCTTCCATCTGAGCAGCAAATGCGGGTCTTCTCACCAGCTCCTTCTGGATATCGCAAGGTATCTTAGTGAAGCTTTTTTTTTTTTAACTGTGGGGTTGGAAGTGTTTTTGAGACTAAGCACAAGTTAGTGAAATATAAAATGTGATTATTTATTTTAGACAATTTATATGTTTTGTTTAGGTTTCCAACATTGTGACAATTAAGGAGAAACATCTCTTGATGCCATCTGTTTTCTGAAAATCTTCATATTATAAATTAAAGGCTGGTTCAATATGTTTAGGGCATATGTACATCCTTGTGTACTGCTTATTTCTGATATACAAATTTCCTTATTGGAAGTTTTTTGGGCACTTATGGTCTGTATAATCTCAATCTCTCCTTTTCTTTGTCAATTAGTAGCACAGTGCATCTTACTCTTACCTCTAATTATGCAGTGTGTACAGCATATCTGCCACTTTCAAAGTGATAGCCTTTGAAATCAGTTTCAGTTTCTGTTTTGAGCACTAACATTATCCTTTTTGCAACATTGTTGCTACTGCTTTCATCAGTGAATCACTTTGATTTTGTTATCTGTATCATTGCTGCTAGCTGTCAAACCTACTCAAATGCTTCTGCTAGCATTTCTGCATATCAACCAGATAACTGCCATTCAATTATTCTAGTGTCTCTAAAGAGCCACTGCAGCTGTTACCATCTTTACCATCACCTCTACCACCTCTAATGTTTTATTTCTTTTTATCAACACCACTGCTTCTTTAGGAGTTATTCTTTTCTGCATGCTGATGTTATAATCCCTAGTAGTAGTAGGTGGATATACACAGCGATGTCTGCCAACACTATACTTTCTAACTTGAGTAGCACCTATCTTACGTTAGGTATTATATATTTTAGATTAACTCAAGATTTTATCATAGAAACAAGATTATAGTAGTTGTTATTAGAGCATATCAAGGAGTTTTTCTTTTTCTTTCCTTTTTTCCCCATATTGTTTGTACTTCATTTTTAACTCAGCTCTGTTGTTCTTGAAGGTAATATTGGCTACTAATATTGCTGAGACATCAGTAACAATTCCTGGAATCAAGTATGTAGTAGATCCCGGATTTGTTAAAGCACGCTCTTATGACCCCAGCAAAGGCATGGAATCTTTGATTGTAGTACCTACATCCAAGTCCCAGGCTCTGCAAAGGAGGTGTGTTGCTGCATTTATGCTTGAGAGCATTTAATATGCTTTACTGTTGCTGCAAGTATTAGTTGGTTTAGTTCAATGAATGAACATCAAACAATTTTGGCTCAATTCAAGTGTTTAACTCAGAATTGCTTCTTTTCTTTCATATAAATTCAGTTTAGTAAAGTGAACTTTTGAATTCCAAATAAAAATGGTATTGTTTGACATAGACTTATGAGGTGTGAACGTAGCATTACTGTTTCAAAAGATATTTCATTGTTTTATTTGGTTTGCAAGCAGATACATTTCCAATTTTATTATTGCTTGTAGGTGAATTCAGAATAGGATTGCCATATAATGCATAATATTTTCTGCTCAATTCCATTTTAAGTTTTGAACATATTCATCATATATAGTGGCTCATTCTGGATTATGATTTATGCATGGATTTCTTTTCCCAGTCAAATTTTGGTTATACTAATTTTATTCACATAGTTATTGTTAGCTAGATTAGCTCAGTGAAATGATGGATACAAAAAACAATTTCATTGATTGAATAGCTCAGATTGATTATTGACTTCTTGCTATTAGTGGGCGTGCAGGGCGTGAAGGACCTGGAAAATGTTTTCGTCTCTATCCAGAAAGTGAATTTGAGAAACTTGAGGACTCAACAAAGCCAGAGATTAAGCGATGCAACCTCTCTAATGTCATTTTGCAGCTAAAGGCTTTGGGTGTTGATGACATATTAGGGTTTGATTTCATTGAGAAACCTTCAAGGTGAAAACCATTTGAGAAGTTTGGTCTGACAGCTTCCCTTTTGCATATTTGTGGATAGTTTTGTGCTTACATTTTTGTTAATAAGTTTTGATTGCTTATCCTTATTAAGGTAAGATTGTATTTGGCCAATTCAGATTTGGTGCAATATTGGGGGAAGCCACATACACGTTTTTGTCATTGCAGCATTACCTATGGGGAAAATTACAAGGACCGACATATGCATCAATTTACAAAAGGACCCATTAACTACTACTGTGATTAATGTTGTTGTGGACTTATTAATGGGTCCTTTTTGTATAAATCACTACAGCTTGATCCTTTATTATAATTCTTCTTTAACCATATAGTGCTGTTTCCAGTTTTGTTGTGCATTATTTGCCAAACCTCAGTTTTTTTGGAAAGAGGCTCCAGGTTAATTGATCAGTTCCTTTAACTAGACGTAATAAGTGGATATATCCTAGTGGATTTAGTGATTATGTAAGTGGTGGGTTAAAATATTGAAATTTATTTTATTTCTTTTTGAAGCTTTCTCAACTCACATATATCATACTGCACAACTGAACAAGTATTTTTTATGGATCTTTGATGATATTTGTTACTATTATTTCTAAAACTACTATTTCTGAAAGTTCTTTTTACAACCTGAAGCATTAAACAAAGCTCAAGTCTCTGGCATGTTTGAACAGGGCAGCTATCATCAAATCATTGGAGCAGCTATTCTTGTTAGGTGCTCTAACAGATAACTGTCAACTATCTGATCCAGTTGGACGTCAAATGGCTCGGCTTCCCTTGGACCCTATTTATTCCAAAGCTCTCATTTTAGCTAGTCAGTTTAACTGCTTGGAGGAGATGTTGATAACTGTTGCGATGCTTTCTGTGGAATCCATATTTTATGCTCCTCGTGATAAGTTAGAAGAGGTATGAAGATTGGTCATGACACTACGCTAGTGCATTCTTATCATTCTCTTTGATGTTCAGATGAAAATAACGTGAATATCACAGTGAATCAGTGAATAATGTACTGTGCTAGCCTATTGAACACTGAACAACACAGTATTTGAAATTATCGTGTGGGTAGTTCAAATATATGAAATTGGTGAAAAAGATCTTAGTTTTCAACTATTTCCTTACACCACTTTTTACCTCGCCCTGATTCTTTTTAGTTTATTGTCGTTGTGTTTCTCCCCTTTTGACCAGGCAAGAACTGCAATGAAATGTTTCTCAAGTTCAGAAGGAGACCACCTGACTTTGATTAATGTATATCGAGCATCTAATGAGTTCCTGGAAAAAAGATTGATGGGAATGGGTAATGCAAAATGTGAAAAGGCTTTGAGAAAGTGGTGTAAGGAAAACTTTATCAATAGCCGTTCTCTTAAGCATGCTCGTGACATTCACAGGTAGTTTCTATGATGTTTAGGCTATACATCAATGATATTCTTTCTAGGATGCCATTGGCAGTTTACATTCTCACGTTTTGAAGATGTTTTCTGCAGGCAAATTTTGGGGCATGTTGAACAAATGGGTCTGCATATTGCTTCCTGTGGAGATGATATGCTTCAATACCGCAGATGCCTTGCTGCTTCCTTTTTCCTCAATGCTGCTGTAAAGCAGCCAGAGGGAACATACAGGTATTCAATTTACTGCAACCTGTGTCTTAAATATTATTGGGCAAGCCTTTCAGAGCGCCATTGCCATCTGTTTACTCTGACAAGGTCAAACCTCACTCTTGAGGATGCCTTTAAGTTCTGAAATTCTTCAATCAGCATTGCCCTTTGCCTGAAATTTTTACCTGCTATGATACTGTCATGTATTGCTTTTGCTTCTGCTTCTGGAAGGAAACTCTCTTACAGTAAGGCTAATCACATGACAGGGCTTTCGCAAGTGGTCAGGTGGTGCAGATCCACCCTTCTTCTGTATTATTTCTTCGAAAACCAGAGTGCATAATATTTAATGAACTGGTCCAAACTAATAACAAGTATGTTCGGAATGTAACCCGAATTGACTACCTATGGTTAACCGAGCTGGCTCCTCAATATTATGCTGTGCAGAATTAAATTCTTGGTGGTGACACTAAACTGGTAAATTACATTATGTTATTTTGATATTTTTTTCCTTTTTTCTTACCATTGAGCGGTTTTACACTGCGAATTTGACAGTTTACATCTATGTAATCCCTTATCTATATTTTTGGGTATGGTTCTAAATATAAGTGATATTTATTCAATTTACCTTCTCCCTCTCTCTCTCTCTCTTTTTCTTCTTTCCCTGGTTTTTTTTGGGGGGGGGGGGGGGGAGAGGGAGATGAGGTTGTAATTGTTTGTTTCTCCCTGTCGAAAATGTCCATATTCCAACTTCTCAGTATTTATAGACACTTTTTTCTCCTTCTCTTATGCAACACCTGCTTTACATTTAGCAATGAAGTCGATATGATTAGCTTGCCGAAGTGTCTTGCTCCTGCCATCTGTCTAGAAGTGGTCTTGGCTCAATGAAACTGCTTCTCTCAATGTGCAGTCAAGTGGTCTCTTGTGTCTAATAACACTTCCACCCCTGTCCAAAAGAAATAAAAAGGATCGACAATATTCGTCTTCGGTTAATTTCTGGCCTTTTGGCAGGTTGTCTGTATTTGTCACAAAAATGCTTTATTATTTCTATATCTACTTATGGCTGGAATGAGTATTTTCATCATGGTTTATTTATCTGTAGGCACAGATCAGTTAAAGCTTCGGTATATGTCTGGCCACTGATTTGTGGATGCTGTCTCTGGTCATCTGAGATGTAGGATGGAGAGATTCTTAGGTAGACCAATCTACAAAAGCTGGGTTGATCAAAGCATAAATAAACATGTAAATATGTGATAGGTGGGTTTCACTGAAAAGTGTGCTTGACATACTTTCTTGTCAATTTCTAATTAGCTTGGTCTCCCTAAAATATTTCCTTGGGATAAAATTGAATCCTATAATGGCTAGCGCCTCTTGTTGGGTTTGTCACCTTGTTGATTTTTCCTGCTTGGGCAGCTATACCCATTTTCCACTGAGATTCAGGAATGAGCAAGGGAAGTAATGGATAGGTGCACCATTCACTTGAACCTGATTGGGAATAGTGGTTCGGCTTGAACAGTTGGATAGATTACGCGACTGTGAATTCAGAAAGTTCTTCAAAATGAAAAGATCAAGGGTATGTTTGGTTGGAGGTTTTTGGAGGGGAGGGGAGGGAGATAAGATGTTTGGTTGGACAAAATTAGAAGGGAGGGGAGGGGAGAGGTATTTTTTAAATTGTAATTTATTTTATTGTCCCTTAATATTTTAATATATTAATATTTAATAAAAATTAAGATAATTTTTTTATCAGAAATTAAAAAAAAAAAAAAAATTGGAATTCATAATTTTTTTAAAAATATTGATATAAATAACTTTTTTTATAAAAAATAAAATTAAAATAATATAAGGGTAAATTTGTTTAAATATAATTACTTCCTCTCTCCTTTTGAACCAAACAATAATATTCCTTTCCCTTTCTTCCTTTCTTCATCCTTCTAACCAAATAGAACTTATTAAATTCCTTTTTCTCTGTTGAACCAAACGGAGCTTAAGGTTTCAATTCAGTTTCATTTATTTATTTATTTCTACGAGTAGGCAGATTTCTCGAGTGCTGGTATTTATCTGTATGTCTGGTTTTAAGAATAAGAATTTTCTGAAAGTTTTAGAAATTCCAACATTATGTACTATGACCTTGTATTGGGGAACTCAACTGTTGGTCTGTTATAGAGGAGAAACAAGTAGTTTGTAAAATGATTTATTAAAGCTGAATAGACATTAGAATGATTGTTTTTTTTTAGTACACAAATTTAGGAGTTGGTATATTTTCAAATAAGAGCCCACTGCAATTGACTACACGAGATAATCAGCAAAAATTAAGTCGAAGATTCACAATTTAATTATTGTTTGGTATTCATCCTCTAAAATATAATAATATATTCACATATTAATTGAAACTAACCTTTAAAAAATTCATGTAATATTTTATGTTTTTTTAATCTTTTTTATTTCATTTAATACTATAGTAAGTATTTCTCTTAAATTTTTAATCCATAAAATATTAATTTTAAGGGATTTGTAACGTTTTTATTTATTATGGTAGCGTAAAAGAATATGATATTATGTTTTAAAATTTAAATATTAAAATTAAAATTATATTATTGTTTAAAGAATTATAAGGAATATTAATTAATTTGTTTTTCCAACTTGCACCTCTTCTGGACCTTCCAAGGTGGGCGTATGAATAATGCCCTTGACTAGAAAATTGGAGGGGCAGAGATGTGGCATTGTCCATGTAGTGGATAATATGCTTCGCTTCCAAGCCTCTGAATTTGGATGGTATTAATTAAAGACACTTAAGAATCTTAAATTTGTCACTTCGTATTCGTATATTTGCACACTTTGGGTGGCCATATTCACAGATGATATACCATGTCACATTGCTCGAGGGAACTAAAATGATTCACAGAACAAAATTTTAAGTATACATGGTGCACGGATACTAAATTAATCACATAATAATATTAAATATTTAATTTTCGGTTAAACATTTTTTAAAGCTTTGTATGGGCAGGTTATTAGGTGTTTAAAATTTTAAAGTACTTGAAGTAACTATATTAAATTTATGATAAATAAGAAGGTAAATATAACACCATTGAGTTTTTTTTAAGAAGTTCTATCTTTTATTAACTTAGTATATTTATTTATATGAGAATTTCTTTCAGGCTATCAATAAACCACATCTTTTCTTGATTTAATTATAAAATAATTTTTCAGTGATAAGTTGTGTAAGAAGAAAAAAAAAAGAAAGTGGGAGGGGGGATGAGGACATATAATGATTATATATATATATATATATATATATATATATATATATAACGTCCAAGTGCAACAGGAAGGTTTGTTGAGAGTTCAATTGTGAGTGCTGCAAATGGCAACAATCGTGACATGCCAGTTCATCTTTTCATATGCCAAAATGGAAAACTGTTATTTTCGAAGTTCAATTCCCTTTTCCACATGACCCTTATTGTTGCTCTCTCATGTCGAATATAACTTAAAAAAAAAAAATATCGAAAAAGCAATCATTCACCCAAATATCAAAGTCTCCCCATTTGAAATTCATCTCGCACATAGGATTTTTTAACATCGTATTAAATCAATTTATTTTCATTTTGTTTAAAAATTACAAACTAAATTAATCTTCGAATAATAGTGTAATAAAAATTAACATTTATAATAAATTATTAATTATTAAAAAATGTATATATAATTATTTATATTTTTATTATTAAAATTTTTAATAAAAATATAATAAGTATATGATTTTTTGATAATAATATGATAGATATATAATTTTTTTGGCAAATAACTATATAAATTTTTAATTAAATTATATATTTGTCATATTATTATTAAAAAATTATATATTTTTTATATTTTAATTATAAAATTTGATAATAAAAATATTAATATATATATATATATATAAGTTGAGTCCCAATTATAATTAAAGTGTGTTTAGTATGCAAAATGGGAAGGAATATAATTGTAAAAAGATTGCTAAGATGAAAGAAACAAAATAGATAATGTTTGCTAAATATAAAAAGAAATATAATTTTTTTATAGAAATATATTTGATTGAAAAAAATAATAGAAAGAACTGAAAGAAAAAAGTTAAAAATGCTGTTAGTGGCAAAAGTTAAAAAAAAAAAAACCTAAACTTTTGTAACCCCGTTGGCTTTGCAAAAGTAACAAGTAAAATGGACGTATCACATTTTGGCTCTAGCATTTAACCCTATTGGTGCAATAACCTATGTTTGTCATCTCATTACCGTTCCGGATTTCAATTTTGAAATTCATAATAATTGAACTATCACCGCCTATTTATAACGCGCACAGTTCGGGACTCCTCCGCTCCCCTCTACATTGCTCACCGCTGTTTCACTTCACTCTGCTTCACAAAGCTTCTCTTTCCCTCCAGATCTGGTAACGTCTCCCCTCTCTCACCTTAATCTTAGATCTATGATTCTTCTCTCTGAATTAGGGTTTCAATCTCATGCTCAATCTGTAAATCCCTTGTCACTGTCGCTGATTTGACGCTTCTTCGTCATCTTTCTGTTTGTTTGAATTTTGATGGAAGATTTATTGTTTCGATGATTGGTAAAGTGCCTTTTCATTTCGTTTTCTCGATCTGGAACTGCGTATCATGTAGATTTGTGGCATTTTTTAATCCTGTTTTTGAATTATGTGCTGTCGTAGTGGCACTGTTACACACGCTTTTCCAATGCATTTCACTTGATCTGTGCTTATTGTATGTCAAGGATTTCAGACTTGTTTGTATGAATATCCTTTGAATTTGTACAGCGTAAACGCTTTGTGCGTATTGTGTCATTGCGACTTTGAAATAATTGTATGTTATGCTTCATTCATGACGGTGTATTTATGCTTCCACTTTTCTGAGGGGTGTCAAGTGTTTACTCTCTTTTATGTTTATGCTCGTATGGTGAGTGATAAGGTCAGTGGCTTTGTATCATCGAGTCATTTAAAGGCTTACCTGATAATGTTGGTTCCTTATCCAGCATCCATTGAAAGGATTATATTATAAGTGAAAAGATTGATGCTATTGGAAAGCAAGAAAAGAATTACGAAACTTTTTCTTTCATATTAATGAAAGGAAATAGCAATAACTGTAAAATGAGAACCAAAAAAAAGAAATAGGGGAGAAAATTGATTATATCAAGTAATAAGTTCACTCGTACACCTTGCCTGTGGTTGAAAGGTTCGAGGAAAAGTAGGATGGAAAAACTTTCATTGGTAGTCTTCACTGCAGAATGTTGAAAGTTTACGAAAGCCCAATACTCTTGAGATTGGTATTCCTAAATGGTTCAATAATGTGTTTCGAAGTCTTTTAAGGGCACTAGCAAAATGATATCATGCTAGTTCCTGGTTTTTGTTACTTTCTAAATCTACGAACAGAAACATTTAATACTTTTTTCTCCTTTTGAGACAAATTCGTGGAGATATATTTATATATTCTTTCCCTTTGTTATATAGTTTTAGTCTTCCAAGAGAGAAGGAAAAGGGTGAGATAGGAGGGATGAAAGGATGGACGAGGATGGATAGACTTATACTTCAATTTGGGTTTATTGAAAACAGAAAATTAGAAAAGAAGTTAGTCAGTTTTTTAACGGTGAAAAATACGCAGAACAAAAAAGCAGTAGAGAAGGGATCAGGATGGGGAAGATGGAGATGTCTCCTTCTATTTTTCTATGGAAATAGTAAAGAATAACTTTGGAAATGAACAGATGACTGTTTATCCCATTTTAGAGTTATGTGCTTATGCCTTATGCTTAAAGTATCTATGTTGCATAACTTGCATTTACTGAAAAAATTCTATTAGATATATCTTTAAAAGCCGTAAAGGGAATATGAAGATGAACCATGCAGTTGGTAAAATCCTTTAAACTCTTCCCTATTTGACCCCCAAATATTAGGGCCCAAGAATAATACCTTACAAATTTTCTCTGCTCTCGATTTTAGACTAAACTTGGAATTAAGATTGCTTGTGGGACTATTATTTTATCCTCCTTCCAATCTTTTCTAATCAAACACAAGTAAATGTCCCCCCTTGTGTTTCCAACTTTGGATCCTCTATACCTCCTGGCAAAATTAGGGTCAGGTTGATATATGCTACCTGGTCAGCTTAGTTGTAACTCATTGTGGCTGAGTTGATAGTTTGCTACTCATGGCTAGGTTCCTTTCACAAGAACGGGGTACAAAAGCATGTTCCTGTCATATGAATGTAACATGTAATTAATGTTCCATGTGTACTTGGCAGTGACTATTGTCTCCACAAAATGATATTCTGATTTCTCTTAGCTCATATGTTTGCTTCTTTTTCTTGGTTTTTTATAACTGCTAATTATATTTAATTTTGTCAATTTCCATGAAGGCAGATCTGGATTTACTTTTTAAAAAAGCAGTTGAAGAGCATGGGTCGTGGAGTTAGCAGTGGTGGTGGACAGAGTTCGTTGGGCTATCTGTTTGGCAGCGGAGAGGCTCCAAAACCAGCAGGAAATAATGCCCCAGCTGAAGGACAAGCTGTAAATAATGGGCCTCCTTCAAAGCCAGCTGTCCCTCAATCAGCAGATGTGAACAAGCAGGTTCCCGCTGGTATCCATAGTAATAAAGCAGATGGCCAGAACACGGGCAACTTCATTACGGTATTGTATTTGCTTGTTATATCTATTTGTTTCTTTCTTAATTTGTGTTTTGACGACTTTTACTGTTGTCTACTGATGAAATTCAATCTGAATTAGTTAATATTGCATTCTCAATCTGGTTAGATTCTTAGATGTACTAAACTATTCGATTTCAATCCAATTCAGGTGATGATCTTGTGTTCAATGGGTTCCTCTTTTCATTTATTTATAATTAAATCCCAGATACTTGAGAGGGACCTCTTCCACCTGCAAATGAAATGATACTTTTTCTCAATCGAAAGAAATAAATGAACATATCTGATTTAATAATTTTTCTTTTTTTTGGACCGAGATATCTGATTTAATCAAGGTGTTGTGTCTGGCTATCTTTATTGTGATTGGTATTTTTCTTTTTTATTTTTGCTGCAGGACCGACCCTCAACTAAGGTCCACTCTGCCCCTGGTGGTGGCTCCTCTCTGGGTTATCTCTTTGGTGGACCCGGTGAAGGAAAATGAGATCTTCTGAAAATTTAAACCCTGGAAACATTATGGAAGATGTGGTGTAATATAGATTATGGTTGTTGGGATGAGTCAGTTGCTATATGTTAAATGCACAAAACATCTATACAGAATTGTGCCTGTCAAACAATGTTTCACGTGTATATCTTGCTTTAATTCTGTATTTTATGTGTGTCATTGAGACTTTTTTTCCCCTCAATTTTCTACTCGGTACAAGGGTGCTTAAGCTGAAACATCACCATTTGAAATATTTAATATCTAAACATCCTTTTTGAAAATTCGAATTATTTTTCTCCTAGGTTGACAATTAGTTCTAGTTTTGGAGAAATCTACAAATCAAGTGTCTTCCCCGGTATTCATTTGCAGGCTGAAAATCCTCATCTCAGGTCTCAGCCGAGTGTACTTTCGTCCCTAGGAATTATTGAAGCACATGATCACTGTTTTTGCTCGGAAAACAATTTGAAGCTTCCCGGACCAATATCTTCGGTTGAAAGCTAAACGAGTATCCACTGTAGTAAAAAGCATATAATTCTCATAAAGGTGAACTCATTCAAAAATCCAAGCCATGTGTTACTAGGTAAATACATATTAATATTAACTCTGAATGTTAAATGGATTCTCCATAATAATGCTTGGGGTATAATTAGATAAAGGAGGATTGAGAGTTTCTAACATTAAAATTTCCATTTTTATGTTAGCTTCATATTTTGAGTTTTTTTTTTTTTTTTACTGTACAGCATCAGTTTTCTTTTACACTGTCGAGGGTTGGATGGCTTCGAATGCCATAAGAAATGCGGGCGCGATCTATCAGTGTCAGAAGGGTTTAAGCTTTTGATGCTATAAATTAACGTTCATAAAGGTCTCTGAAGTTTCTGGCACACGTATACTTCAAGAAAAAATCATTTCATTACGAGTGTAATTGCAGGTTGATGTATATATCGTACTTTAATGTTTCTATCATGGGAGTTGTTTTATTTGTTCCTGATTCTTTATAAATAACAAATTATTTTAATAAATTTCACCCTTGAAGAGTAATAAAATTAGGGGGGAAGAAAACAATTATCTAAGAGAAGACTCTCTCCTCTTTAGTTGTATGTAAGTTTTAAAAATTAAAAGGTGGAGAGGCTTTTCCTTTCATTTTTACTCTCGTAAACTACAATGAAATGCGAGTATTATTAAATTCACTACAATCTCTCAATTATATTTGTTTTCTTTTTATTTTCAAATTTTTTCACTTCATTTGATATTCATTCTTTTTGTTCATCTTTTGTGAGATCAATTTTTTTTATTAAGGCGTTTTTTTTTTGTTATTTAATGTTTTTCAACCTGTGTTTTTTCTTTCCGCCTTTAGAATTCTCCAGTTTCTCATATATTGATTTGATAAATTGCTTTCCTCTATTATTGTTATCAAATTATCAATAGATTTTGTCTATTTTTTAAGATGAAAATTAGTTTCCCCTTTCATATGCATCCAAATTTTTTGCTACTTTTGAAGAGTAGTAGGGCGTAATCTCTGAAGAGCAACATTTTCACCGTTCCCGCCTCCAAATCGGAGGCTGTTTTCTGTCTTCTTTTCTTCTCTTGGATGATAGAGTAGCAACCTCTGTTGAAGAGCAGCAAAGAATCCAATTTCCTTGTCACACTAAAAAAGTGTTTGGTATACAAAATAATAATGATAAAAATGGAAAATAGAAAAAAAAATAGAATGGATTAAAAATAATCATTGTATTTTTACCTTAAAAAATAATAAAAAAATATCGACACTATTAAATAATAATAATAATAATAAATGTATAATAGACGTTATATAACATTTTTTAATTCTTTTTTCATTTCTATTTACCTGCCAAACAGCTCATTGTTGTGGCATTACTCATATAGTTGCCAAGATGCGCTTAACAAAATTAAATTTAATAAAATATATATTGTTTTTTCTTTTGTGATAATAAATACATACTATTTATGTTATATTAAGGGTTAATTAAATCACTTTCACATAGTCTATATGTATGCATAGTAATTATATTTTTTTCTCTCAAAAAAATGCTATGTAAGTATCCTTAAAATTTTTCTGTCTTCGTCCTGGAGTGCATGAGATGCTGATTATGAAGCACGTTCTCTCCTAGTTGCTTCTGTTCATAGGCCTTGCTTCTGTGAATGCTAGGGACTATAGTTGAAACAATCCTTTAAGCTTTCGAGATATGTTCATGTACCAGCTCTGTTATTTACTTGATGTGCCCAAAGCAAAGGCAAGACATTCATATTTGTGTATCCATGACTGTGTGGATTAAACGTGTATGTATCTATTGTTTAATTTGCATATATTATATCAGATGTGGATGTACGTAATTTAATGTGTGTTTGAATTAAAGTTGTAAAAGTAAATTTGTTTGAATATAATTTATGTTTGAAATCTTTTATCTGAAAAGTGATTTTGGGACATTAATACAATTAATCCAACGCAAAAATGGCTTCTTCTTTTTTTCACTTCTGTGCAAATGACAGTTCGGAGGCCAAACATGGTTTGAGAGAAAAAATCCAATGCCAAACTAAACGGGTTGATCTGCAAGACAAATCTTCATTTACTTCTGCAAATAACCATTTCAACCTTCTAAAGGGCGAACCATACACACTTTTATTTGCTTGGACAAATTTGTACTTTATGGAGAAACAGCACAAGTCATTTGACATATAGACACATCAAAACATTCCTAGAGCATATGAAGTAAAATTATTTCTGCATTTTGCTTAGATTGAAAGATCAAACAAATTATAACCCTCGATATTGTTATTATTATTTTTCCTCAGTTATGACTAATTTTTTTGTTTTGTTTGAAACAAGTATGACCCTGAATATACTTTGAACCAGTTCAAGAAAATATAAAAAGGAATGAGATGACATGTCTAGCCATGAACTAAGGGTTTATTAAATATGTATAACGAAAAGAGGAGTGTAAAAGAAAAATATAATTTTGTATATTAAAAAAGACTCTTATGTCTTTACTTTAATTTGAGTTTAAAAAAGGATAAATATTATTAAATAATGATAAATAATGATTACAGAGATATAATAGATAATACATACAACTATGTAAAGAAAATCCCTTTACATTTCACACAACCAAATGCCTTCTAAGTTTTTTTGTTGGTAATCATGTTATACAAAGCTCTCTAACTAGTAACTAGTAACAATACATGGGGTTTAGATCCTGTCATGTGATATGATGGTCATGTAAAGATTGAGATAAACATAAAAAAAATTAATATAAAAAGTATATAAAAAAAAAACTTCTTGTATTTACCTTTCTCTTCACATGACCACATAATGTGAAGAAGAAGGTCTAGATCCCTATACATTAAGGCACAACTTATACTCCTGGCTATTTATTCAAGCAAATTTCTTTTAAATATTGTCTCCAGTACATTGCAAATAATATGCATAGAAAAGAGCCCAAAATACCCACAAAACTAGATACAAATCACCAAGTCAGAAAATTTGTGGTTTAGGGACATGTGGAGCAGGAACAATCCCCCATTTTCTGCGAACATCTTCCAGATCTTCTTGAAAGTGCTGCTCATAATATACACACATAAGATCGGTGCATTGCATTCCAGCCCGAATGGCCCACGGGAAGTAGTGCTGATAAAACAACTTTCTCTGTCTTTCGCTGAATCTTGCCGTGCCTCCCATAACAGACAGTAGACACATAGGAAGGTACATCTGCTCAAACTCAATCACCTTCAGTGCTGACTCTCCAATCAAGTTAGTTGGAAGGCCAAAAAGGGTATGCCAGAAATCATGCACTTCACGAGCCCGCATGGCGACGTAGGCCAGTTCATCTGTCTCCATGAACCTCACTGGAGGTCTATCATCTGGTGAAAAATTCCTGGATCCCATGAATCTAGCATAGGCAGCACCGAATGTGTTCTCTGGTAGGTCCCAAGCATGTCCAACTCTTGCAGATATGACACGAGGACGCTCTAACAGTACTGCCTACCAAACAAGATTACAAGAGAAAATGGATTGGTCTTTGGCTGTGACATCTGACAGTATGTCTTTGACAAAAACATAAGTTTTCCTCCTTGTCAACAAAGTAACGAAAGCCAGTTAAGGCTTTGGCTTCAATATGAGAATCATTGTTTAGTGATAGTTATTTTTATCTTTCAGGGCCTCTTATTCAACTTTAAACATGTCCATGTGTAGGTAACTAAGTATAAAATCATATCTGGTCAGTTTATCCCCTTTTAAATGACCCAGAAAAAGGACGGGCAAAATCCTTGGGCTGCATCCTCACAAGCCAAAGACCCGGTGACGGTTTAATAAACTTTAGTCTCCATATACAGATACACATATCATAAAGAAAATAACGATTATGCTAGCCGGAAGACACATTCTGCACCTCATAAACTATTAAAACAGTGATTTTACTATGGGAACTTTACATAATTCCAGATTTTTTTTTACAACAGTACAGACACAACCAACTTGCAGCACATAACAACACAAGATGCCATGATGAATACATCACTCAATTAAGACCACAATATCCAACCCCTCCGAAACACATTCATCCAAATCATAGTAATTCTGTAACTGTTTAAAGTGAATTTCCAAGAAAAGAACTAAACCAATAACCATCCTGAGATAAAGTCTACAGTTTTGACATTTAGAAAATCCAGTAATATGCCAGAATATTCCAAGACGAATTACTATATTTATCTGATTATTATTCATGCTAATATTGTCGCCTGCACTGTTATGATGCATGCAGAGTAACAACCATTAATAGGCTAACTTGTCCCTTTTTGTACTAAATGAACGAGTTGATTCTAATATCATGTCCATAAGGAAAATATTGCTATCACATAGAAGCCCCAAGAGAGTTGAATAAAGGATACTCAACAACTTATCACAGTGACACACGCAAGTTTGCCATGTCAAACAGTGGGAAAATCCTAAATACAATAGCAGTTAGAGTTCACAATAAAATGGGGGAAGTCCTTCATTCAATGATAAATAAGTCTATAGACAAAAAACAACAAGAATATCCTATATATTGAATGACAAGAAGCAACTATAGACTTACCCTGCCTTCTGGACTCCTCTTCATCCTTTCAAGAACCCTCTCAAAAGCAGGCTTTCCCGTTGTCTCTCCAAGAGCTGCAATTAAATCTGCTCTTCGTGGGTCTAGCAATGCACCAACTGCTGAACCAAGCGCAACAGCTGCCTGCTGCCACCCCTTAAGCCGGATACGAGCACCTTCTATCATTGTGACTATCCTCTCAGTCTCACCCAAAAAACAGAAAACAAAAAAAAAAATCTGAACAAATCAATGTCAACAAAATTATTAGTTTCATAACCCCTTCTTCTTATTCAGAACATACACTAGCACACAATTTTTTTGAGATCAATCACTATATCTTACACTACTAACTGCTTTTGTAATGTTTGCCAGTTATTTCATGAAGTAATAATCAAACTGTTATCTTTCTACAAGTATGTAAAACAGCACCTGAATACTCTCACTTAGGTTGTGATTTTTAGGCAGAGAATAGGTTTCGCCAGAAAACACTCTACTGGAAATTGAATTGATTATCCGTTTACTTTCATTTGGTGCACCAAAGGAAAATGTTTTCTTTTATTTAAAAGACAGTAACATATATAATTTATTGCACAAAATGGCTAATATAAACTCCTATAGACAATACAACATTCTCTTTCGTTTATAAATTTGTAATATGTATCTGTTTTTCTGTGGCCCTCAAAACACACACAACCAACCAAGCTAAAGCAAGGTTAATCAGCTCATCTGTGATAAAAAATAATTTTCCTTGTTGACTTCTATTTCAATGGTATACCATTAACAAATACACAAATCCTCAAGTTACAAAGACGGAAAGTAAAGGCTTTCTAATAAATTGTACAATCTACAGGAGCAAAAGAAGGTTTTATTTCCCTTCAATATCTAAGCTCCTTGTGAGTCAACTTGAGCCAGGTGCAAATTATAAATTTTCTAATAGATATCTCTCTCCTTCGTGTTGGAAATCTTCCCTTTTTGTCCTCTCCTCCACCTATGAGCTATGGGCCTCTACTTATTCAAAATTTTTCCAGACCCAATTTCTAACACCTTCACTTCCCCTCTACAGTTTCTCCTCTTCTTAATCTCTCTTCAAGTTTTGCATTATTACATACTTCTTTCTATATTTTTCTTGACAGCAAATTTTCCATTTCACAACTCTAACTTCCCTTCTTTCTCTTAAAAAAAAAAAAAAGAAGGTAAAAGATCCCTCCCCTTCAATTCCAATAAGCGTTCTCCTTAAAAAATCAGAACTATTTGTTTCCTTTTAAACCCTGATCCTTTCAAAAGAATCTTCCGCGCACCAATTAAATATCCAATGCTAATCACTAAAATGGGAAAGACAGGGCAAAAGGATAGAAAATTCAATCTCTCTTAAGCCAAACAAAATGAAATCAGCCACATTAAAAGTCAATCAATAATCAATTGGGTACCTATGCAGGAAAGAGAGAAAAACATAAGAGTATTAGCATGATCTTCTGCAGGGAGAGAGAGAACCTGAAAGAAGTCAGGTGGGCAACGATAACGACGCTGAGATGGGGCGAAGAGAGAGGAAACTCCTAAAGACTGTGGCCAGGCGTGAACGAACGGAGCTTGGAATTGCGGGGGTGAGACTGTGAGACTGAGGAAGAAAAATAAAATAGAAAGGGCGAAAAATTGACCCATTAAAAGAAAAAGAAAAAGAAAAAACTTACACCTCATTGATTATAATTTTTTTAATTAAAATAAGATAAATATATAAATATTTAATAATATGATGAATATATAATTTTTATAAATAATTATATATTAAAAAATTATATACTTATTATATTTTAATTAGAGAATCTAATAATAATAATAAAGATATAAAAAATTATATTTGAGTCATATTTTAGTTTAAAATAGTTACTTTAATTTTTTAAAATCATTCTCAAATGATATTCTAAAATTATTTAAATCATTAAAGAAAATGATTCTCTACTCTAGGTTATTTTGGTACACAGGAATATTAGGTATAAAAAGTGAGAGAGAATAAAAACGTGATGAAAAATAACTCTAATATTCATGTATTTAAAAAAATTAATAAAAAAGAATATATATTATTAAATAATAATAACAAAGACATAATCACATCACATAAATTAAATACTCTCATTTTTTGTATTTTTCCCCCTTTCTTATTCCTTTAGCCATCCAAGCGTGGCCTTGTTAATATGTGTGTATAATTATATATAATTGATTTCCAACAAAATTATCATTTATTTTATTTTTTTATAAGTGACACAAATTTTCCTTAAATTTCGTTGAAATTGCACAGACTTTTTCATTAATTTTAAAATATACATAGACCCTTTTTAAAACAAAAAACTAAATTTAGATGTAATTCTTTATATTTTTGCTATTAAGTCCTTCAACTAAAATATAATAAATATATATATTTTTTAAATAATAATATGACAAATGTATAATTTAATTGAGAAATCATATAATTATTTACAAAAATCATACATTTGTTATGTAATTATTAGAGATCCCATATACTTGTTATATTTTAATTATAAAATTTAATAGTAAGAATATAAAGAATTATATATAAATTTTTTCTTTTAAACTAAGATTCTATTAGAAACTATTTTAATTTAATATTTATTTTTCTAAAAGTGTAATTTTATTACATTTACGTCATTATTTTTGTTATTAATAACTAATTTTCTTTTAGCTTCATAAGGATGAATATTATTAGTAAACCTATACAATTTCAATTTAAGTTTATACTCATTGTTTTTTTTTTTGTCAATTAAAATGTTAATTCACTCAACTTATTTGAGAGGCACAGGAATCTTTTAAAGTGAGGATCCTTACAGTTTTCCTTCACTTTAAAAGGTTTATGTTATTATTAAAAAAAATTATGTAAAATAAAAATGAGAGATGTGAGATACTTCATCCTCCTACACTGTTTAGGGGACTTAGATTGTTGTGAAAGAAATTATTCAAAGTTGATTAAGCTAAACTTAAGTCTAACCCAAGTATCAACATTCATCTATTTTCTTTCCCCTAAAGTGAGATTGCGAGTCATGCACTGAGATAGGGCACAAAACCCAAGATAAAGCCACAAAATGGATTATTTTTAGTATTTTATAAGAAATTCGAATTTTTTACGGTCACAAATTGACTACATTTAATGTAATTAAAGAGAGATAAAAAAAATATATTAAAAAAAAATAAGATTCATATATACTCTTGCTTCTTTATTTATCCTCTCCAGCTATATAATTATATAATTACAAATGATTTAATTTTCTTTTCAAGTTGTAGTTGAAGAGAAAAAGTCTCGAATATTTAGATTTTTTCAATTTCTTCTCTTTCCTCGATAAAAGAAAGTGTGTGTCCTAGATAGAAGAGTGTGTGTCCTATTTATTCTATCTTTCCCCTTTCAAATTGATATAAACTTGAATTTAAAAAAATAAAAATGATCCAAATTTAAGACTAAGGGCTTTCAGTGTTAGAAACTACTTTTTAAAATGTTGGCTTCACACTCTCAATTTATTTCTGTTTAATTGTATCATATAAATTTATTCTTACTTACAACATATTGAGAACAGATCCTAGCTTTTAAAATCTGTTTGAAATCTTTCACAAGCAGATATTTTCTCTCTTAAAAAAAGAGTTTACATTAAAAAAAATGTGAGAGACTTCAGAAGCTGTTATTTAGGAAAATTTATGGCTTGTTTGATTTTATTTTTGTTTTATTATTTTTAAAACATATTTTTTAGAACAAATTTTGAAAACAAAAAAATTAAAAAATTCGTTTAAATTATTATTATGAAAAGTAATTATTTTTTTTATTCTACAGAATAAATGTTATAAAATATTTAAAATATATTTTGATTTTTTTATTTTTAAAAATAAAATTTTGTTTGTTTGTTTTACGAAACACTTCATACAAAATATATTATCAAACAATTTTTTTTTTATTTTTTTTTAAACAAAAAAATATTCTAAAAACAACTTACCCAAAAGATTCGTTCAGGGCGAAGCAAGGCTTAAGAACAGTAAATAGAAAGAAAATTATCTTTCCAAAGATTATATATATATATTTATATTGATTGATTGATTATTTCTTCGTCATTTCACGCACTTGTACATGAGTGTTTGTTAGCTTATGGCCACTCTCCCGTCCCGTCTCTCTGTAACGAGTTTGCTACCAAGTTAACGCACATAAAGTGATTATTGAGATTTTAAAATATATAATAATTGTTTTGCAAATTGATCATGTATTTTTTCACTGAAAGGTTTTGATCTCTTAAAAGTCTAAACTTCTTAAAATATTAGCAAAGAAATTAAATATATTTATTAAAAAAATCTATACAAAAATATTTAACTAAATAATTATGCTGTCAATAAAATGGTGATCTCATGCCTGGCATTTTTCTATTAGAAAAATAAAATAAGATCACAAATGGAAATAGAAAAGAAATTAAAAAACTGTGTAATATTTATCTATGTCTTTATTATTATTATTATTTAATAATATCTATCTTTTATTATCATTTTTTTATAATAGGAATATGAGAGTTGTTATTTATTTATTTTATTCACTTTTTTTTTTCTTTTTTTTAGTTTTCATACTAACATTTTATATATGAAATGACAAGGAGAAAAAAAAGGGGGGGGGGGGGGGGAGGGAATTAAAACTTTGTACATTAAAATTTTTGTGTTATGAGGAAGTGTCAATCAAATCAAAATTCTTGATTATACAACTTGTCTTTTGAGAAAAATATGAAGATTTATAAATTAATCAAGGCATACATAAACGGATTTAAATACTACGCGACGATAATAAAAAAGAAAGAGTACTACTGATTATCATTATTTTTTGTCCAACCCTCGGTTTCTTGATGCGATAGGCTATGCTTCCGAATGAGTAGTGGAAGTAAGAGGAAGATGATACGTATGAATTTGATATATCATGATTTTCTCAGAATTCAAACTTCCAATCTCCTCGTTTCATAATCTTCATGGTGCAACTTGAACTAATGTGGCATAAGTTGGTTAACACAGTAAAAAAAAAAATAATGGTGAATTTCACCTTTCTATATTTAAACTTTACTCACAAATAAGTTATAAAAAATAAAAATGATCACGTTTATATGATGCAGTTTTGCTGGAATTATACAATAACAAATTTTGATTAATGATTTTTTTTAATGGTCAATGATGTGTGAAAGTTAAATCTACACAAAAAAAAAAAGCCGTATCATTTACTTGCAATTGAAAGAATTCATTTATTGCCTATTGAAGTAAGATGTTGTGTTTAATTCTTGCAAGACACAAGTACAAATTTGCACATTTGTAAGCGTTTTAAATATTAAAGGGTAATTAGTATTAGCTTACAAGTTAAGTAAAATTAAATTTCTTTTTGAACCATCTTAAAAATGCACCTTTAAACTTGAGTTAGCAAAATAACAATAGATGGTGAACCCAAAGAGACAAGCGTGACTGCACTCATTATGTTTGTATTCCCCAATACAATATCAGCACTCATTAATTCCCCAAAACTTATACCATTTTGTTTTTATTTGGAAATAAATACGTGATTTTGTTTTATTAGGTAACAATTTTTCTCAAATATTTTTGGTTGGGGACATCAAAATAGTTACGACAATTTATTGTTTGCTTTCGTGCTCTGAGATGTTATTGCAGGAAATCTAGGATCCTGGGATTGTCTCATAATCAGTCAAAGAAAAAGAAAAAAAGAGAGAGAACTTCGAATCTAAATTTTTAGCCATCTAATTTAGAGAGAGAAAGAGCTTTTGCGTGTTTTATCGCGATCACTGTGTGCACGTGGAAGCCCAGAAGGTAATATTCTTCCCATACAGCATTTACTCTTTGAATCATAAGTGGATTGTGATTATATATATACATATGTATGTATGTATGTATGTATGTATGTATGTATATATGTATATAGACACACACACACACACCCATCTTCTACCTTCGTCTGTTTCTTCTCTCAACCGCACCTTTTCTTTTCTCTTTGTGAGCATTTCTCCCTTCCTATCGTTCTTTAGCGTATTGATTCTCATGAGACTATCAAATTATCATCAACCTTCAAACTATTTTATTTTAATGTTTATGCTGCACTGGGCATGTGAACTGGGTTTGTTTTATGATCCAAGGCTTGTTTTTGGGCTGTCAAATTTTTCTACTGTCGTCAAGTGTGAACTTGTTTTGAGCCATTTTTTTGGCATCAATTGGGTTATATAGTTATGAATCATGATACCCCTTTGTTGAACTGCCTTCTTCTGGACAATATAGACTCTACATGCAAGTTGAATTTTGGGTTTTATAGTGTCAGCTTTTAGATTCTAGTGTCAGATTGACATTTAACTGACTAGTTCATAGATGGTATATGATCTATGTCCATGTTGTTCCCCTCCCATCGCTTTAGCTTTGTGTTTTAAGCTGGGAAGCAGGATCTTAGACAAATCTAGAAATCCATGTGTCTTTTAAGCTTGGTAAAGTCAAAGCTGCTTATGCTTAGAATCCGATCTGTATATGGAATTTCATTTTAGTGTATATATTGTACATACTATATATGAAACACCAAACTTTAAAAACAGAGCCTATCTGATATGTTATTGCACTGAAACACTGTATATTTTGTCATGTTGTGGTGGTATTCATATGGTGTCGTGTCCTGTATCTTTGTTAGTATCCATGTTTCTTAGGTTGTATATGAATTTGTTAAGTTGTTTTCATGCTCTGTTTGGTTGTTTCTTCTTTTTCTAATTTGTTTTTCAAAAATTATTTCTATTGTACTTGTTCAAAGGATGGCTCTCTCTGATGGTCATTTAGATAGAGGAGAGCTAAGGATTCATGAGAGTTTGGATGAGCTAAAGACTGATTTGGCAGACTATATTGCTGAAATATCAGAGGCATCTGTGAAGGAAAGGGGAGTATTTGCTGTCGCTTTATCCGGCGGTTCTCTCATTGGCTTAATCAGGTATTGGTGTCTTACCGCTTTCCATGTAATGTTGCTTTGCCTTCTTATGACTTGGTGTTGGGTTTAAAATTGGGGCGGCAAACAGCAAACTCTGTGAAGCTCCTTATAGCAAGACAGTAGACTGGTCCAAATGGTATATCTTCTGGGCTGATGAGCGTGTTGTGGCCAAAAACCATGCCGATAGCAATTATAAGCTTGCAAAAGATTGCCTTTTGTCCAAGGTTGTACCCTCGATTCAAGTATATCATGTTTCTCATTGCTTCTTCTTTTCATATTAGAATGTTTTAATTCTCAGAATTAGTTATGAATAGAGCGATCTGCTTTCGGATTAGCATTAGAGTTCTATTTACCTTCTTTCCTGATTGCTTTTTTTAAAGGCCAAACTAAACAAAAACTTGATCAAGGATTTAATCTTAATAACATTTACATTAGATTTTGCTTCAAGGTGTCTTATTTGAATGCCCATTTACTTATTTACTCACACAGAGTCAATACTAAATACTTTCTCTAAGGTACATGGCAATATTTGCAGTTTAGATCTTGTTTGTAATATTTACTTTATGATAGGTTAACATTTATTGTGATGTAGAGGTTGTTATATACTACATTGTATATGAACTGTAGTGAGAGCTAATATTTTGTTTACTCTCTTCCTTGCTCAGATCAGAGTTTGGAGACAGCATGCCTGGTGTAATATATAGTGATTTACTAGTTACTACTAATTTTCCTCATCCTTTTTTCTTTTCATTTACATTTTTCCTGTATTTTTTTGGAGGCGTATTTGGGGGAGGGGGTGTCCATTATATGTAGCTATTTTTCCATGAAGAAACTCTTGCATCATGAGTTTGAAGTTTCGAAATGCTGCTTGCAGAACTTGTCTTTAATAAAGGAAATAACAAAGTGTGATTGTTCAACAACATAAATCTCACGGATGGATATTCAGTGTTTTTAAACTGAGAAAATCTTGTGTGTGTACTCTTCTCCACTAACCAATAGAAAGGCACGTCCATAATATTTAGCTTGTATAGGTGACTCTTCCCTCTATTCATGATCTACAGTCTCCATCTTTTATTTATTTTGGTTCTCTTGTCACATAGTTTTCCGGAGTTTATATGTTTGAAATCAATAGATTAGAATCCTTTGAAGTTAAAGAACCTGTAAAGTCGTAAAGTTTTGCCTTTTTTAGTGTTCTGTTTTTTTTTTTTTTTACTTATTATTATTTTTTTAACAACAAACTCCACCCCTTATCTCTTTTTCTCACTTTAGCAATTTCACAGGATCCTCTACTTCAAAGGATCCTGATTGAGATATCAACTCATGTATGACAGTTTTCCAGTGGTACAGTAGCTTTAGTGCCTGGATGGTCGTATAAGGAAAAATTGTGACTGTTTTCTTGGATATTGGAAGTGCACTTTTGCTTTCAGCAAGCGTCTTGTGAAGAACCTGAAATGGATATCTTGCTTTTGTCTTTCTATAAATTATAAGAGATGCTTATGAATATCAATGGAGATTTTGCTTGTTTTTATTTAAACGTCAAGGGGAACAAATGCAACAAGAGAGAGAGCCTCTGGATACAAATATTATGTTGTGGATTGATGTAGATTGTACCCAAGACTTGATATTCATTTATTTTCTCTGATCATTTCCTAGTTATATTAGCAGGTGCCCATTATCCCCAGTCACGTGCATTCCATAAATGATTCAGTGTCAGCAGAAGAGGCTGCTGATGAGTATGAGTTTGATATCAGACAATTAGTAAAAATTCGCATCGTCAGTGTGTCCGAGATTAGTGACTGCCCGAAGTTCGATCTCATCCTTCTTGGATTGGGTCTGGATGGCTGTGTTGCCTCTTTATTTCCTGATCAGTCAGCACTGAATGAGAGGGAAGAATGGGTGACTTTCACAACTGATTCCCCCAAACCCCCACCTGAGAGAATCACATTCACCTTGCCTGTTATCAATTCCGCATCCAATGTAGTAGTGGTAGCCACAGGTGACAGCAAAGCGGATGCTGTACACTTTGCCGTAGATAACGTGGGACCCGAGTGCCCGTTAGTACCGGCAAGGTTAGTCCGGCCGGTGAAGGGTAAGTTGGTGTGGTTTTTGGATAAGCCAGCTGCTTCAAAACTTGAAGCTTCCAAAATGTCCTAGTATGAAAGTCCCTTACTGACGCGCAACGAGTTTGATGCATGTGGCGAAGGGATATAAATGTTGATCCTTGTAGATCCAGACTATTTTCTTTTCTCTTGGATAAAAGTTTAACCATCTTGCCTTCCTCTTGCTCTCTCCTGGGAGGTTATTTGAAGAAGCCAATAATATTGTTTAAGAGCATCATTTTAATTTTCTGCTTCCTCAAATAGTGAAGTATGTCAGAAATTCAGAAAGGAAAAATAGGTTCATGTAATTCTGGCCGTTAAATTGTTAATATAGAGTTTGTTCCTGATGATGAAAAAAATTAAAAATGTCTTTTCGTCTTTCTTTTCTTCCACCCCCAGTCCCTTTTTGGATTCAGGTCTAATTTCGAAGAATCCTCTCCTGTTTTGGGGATAAGCATATGAACCATCATGAATATACTGATCAAGTTATCCTCATTTACTTCTAAACGTGTTGGAGGATGTATGGTACGGATAGAGAATATGGAATTACAAAAGTACATTATTGACTTTAGAATTAGACGATGAAAAAATAAAAGCCTTTGATCATCAATACTTTTCATGTATTTATTTAAGTCAAATATTTTTCTTGGAGTATACAAATAGAATTAAAAATATTTTTCCATTCAATTAGTTTGGATGAATAAAAGGAAAAATAATGTTGTACAATGATATGCAAAAAAAAAAAAACTTTTACTCACTCCACTACTTGACCAATTTTTCAATATAATGCGTGTAACCAAAATTTTAATATCTTGAAACAGGCCAACGTTACTACTGCTATCCTTAAAACAATACAACATTTGTTGCAATTATTCATTTTCAGTACCAATAATGAAAAAATTTAGGTGTAGTATTACTTCTTACGCAAGTATAAAAAGCCGACTACCACTGAGATACCAAGAACGGCTGCAGGAATAGCGCAATATTGCTTTGTCAACTGCAAGACCCTTTCCGAATACTCTGTGGCTTGATTTTTGGAGGAAGCAGGGGGTGATGTGTCAAGCTCACCAATGTAGAACTTCTCCATAAGTTCTCTTGCGCTTTTGCCGTGGCCAGCATCCTCAAATTCATCCGTTGCATCTTTCCCTTCATCAAAGCCAAAAATACAATGATTTTTCAATAATTTGATTTATAATTTTCAATGGTTTCTTCTTCTTTCCTATAAAGCATGGACACCTCCTAATTTTACATAGACACTGCCATGACACTATCAACACATGTCCGGCTCTGACATGGATAAGGATGTGTCAGAATAGACTTTTTCTTTTGGTAGGGGGCTCGGACACGTGCTGAACATGGTTTGGACAGCAAGGACCTCAAGAAAGGGAAAACGACTAACAAT
The DNA here is from genome assembly GCA_026724425.1 of Erythrophleum ivorense. NCBI lineage: Eukaryota > Viridiplantae > Streptophyta > Magnoliopsida > Fabales > Fabaceae > Erythrophleum > Erythrophleum ivorense. Next base: position 1,269,474 of record JAIUCV010000199.1, on the reverse strand, counting down.
TAAAATAGAATGAGAAATTAGAAACTCCATCCTGATGAGATAATTAAAGTTCTTTCCAAAATTTTTTACATTGCACATGAATAATTTGAATAATATAGTTTAATACTTCGTAGATTTTTTTAAGAAAGTAACAGTGTAAGATACTTAAAATATAGGATAATGCCGCTTATGTTTTTCGTTAGATGTATATACTAATGAAAAGTTTAAAACATTAAAATTGAATATGACAAATATGATAGGATACACTCACACCTGATGTGTCGTGTCGTGTGGTGTTTTTTTATGTTTTGAAGGTTGAGGTATCAACCTGTCTTTGTCATGTCAAGTATCAATGTCCGTGCTTCATAGGTTTTTTCCAAGGTTAGTATTGCGGTTTGGTAGTATGATATATAATATAGGATAGGAAGCATTAAGTACCGGTTGCAACAAGGACTACTTCATCTCCACCAGGATGTTCATCCAAATATGAGGTCACATCATATACCTGCATTCATAAATGACCAATATGTTACCAATCAGAGACAAGAAGACAGGGAGGAGGAGAGACGCCAAAGTCTAAGAGCAAGTGCACCCTTCCTATTTTTCTTCTTTGACATAAGGTAAGATGATAACAAGTTAGCAACAAGAGAATCAAATGAAACTAACGACATATTTTAGAATTTCTTAACTAGATATGTAAACATGGTTAAGGATAAGCTGCACTTCAAAATGTTACACTCAAACGTGAAGCACCCACCAACAGATGGGCGGCAAATTACAAGTGCAAAGAATCACTACTTCTTAACTAGATAACAAATAAGATGGGAAACCAATAGCCATAGGCAAACGAAAATATCATCCTAGGAAGTAGCAACTGGTCTATTGCTGCTGACAACAAAGGAAATGCTATGAGCAATCACCTATGGTACAGATCATCACTTTACCTCTCCTCCTTCCCTCTCTCCAATACAAATCCAAACACAAAACATTCAAAAATGGTGAAGCACATATATGGATGAAGGCCTAAGTTAAGAAGTGATTACTAGAGTTGCTTGAGTGGTGATATTATTGTGGGAGATGTGATTCAAAATTATTGTAATTAATTTCTGCAGAATTTTTTTAGTTACTTTGTTAGCTAAAAATTTGAAATTTTATTTAATTTTAAATTAAATCAAGTAATAGTTAATTTCTATGATTTTCTACTTTTAGTTACTACTTATTTTTATATTTTAATTATTTGTAAGTCTATAAATAGATGGCCTCAGTTATGGAATAAAGTAGAATGGTAGAACATTAGTTCTTTTGCATATTTTTCTTAGTTTTATTAAAATAGCCTACTACTTTAAATTCCCAACTATTATTCCATGCATTGATAACAAAACCTAAAATGTTAGGAGTCTTGTGACCGACAAGAATGCTTCCAGCTGAAGGAGAGACAGACTACCAAAAAAGAAAGAAGAATAGAAAATTTATTCATTAATTCAAAAAAGTCTTTAATTGCGCATCCCATGTAACAGCTAAAAAAATATTATACTCTAATTTAAAGACAAATTGTCAGTCATATCTGAAGCTACTTGACACCATATAACTTTACAAACCATTGCAAGCATATAAAAGAAGATGCAGAAACATGGTATATATAACCGACACATAGTAATAAGTAACTATGGTTTCAGATGAAACTAAAATTATTAAAACAAAGGTTTCCAAGAGGTGTTGTCAACAGTCAGTCCTTCTGAGATTACAGAAACATTTCTATGGCAAAGCAATAGCCAAGTAATTAGAAAAGAATATAATGGAAAAATGGATGACAAAGGAAAATGATTAGGAAAGACATGATTACAAGAAAAAACTGAGATAATGAAATGCAGATAGGATGCAGTGTAAAGAACTGATCTGGAGGTTCGCTATTGATCTGATTAAAACTCAAACATCAACCGATGATGATTCATAGATCATAGTAGAGAGAGATAAGCCTGAGGTGAGGCACAGGAACCACAGGTAACAATCAACATACTTGTCAACATTCTAAACATTGATTATTTAGTCTATATGAAAGCAAAGGTGTGAAAACATTGAATATTGCAAGCTATTATATAATTTTCTCATGCATGAATACAAGGTAACCAATGCTTTTCATAAATAATTATTTAAGTCTAATTGCTGTCTTTGTTGAAAACAATGCCAAAAAATATCGCGAGTCCAATAAAAATGACTTGTGGGACCATGAGATGGTTTGAGCATCTTAGCCATTGATTGGATGTTTAAAAACTAATGAGGTGAAAGGCCTTAGAATGATTTGCCACACCCCAATTTTCAAACCATTCCAAATCAGGTGGTTTAAAAGGGCTAACATCATAAAGATAATATTGAAAATTTCAACTCTACCCCGTTAGTGACATTGTCGCATCCAATCAGTAGGGAGGAGGATACCTTCCATTCTTTCATTAAAACTTCCAATCAAAGGGTTGTTTCCGCCATCCCACTCCCACACCGTCCCAAGCCACTCTCTTCGAAACTCCTAATCAAGCAATAATCACAAACCAAGGAAATGAAAGATATACACACACACACGCACACGCACCCCCACCCACTAGCATAATCAAAACAAAAACTTAACATTTCCAGTGCAGAGCTAAACAATTCCAAAGAGATTTAAAGGGCAAGCCGTACTTGAATCCTCAAGAAACCAATAACAAAAATTTGCCTGGTCCTACTATCTCCGAGAATGTCAATACTACCCACCTTTCCTTTATAAAAGGCCAGCTGAATCCCAAAAAAAAAAAATACAAACACAAACACAACATTTTATACATGACCCATGAAAATAGAACGCTAAATAGCAGTAGAAAAAGACCCATCAGAGAGAAAGAAACCATTTAAGCGAAAGGTCGTACCTTGCCCTCAATAACGACCCAGCAATCCTCTTTGGTGTTATGCTGGGAAGCCTCTTGCATCGTATAGAGCTTGGAAAGGGTGGGCATGTTTGTGAGTCTTTTGACCTTTAACACTTTAGAGAGCTTTGCAAATGGCAGAGGCAGAGAATCGGTACGCGATATTTAACCGGTTCCTCCTCCCTTCCTCCGCCGGCCGCGGCCCCTCTCTCCCTCTCACCAATCCATCACCTTCTTGTCATCAAGCCATGGTCAACCGGAACCAGATCCTCTGAATTGAGGCAGGCATGAAGTGCCTCTGAAGTAAAAGCCAAAACGGGGCGTTTTGGTTATTGAAGGGAGACGGGGCCTAACTAGAAGCATTGATCTAAGCAACGGCTAGGATCTTCAGCCATGTTCACCTCTCCTGCAGCAATTGATGACTTTCAGCCACAGGCTAGCATAGAGATGCAGCAGGGGCAGAAATGAGACGGGCCCTGGCTCACAGCTTTTTGTTGTATAAGAGGGAAAATTTGAAGGAAGGAAGAGACCAGGAATAGTGACGATTTGGAGAGCTTCGCATATATTATGGCTCACATCTTTTTTTTTGGTTAATTCACTGCAAAAAATACTAATAGTGCTTGAACTCCTGTAAATGCCCAGTCAAATTTGTGCCATGCCTTTAAGACTAAAAGACCCGCACATATATTATAAAGCTAAACGAGGATTTGATTTTGTCCCATTTGTAGGAAGGACATGTAAAAATTCCAAAATTTCACTATGCATTCTCAAGCTAAAATCATATAACTGCAGAAACTTGTAGTAAAGAAGACCCAGAAACCTAGTTCTGTGATTCAAAAGAAAGCATAATAGAGATAATAAAGATAAACAAGTCAGGTATATCAAATCTTCAAAACAAAAAACAAAAAAAACAAAATAGGTATCACCTATCAATTTTATTCATTCCAACCCAAAGTTTATCTTCTAGCAAGATTCCAAACTAAACCCAAACAAATTCAAAGTGGAAAGGGCAGAGGTGAGAGGTATGAAAGGAATATTTAGTTCGCATTTGTCTTCGTTGAGTCTGCGAATGAATGAGACGAGCAAATGAAAGAGGAAGAGAATCAAGCAAAAATGAAGATTCTACTTCAAAGGAACCAAAATCATAGATGCATATGACAAAGACGTTTTTGTTGTGGATTTCGACTCCAAACGCGTTTTAAGCTTCTGCACGACGTGGCTTGATCATGATCCTCCAATCGTCCAATGGCTACGATTAATCTATTTCAGAGACACTTTAGAGAGTTTCTACTTTAGAGGATCCGCTTCCATGGTCAACCCGCCGTCATACTACGGGCTGTTGTTTTCAGGCTGGGCTTGGTATTGAATGGGCTTAGGGTCCAATTGGCTGACCCTGGGCTGTACCCTTCTTCTAGCCCGTAGAGAGTTATGCCCTCATGAATTTGAGGCCGATTGGATGGGTAAAAAGAAATAGCCTAATTTAGGTATAATTTTATATATATTTGTTATTAAATTTAAAAATATATGTTTCAATATTAAACTATAAAAATCATACATTTGTCTTTGAAAATAATTCACTCGTTCTATTTTTATTAAATAATTTGATAACAAAGATATTAAGAAATATACTTAAGTTTTCTTTCCCAAGAAAAATTTGGAGGATGAAGGTATCCCCCCCCCCCCTCTCTTTTTCTTGACCTGGCTCCGGGGGCCGCTTTTTCTCTTTTCCATTTTTAGCTCTCACTTTTTCTTCTTCTTCTTCTTCTCTTTTATGAGACTCTTATCTTTTCATGTTAGTGTGTTGATTTGCGCTGTTACTTTTATCACTTACTCTTCATATATGTGACATTTGACATTATTCTAGGAGGAAGAAAGTTGATTAGGAAATTAAACTCTCAAAGAGATCAAGTTGGGAGAAATGTTGCCTTACTTTAAAAAATTTTATGTTTTCTCTTGTTTTTATGCTGATAATGAATTTTTTCCCCTTGTCTCTGGATGTAATGAGACTCGTTGTCTCTTGATTTTCGTAGTATGTTTGATTTGTTTAAGAGGTGCACGCCTATGCTGTAAGGTTTAGATTAGTGACTTTATACTACATCCTCTGTAATATGGCCTTTGAAAGGATGACTTCACTCTCTACTGTTAAAGCTTGCATTGTCTTCTGGAATATATATATATATATATATATATAAAGATGGCCAATTAATGGGCTCAGGATTCTCTCCCGTCTTCTCTCTCTTGCAGTTGGTGCAGTCAGTGTAATGAATTCTTTTTATTGTTTTGTTTCTGATTTAAAAAAAAAAAGAAGTGAAGAGAAGCTCAATCTTTAAAACTGCACCGATGGGAGAGAAATTGAACTGGAAAGAATCCTAACCCCAATTAATGGCTCACCTTAGGAGCGTATTGTGATCCAATTAATATGACAATCCCGAGCTGGTTCACATGGCTTCCTGGTGCATCATTTAACATAAGATATATTACCTGCTCTCTGAATTATTTCTTCAGAAATATGGTAAAGGCAAATAAAAGCATCAAACTGATACACAAAAGCTATCAATTAAGCACTAACACTCTCATAAAGAATACCTATAGAGTTCAACATATATTAACCACTTGTATTAAGTATAATAAAACCTTACCTGCATTTTAACACTTTTATTTCATGGACATGTTTGGTATCATAGCATGTAATGTAAAGGTATTGCAATATTAATTTAAATATTTATTATAGTTTTATAATTATTAATTAACAATATCCATCTCTTATTATTATTATTATTATTATTATTATTATTTAAATAGAAGTACAAGGGTTATTCTCTATTTATTTCATTCACTTTATTTTATTTTCTTTTCTTTTTATATCTAACATTATATCAAACTAAATATACTTATATGTATTTTAATTACCAACATCCATGCTTTGTAGCACAAAAGTTAATTTAGTATTGCTTGGGGTTGAGTTAAATGGATTTTTTTTAAAAAAAATTTGGGAAACATCTTTAAGTGTACATGTGTTAAACATATACACCTTCACATAAAACATATAAGTGAATTATCAATAACACAATTGATGAGATCTAGTGCATAAACAAGAGTAGATAAACATTTTCATAATTGTGATTATGAGAAATAATTAATTTTGCATGCGTATTTGACTTCTCTATATATTATTGAGATGCAATAAGATTAATTAGTATTTTCTCTTTTAACTCTAAATGTTATAGTAGTCGTCATGAAAAGCACATTAAATTAGAATAAGAAAAGAGACTTAATCTTAACTTAAATAATTTTTTATTAGACCTTTCTATTACGAGTTTTAGTAAGATTTATGGCTCATATTTTTATGATTATTAACCAAATTTAAATATAATATTTTAATGTGTGCTTAACCCAATTACTAAATGATCACTTTAACAATTATTTGAGCCTAATACCTTAATGAATCATTCATCAATCCATATGTTTTATAAAATAAAATAATAAAACAATTAATGTGAACATATATGAAATATTCCAACATGCCATAGAGATGCAGGATACTATTATGAAAAAGGGGTAGCCAAGGAATTTGAATAAATGATGAAGGGATATGTTACTTCTGTTTTATACATATATATATATATATATATATATATATATATTTATATGGAGTTCAAATTTCAAAACAAAAAATGGAAAAATTTGTGGCAAATATTTTCAAGTTACTTAATTGAGATGATTTATATAAGGCAATAATTTGTGAGAGATGACATATGTTGTGACAGATTATGTGATTTGATGGACCACCAAAGAATTAATCGTGGTGATCGATTATATAAACGTGTTGGGTGGGCAAGGGATGCATGGAAAAATAGAAACACTTGGTTAGGAGAGAATGACAGAGGCAATGAGAATTTGATAAATCACATCTTCTTATGCAAAAGCAAGAGATTGCATGTGGGAAATCTAGCAAAGTTTCTGCAAATCTCTTTCAATTGAGATAGGTTACTTAATGTTATTGATGATTGGCGTTATTGGCATGATAAAAACATCTTTTCAGTTTTAAATTCGCATTTGTTAAATTTATAACATTTATATTTGATATTTTGGTATAAATATCAACGTAAGGATAAAACTTAGCGAGAGACAAACACAACACCATTCAAAAAACTGAAGGCAAAGAAATCTTTTTTAAAACCAAAAAAATTGATCATAAACTCAAACTCTTGACGCTAACAGATTTCGGATCAGCATAAAAAGTTTTGAGTCAGTTTGAGCATAAGTGGCATCCAATGATGCTCACTGGCAAACCGTAGCTTGCAAGGCTCATTCACCCCTGAAGATATAGGAACGAAGAGGCAAAAGGGTTGAGAGTGGAACACCAACATGCATGTTCCCTTAATATAAGAAGCATCAGTTGTGCGAGAATGATATCAATGCATATAATCAATAATGAGGGAACTGATTAATGATTTGGTAATATCAATATAAGTAGCAAGACACGACACATCACATCTTTTTGGTGAATCACGCTTGCTTATAATGTTATGTTGGTGGAGATGCGCAATCAATAGGATTAGCTTTCACATTTCCATGCGTCTTCATATAAGAGTGGCGAATTAAATCTTCTATGTAAAACTAGAGGAATCCTCGCTCTTGGATGAAATGATAAAGGAGCACCCAGAAAAGCAAAGCTTCTACAATATATTAATATAGTGCACATATACATAAGTAATGATTCAATATAATTACATGACGCACCACAAAAATCATATCCATATAAGATTTGAATACTTCATATTATTAATTTTTTTGTAGTCGTTTTTATTTTTGTTTTTCTAATAAGATTATGTCACTAAATAGCAGAATTATGGACGGGTATAAGCGGTTACCCACCTAATTTAATATTGTAGAAATTTTCATCTTACAAACAAGAAAACAAAATTATCTACGTTATATATATTATATATATCTCGTTGAGTTAAAGGAGTTATTTCAGTAGATAAAAAAATTGGTATTTCATCTTAGTGCTTCAGTCCGATTCCAATGGAGAGTACTTGATGATCCGTTAAGACCCATCGCCCAGAAGAATTATTAGGGCTTGTTTGGCCGTATTTTTGGGAGGAAAAAGTAGCATTTTAATTATTTATTATAAGTACCAGTTGTGGTTGGCCCATACCTAAAATCACTTTTAATTAATTGGTAACATTTTTTTTGGTTAGAAGGAAGTATGAAACTAGAGCAAAGAAGTAGCAACAGATTGCTTTTTGTTTTTTTGTTTTTAAATCTCAATAAATCATTAATTACAAACTTATTCCTTATGTTATATGACCTAGGTATTTTTTTTTTCTCTATGTTGTCAGTCCGTCACCAAGCATTCTACCACTGAAATTAAAACAAATTATTATAAAAAATAAGTACTCTATTCCATTGAAAGGAAATTTAATTATTAAAAACATTTTTATTATAAATCTTTTAAATATTTATTTTGTTGTATTTTGATATATTTATTTTGATTAAAGTGTTTATATAATTATTGTGATTTTATTTATAATATTTTAATTAAATAAAATTAGAAACTTGATTAAATTTAACAATAAGGAATATTAAGAATCATTTATTCATTCAAACAAAATTGATTGCAAAGTTATTTCTATATATGTTCTTCTTAGTAATTTGACAATAAAAGTATTTTTTTTAAGATTGACTAAATATAATAATATTGATAAAAAATTTTATTAAATGATTTTGTCAAACACTAATTAATTTTTATTATAATACTTTTTATGAAATTTATTTTAACATTTATAATAAGCAAAAATTCAAAACAAACCCAAACAGTTCCTCCAGCAAAGTTAATATTCAAAGTATATCTATGTACAACCTAAATGACTTAAATTGAACCAGTGGAAAAGAAAATTGGCTCTCCACTCTTTTCATTTTTCTCGTATATATACTACAGGTTTAGACTAAGGTACCTCATATCAAACTCCAACCCGAACCCTTAAAATATTATATACCAATATTTGAAAGAATAATATTTATGGGTATTCATAAGATATGAATATTATGCTTCTTCCCCATGTCATTGTTTCACATTAGACAATGTTTTAGTGTGTGTGTGTATATCTATATTTTCAGGATATCCAAATATAGAAAGACATAACAATCTTCCCCCTTTCCCCTCCACCCAAAAAACAAAAAGATAGGCGCAAGACATTGTTATAAGTAGTTTGACAATATTTTCGTATGATTAATTTTCATAAAATTATTTTCCAATATATAAAACAAATTAACTGTATACATTGAAAATTAAATTTGATGTGAAATTAGGATGACATGCCAACTTTAATCTTTCTAAAGGGCATAAACTTAAGATACATCATGGTAGGTCTTTAATTGATTTTGCATCAAAATCACATTGAAACAGGATGTATTGCATATAAGAAAAAGTATAAATTAATAAGCCAAAACAAATATGGAAAATTAATTAATGTTCAACATTCATAAAACCTACTCAATTCTCATTAATTTACACAACATTAAATCCTATTTATAGATATATTCCCAAGGAGTTAATCTAGAAATGGAGGCAAGCATATAATGTGCAACTAAATGCGTACTATCACAAATTTTAATTTTAGTTTCAACAATGAAACCGAAAAAGTAAATTAATTGAGATCCACGCAAACTGACTCAGATACTATTTAACCATAATATTAACCCCCAAAAAAAATTCACGTACGGAAATAAAGGAAAAAGAACATCGTTTTTTTACAACAAATCTGGGAGGAAACATTCTGGAACAGAATTCATGGTAGTATCATTAAGAACACACTTAATATAGCTCCCACTGAGATATGATCATAAAGTAGGTGGGGGTGCATATTCTTTGGCCTATTTAACATTGTCCCTCCCATCTTTTTCTTGTGCACAGTCTGTGCTTCAGATTCCTACAATAAGTGAATAGCAAAATTGCTGAACATTTGGAGCATCATGTCAATACCATCAATAGTGTATTATGGCTTGGCTTTGGCGTTTTGTGCATTCTTGGTACTGCTGAAATGGAACGATTTAAGGTACAGAAGAAAGGGCGTGCCACCAGGAACAATGGGTTGGCCTATTTTTGGTGAGACTTCCAGGTTTCTCAAACAGGGACCAGATTTCATGAAAGCAAAGAGAGCAAGGTACCCTTTATTTTAATTTCTAGGTGGCTTTTTTTCCCCAAAAAAAAAAATAATTTTTGAATATTTTATACTTAGAGATGAAGTCATTTTTAAATTACTTGTATATTTCTCAGTACAAAGCAAAGACTTCTGTTCTCTCACTGGCCCCTCCAAAACTTTAAAGCAAACAGTGGGATATGGGTTAATTTTCAGTACACAGTAGGAAATGGCCCCTTTTTTGTGCATTACCATTAAAAACTGTTGTTTTTATTGGTGTCTTTCACTGTTGAATTTTTTCTGAGGTTAAGCAAAAGCTACTCTAAAAGGAAAAGAGAACAAAGTGAGGTCCACTTAAATGAGCCTTATCTGAACCTCTTTTTTTTCCTCATTAACGTGCAGTATTAATCTTTTTTAAAGATATTAAATGATAACTAGAATATTTCAAGTCATTTTACATCTAACCAAAGATAAAAATATCTTCTACCCATAAGTTTTGACTCAATAGTCTTACATTTACCTTTAGAATTGAACAATTTAAATTAACCCAAAAAAAAATGAAAAAGATAAAGGCACTTTCTTATGTATAGGCTTCTGAATGGAAAATTACTTCGTACCGAGTGTTTCCGTGTCAAGTGTCACTTCAAATGGCTACATAAGGGTGTGCCCTAAGGGCACCCTATTCATATCTGTAGAAACCACTATTGTGATGAGGTCTATAAGCACCCTAAACCATTAAAACTGTATATCCAAAATATTAAAGCCAAACACAACACTTTCAAAGGCAGAGTAACCAGAAAACAATCCCCCTCGTCCCACCTCCTAGAAAGCAAACACAGACCAAAATTTGGGAATTAAGAGACAGAGAAACCAAAAGATGAAGAAAGAGAAGGAAGAACAAAATCATAATGGGGGGTTTTTCGTTTTTGTTTCTAAATTGTAAATCTGAGATCAGATATATATATTGCTTATCCTCAAATGCTCTTTCTCATGTGGAACAGATGCCTCCTTTTTCTGTAGGTACGGAAATCTGTTCAAGACCCATGCATTAGGGTCCCCTGTTATTATATGCATGGATCCAAATGTGAACAAGTACATCCTCTTGAATGAAGCACAAGGTCTAGTTCCAGGGTACCCTGTGTCCATGAGGAACATCCTAGGGAATAGCAATATTGCTGCAGTTCATGGTGCCCTTCACAAACGTATTAGAGGCTCACTATTATCTCTCGTTGGCCCCCCTGCAATTAAGGATCATCTATTGACAAGAACTGACCAGTCTATGAAGTCCTTTCTTCAAAATTGGGCTGGTCAAACCATTGATATTCAAGACAAAACCAAACAGGTAATTCTTCACTTTCATCTCCAGAACTCTCCTCAAAGCATAGATTATGCATTCTTCATGCTTCATTTGTGTATATGATGCAACGTGATCTTTTAAATTACGCATGGACACTCCATATTTTATCCCAAAACTCTCCCAAGGAGTGTTACATTGCTCAAGAATTATCCATAAAGCATAGATGCATTGTCCTTACTTCATTTCAACCAATTTTTAAAAACTTATTAAAGATATTAGTGTCCTGGAATCAGATACATTTGAGTTCTGGTGTTTACCCCTCATATTAGACACATTATGGCTCTTAAAATTATACATAGAAACTTCATATTTTATCGTGTTGTAACGTCAGTGTATGTGTCCTGTCAGTATCAATGTCTGTGCTTTTTGGATTCTGACTATTCAGCAAAGAGGAGCAATTAAAAGGTTATAACAGACTATACGCATGTTTAAATTCCTTGTTTTCTTGTTTCAGATGGCATTCATTGTGTCCATGAAGCAGATTGTAAATGATGAACCAAATTCTTTCCATGAGGAATTTAAAGCTACATTTGATAACATAGTGTTAGGAACAATCTCTGTACCTATTAAGATTCCAGGCACCAGTTACTATATTGGACTTCAGGTATATATGCTGTAAAATTCTCATTAATTTTCACTCTGCCTCTTTCATCGGTGCCAACTTGAACAGTGTCAACCCGCTATTAAATTCAGACAAGAGAAAAAGTCATTGCAATTCTGAAGGAGCTTTTGGCCAGGAGAAGAGCTTCTTCTGCTACACATGATGACATTCTTGATAAGCTTCTGAGATGCGAGGACCTCAAGTACAAACTAAACGACGAAGAGATAATTGACCAAATCATCACAATCTTGTACTCAGGTTATGAAACTGTGTCAACTACTACAATGATGGCTGTCAAATATCTCCACGATAATCCAAGAGTCCTACAAGAACTAAGGGTAAGTTAGACCTTTTAAACTGATCAAGCTCTCTACAGTTAAATTAAGGCCTGAAAATAGTTCCAAGCTTTAACTTTTGACCATCACTATTTTTTTACCTAATGTACAGGAAGAGCATTTTGCAATCCAACAAAGGAAAAGACCAGACGAACCACTCAGCTGGGATGACTACAAGAATATGAGTCTTACTCGCGCAGTAGGCATCTCTTTACTTGATTTTTGTTTAATATAAAATTTTGTTATGATTGGCTAAAGCTATAGATTTTCAAATCATTTAACCATGGACACTTCAAAAAAGCAGCCATGTTTATGTTTGACATGGATGTGTGAGACACTAATATTTGACGCAACATGATATTTTAAATTGTATCATTTCGTGGTATCAATGTTTATATTGTATCAGTATTTGTACATTTTAGATTAATAATATTCAAATTTGTCTGTTGGTTGCAGGTGATTTTAGAAACCTCGAGATTGGCCAGCGTTGTCAATGGGGTACTGAGGAAGACCTATGCAGATGTAGAATTAAATGGTATATTTTTTTACCTTTGATTTGCTTGTTATATGATTCTTCATAATTGACTTAGTTTACCATCTTATATGAACTAAATATACTAATTTTTTAAAATAGTTTGAGTTAGCATATTGATTATGGTATGGACGTAATTATTAAATGTCAGGATTTATCATTCCAAAGGGATGGAGAGTATATGTATACATAAGGGAGATCAACTATGACCCCTTCCTCTATCCGGAGCCTTTCAGTTTTAACCCATGGAGATGGCTGGTGAGTTTGCTTAATCAATTACTCTGTCTGCAGTTTAACGGGACAATTTTTACTAATGAAATGATCAAATACAGGAGAAAGGCTTGGAGACTCACCGCCACAACATGTTGTTTGGGTCAGGAGTTAGGATATGTCCTGGAAAAGAATTGGGCATTGTTAAAATCTCTGTTTTCCTTCACTATTTCGTTACTAAATTTAGGTGACTACTTACTTTACATTTTTTTTTTTCAATTTTAATGGGTCAAAATATCTGTGTATCTATATCAGTATTTTAAATCCTACAGTCAATACTTAAATCATAATTTATTTTGTTAACCAAAGTAGCATTTATGATTGATTGTAGGTGGGAAGAAGAGGAGGGAAATGAACTTCTAAAGTTTCCAAGAGTTGAAGCACCAAATGGACTAAACATAAGGGTCACAGCGTACTAGAAAAACAAGCATTGAAGCAAAATCTTTTAGTGGGGATAAATATATTATCCATAGCAATTTCCTCAATTGAAGTTTTTTTCTTTTATATTCTAATTTGCGTATTTGAAAGTTAATGTATTAAGTTTTAGAACCTTGAGTGGTGGTTGCTTAAATTAATAGATTCTGTATTATATCTTTATTTTGTTTTATATTATACTATGATAGTTCATATCACTATATGATATATATATATTTTATTATGGTCAAAGGTTTTTTGTTAAGATTTTATTGGAAATTAGATTTTCTTTTAATAATAAGTTTAAAGAAACACTTTTCCACATTTTTGTTTTTGGAGTGTTAAATTGGAATAGTTTTGATTTGTCATTCTTTTATTCTGTTTTCTGTCTACGAAGATTGCATACTCTTAATCAACCATGTCCGTAGACCATCCAAGTGATGACTTCTACTGTGTTGACAAGAACAATAAGCATTTAACAAAGCTAAAGTCTTTCCATCCAGAAGAGGGTTCTTATTGGTTTCATCATGCAGCAGCATTTACCATGTCCGCGCGCGTGATCCACTTAGCTACTTATTGCAGCTTATTAAGTTGACTTTATGTATAAGTATATTTCATGGATAATTTTTTGGTTTGTACAAGTGCAAATTTTTCGTGTTAGAAGATTCATATTTGGATGCATATGATTTTCTCCTACGATCAAATATCCACTTATATTTAATCATGGCATTGCCTAACTATATAATCAAATTGATGTAATATTAATGTCTTGAGCCATGCGTTACTATTTCTAGTTAAATATAATTAAAACCCTTTTAGAATTTAATTTGAGTTTGATTCATAAATTAAATAATAGAATTCTAAATGTGTCTCTTGTGAGACATTGTACTGATGAGGCATTCTAATTTATACAATTATAGACATTATTCTAAAATACAAGGCTTTTATATTATTATTTCTTTGCCATTAATCTTCAGCTATGAATCACATGCACTTTAAAAAAAAAAAAGGTCCCACATTTGTATGGGATACAATTTAGACACTTGGGAGTTCAATTTTATTGTGTCAAATTGATCCTATATATTTTTAGAGTAAATTATGCAGATATCTTTTCAATTTCATTGAAATTATATATTTTTTATTTTTAAAATATATATAGACATCCCATAAAATAAAAAATTATTTTATATTTTAGTTTAATTTTAATTTTTTTAATTAAAATGCACTCAATTAGCCAAAAAAATTATATTTTTTAAAATTAAATGGAGGATATTTTGATTAAAAAATTTAAAATTAAACTAAAATATAGAATACCTTTTTATTTTAATAGAGATTTGTATATAGTTTAAAAATAGAAGAAATATTAATATAATTTCAATAAAATATAAGAAAAGTTTATATAATTCATTCTTATTTTTATTCTTGACAGTAATTATATAAGTGTGGTATTTGTGTGAGTATTATAACTCTATAGTTCAATGTCCAGTTTGTTAGCCAAATGAAGATGCAAATTGTCTTCCATTGCGAATGAGAAGAAATGAATGGGAAATAAGCTTCTGAAAATACAAGTCCTACCTCCGAAGGACAATATATACCGAGTTACCAGCCGTCTAATTTGTTCGGCTTGCTGTTATATGCAAGCTCAGAATCAGAATGGGCCTTATTAAATGTTTTCGGCATCGGAAAAATTATGTTGCCAAATTTCAATGTTTGTTCTGGACCCAATAGGTTTTTGGTTTTAGACTACATATTTTAAAGCGTTGGCCCAAGATGGGGTTGTTTCCGATCCTATATATTTTGGCTATTGGATTATGACAAAATATATATTATGGTAATTGTGTAATTTTAAATTTCAAAGAATTTCAAATACAGGCAATTCAAATTTTTGGTATTTAAAATTTTTTGTTTAGATATTCCTTGTTATAAAACTCTTTTGTGCGTCTGTGACACAAGACTTAAGGTAAATTCTTCATCAAGTTACTAAATGAAAAACATAACATATGAATTTTTTTTGGGAAAAAATTATACGTGTAGTATTAGCTATAAAAAACAATCTTCACTTATTATAATTTTATTATAGAATTTGATAACAAACAAAAACTTGAATGCTCTAGTCTAGCGGAATGTACAACAATTTTAGCACCAGGTTGTCCATCGTCTGCAGTCTGTAATATTTTCTGAATCTTTTGTTTTGGCCATTGTCCTTTTTATTTTCTTATTTTCTTATTTTCTTCGTCTCTCGATCCCCTCTTGATTTTTCAGATTGTCTTTTCCATGCTTTTGTACTGTCTATATGCTTTCTTTAGTTCATTCATTCAATTCCAGGGATAATCGTATAGGTGCTGTGATTGTTTACGGTGCTGCGCGGAGAATTTCAACTACAAAATCTCTCAACTTAATTTTATTAATTTTTTATTTTAAAACTTCCCTCTGGGCAACATTACATAGCATGCTGTGTTGTGTAGTATGCAAAATAAAGAGTCCAAATTCGGTAGAGTTAGTGATTTGAAAGAATATTGAACCAAAGAAAGCAAAGTTGAGAGACAGTACAAAAACATGCGTGGAATAATTAAGCAGGAAACTCTATTTGAGTCTTCTTGCTTGTTTCCCCTTCCATTTTTAGATTGCTACGGTGGGTTGTTCCTCTATATTCTAGATGATTAAATAGTACAATCGCAATGTAGAATATATAAATTGGGAAATATTTTAAAACCGTCACTTCAATATGAATATCGTTAGTCCTAAGGTTTTAACCGAAAAACTTGTGTTATGTTTTGATGATAAAAAGTAACTTATGCTAAATGTGACATATATTTATTGACATAAGATTTTTAATTGTTTGAGTTTGAATTTGAAATTAGGCCATGTGTCTTAAGAACTCGAATTTTCAAGTCACTTGTCTCCATGTAAAAGATTGGGATATTGTTAAATTAAATTTAAATTAGAGAGTACATGTCATATTAATTTGATTGATAAAATGTATTAATACCATTTGGTCTATTGTTGCCTCTTTATGTACATGGGATTTAAACCTTTATTGGCCCCTTATACCTTTTTTTTTTTTTTGGGGTGGGGGGGGGGGGAGGGGAGGGGGAGCAATTATTAGCCACATATACCTACCTTTAATTATTTGTCTCCTGAATGATAGATAATTACACACATGCACTTCAGTGAGGAGAATATAAAGTGGAGTTTAGCTCTTCTCTTGTTTTAATTATTTTAGCTCTTCTAATTTTATCTAATCTTTTTAAATTCAAAATATGGTTTTAATTGTATGGTAGAACCTTGAGGTCAAGAACCACTGAAGAAAAATGATGCTTAAAGTTTTACGCCCTCCATGTTGTTTTCAAAGAAGACTTGTATTTATTTTACTTCACCTTATAGTGAAACATTAACAGTAAGCATTTTTTCACTGACGACGCAGCATTATTATTATTATTATTGGTTAAATTGAATTTTCTATATGACATATCATTATCAGCATCATTTTCACTACATGCGGCAAGACCTTTCAAGCAGAAAAGTAGCAGCAACTTGCGTTAGTTATATCTTACAGGTTGGGAGAAGATGTCTGGGAGGCTCAAGTAATATTGTACAGCAACATTGGTTAAAAAGAATTCTCTATGTTACCTTTCAAACTAAAATAAAGACAGTTTTCTTTGGTAGATTGTTTTTCTATCACTATCAACAAGAGTCAAGGTCAAATCACTCTCAAACATCGGATTATATATAACTAAACATATTTGTTCTCGTGATTAATTGTATGTTGCAAATTTAAGAGTACAAAGCAAGAGTGGATTAAAGATTCTTACTTTTAACAAGGAAGGCAATTATCAAAGAGCACTATTAATGTTGTGTATATATAAAGAAAATTTTAACAATATATGATAAGTATTTATTTAAATAAAATGTTAATAATCAATTTTTGCATGTACCATTTTTATATTCAAGATCATATTGTCCTCGTCAATCTTATACATTGATTATATTCATAAGTAATAAAAATAAAATTGTCATATTATTTGATAAATGAAATTTCTGAAAAACAAAACATTTTGTTATAATGTCCGTGCATCGCGTTTAACATAACATCAATCCGTTGAAAATTTAAATCCCAAAATACCATAAAAATCAATATTGAAAAGCTAACGTGATGAATAAAGACTTGGATTAGTTACCAAAAGTCCAAAAATCAATGGCGAGCTTTGAATTTGGCAGAACTCAGAAGAATTTAGGCAGTTACCCCTTTGGCCTTTTGTGTATAGCAAAGAAGGAAACTTTGAGCTATTGTTATTAAATTCACAAGTTGACTTTTTGATTTTAACGAATTTAAATTTTTATTTACAAAAATTGTGTTAATTCGTTTGTAAACTCGAACTCAATACAAAGTTAGTCTAATTTGCCTTTGACTCAAATAAATTCAGTTAACTTAATGTATTTTGAATTGAATTTGACGAATTCTTATATAATTGAATCAAATTGAATTTAAAAAGAATAAAAATTCTTAAATTCAATATAATTCATTAAAGAGGGACTTAAAAGTAATATTTATGTATAAACTTTATTGAAATTTCTATATTAAAAAAATATGAATTATAGAATATAAATAATTTTTAAAAAAATTAATATAATGTAAAGTGTATTTAAATGAATTTCTATTTATGTATTATATTTTATATAATTATTAACAAATATAAACTCTTACCAGTTTACGAGATGAATTTACATTACAAGTTTTTTTTTTTTTACGAATTTACTTAAACTTATGAATTTGACAACTTTATTCTGAACTCTATCTATTTCTGGCTTCGTCGTCTATGGAGACTCAACAAGCATCGTCATTGTTGATTTTGATGCTTGAGAATTTACAATAATGCCCCTGAAGTTAATTTTACTATCATTATTAAAGAGAATTAGATAAAAACACGTTCCTTAAAATTTAAAATAGTGTACAAGTCTTAACTCACGTAAATATTTTTCTTTTCATCTCAGCACTTTTTTTAATTGTTTGTGAAATGATACCATCTTACATCGTTCATGTCAATAATAAAATCCTGAATTCTCTGATATAAAATTTAGAATCGTTTTATACAAAAATTTGCATTGCTAAGTTGAATATTAATTTTTATTTGCATAAAATATCATCACATTGAGTTTAAACTTTTTAAACATTGATTAAATGAAAGATCTCAAATGTTGCTATTTGAAATAGTACTTTGTAAACAAAAAAAATGTTTGCCCTGATTATTCATTTTCCAACTTTTTAAGATTAACTTGTAAGAAAATTGTTTATCAAAATTTTTTAATAAAATTTTAACGTAAAAAGCTCATCATTAATAAAACAAATAAATGAACTATGCAAGTTCAGACATAACATAGTAATAATATTAAAAGAGATAAAATTTAGGTATAATTTCTTATGTGTAAACAAATTTTTAAAAGATCTAATTATATAATTTTAAGCAGTGAAAAATTATACATATATTATGTTTTTATTAAATAATTTTATTGATAAAAAATATAAAAACTATAGCAATAAGCATGATTATTTAAACAAAAATATTTTTTTAAAAAATAAAAAGCAAGATTTAAAAAATATGAGAGCATGACATAGAAAGGGTAATTATGGGTAGAGTGCCGAAGAAAGCGACAAGGGTCAATCGTCTGGCAGCTTTGAAAGTTGTACGTAAATGTAACAGATTGTCTCGTTCATGGAATGCCACAGTCTGAATTCAATAATTCATAGTGACCTCTCTTGGACTCTTTTCACTTTAGACAACAGCTAGCCACCCTCAAAATTAATTTTTTTAAAATAAAAACACAATAATAATTTTTTATTTACTTACCTATAAATTATATATATTTTTTTTAATTTCATCGTCTAATCAAACCAGGTGTTAGGGTTCGACTTCTATGGACCCATCATCATAACAGGGGACAGAGGGCGTGGGATAGATGTATGAACGTATAGGCAACTTGGGAGTGATTATCAATCTCAATACTAGCTCTGTCATCTTTTAAAGTGGGAAAATGTATTATTATTATTGGGTTTGATTATTCTAAAAAGTTAAATGGAGCTTTTGCTGAGACGACGAAATTTGTGAAAGATTACAAAAGAACACAGGATTGAAAAGATAAACTATTTACTATAATATAAAGCTTGACTTGTCTTATCAGTCTTCTCTCTCTCTCTCTCTGAGAATATAGAGACGAGATAAAAATAATGGTTTCTAAAAAATAAGAAAATTGAGGATAAATTTTAATTTTATCTTAAATATTTTATTCAGAAATAATATGTTTATTAAATTTCAATTTCATATTATAATTAAAATATAATTTCATTACAATAAAAATTGAACAAAATAGTTTCTAAGGAATAGGAAAAGAGAAATTAATTAGAAACATTTTAATTTCGTAAAAATGAAATTTCTCTTATAAAAGATAAAAAAGCTTACGTGTATTTAAAATAATATATTTATTATATTTTAATTTCATATTATATATAAAATATAATTTCATTACAACAAAAATTGACGGATTTTTATAATAAAACCAAGTTTTTAAAAGGCAAAGAAAGTAAAGGTGGACAATAACATCCCGCTCTTCCATTTATAAGAATATGTAAGGCTTTTGCGTGACGTGATGGCATTACCTTACTCTCTCCTATTAATTAATTATCAATACTCCCATACAATATCGTCCTCCACTTATATATATATATATATATATATATATATATATATATATTGCATTTCCCTTTTATGCTTCTTTTACTAATACTATATGTAATTTTGTTTTAGTCTTATAAATTAATTATAATTTCGTTAATTGAATAAAGAAACAATACTTCCTTTTTTTCATCTTTTTTGAATAATTTTCAAAATAAAGAATAAAAAGGATTTTTTTTTTAATTTAGTTTATCACGTACACATTTTTAGTTATTTTGACCTTTTATTCTGCCAAAACTTATTTTGAATAAAAATATAACAAATATATTATTTTTGTCTTTACCAAATTTAAAAGAATAAAATATTTAAGATGAAATTAAAATTTATATTAATTAAAATATAATGGAATTTATATTAATTAAAAATTAATAATACATATATAAAATTTGTATCTAATTTTTTTACTTAAAATATAAAAGGAATTTTTTTATTCCTTTAAATTTTGAATAAGAAAATTTCTCTTTTAAAACATAAAAAATGCTTAAAAATTATTATGTTCATTTTCTTATCTTATCACATAAGCATTTTTACGTTTCAAAAGAGAAATTTCATTTGTTATGAAATTAAAATATTTCTAATTAATTTCCCTTTATATTATTTATTAGAAATTATTTTTTTCAGTTTTTTTGTAATAAAAATATTAAATTAAAATATAATAAATATATTATTTTTTGATAAAATATTTAAAATGAAATTAAAATTTATTCTAAATTTAAAGAGAAAATTTCTCTTTTATCGTGTAAGCATTTTTATCTTGAAGAAGAGAAATTTCATTTCACAAAATTAAAATATTTCTAATTAATTTCTCTTTTCTTATTTCCTAGAAACTATGTCGTTCATTTTTTTTATTGTTATGGAACTATATTTTAATTAAAATATGAAATTAAAATATAATAAATATCTTATTTTTGAATAAAATATTTAAAGTGAAATTAAAATTTATTCTAAACTTAAAGAGAAATTTTCTCTTTTGTCATGTAAGCATTTTATCATTTAGAAGATAAATTTCATTTTTACAAAATTAAAATATTTCTAATTAATTTCTCTTTTCTTATTTCTTAGAAACTATTGTATTCAGTTTTTATTGTAATGAAATTATATTTTAATTAAAATATAATAAATATATTATTTTTGAATAAAATATTAAGAGATGAAATTAAAATTTATTTTAAATTTTCTTATTTCTTAGAAACCATTGTTTTTCTCTCTTGTCTTACATATCCGTAGGCCCGTTAGGTAATATAATGGAAAGTAAAAGGTAATGAAAATTTTATGCAATGTCTATTTTATTATTATAATTATTATTTAATATTATCTCTTTATTATTATTTAATTATTAAAATAAACATTAAATTTACTTTTATCTATAAATTTATTTTTATATATTTATTCTCATATTTAATTTTTACTTATTAAACGAAGCCTAAAAAAGAAAGACTGGTAAGAAAAGTCGAGCTTTATATTATGATAAATAGTTTATCTTTTTAATCCTGTATTCTTTTATCATCTTTCATAAATTTCTTCATCTCAGCAAAAGCTCCTTTTCAACGTTTTAGAATAATCAAACCCAATAATAATAATAACTTTTCCCCCTTTAGAAGGTGAAAGAGAGCTAGTATTGGGATTGATTCATATATCTATCCTACGTAGTCTGTCACCGGCCATGGTGACAGCCCGGTAGTTGGATTCTATCTATCCGTCTTTCATGCAAGTCATGGCCATAATTGGTGAAAAATTATTTTAAAAAAAGCCAAAATCAGATTTATAGAATCCGACTTTTGTCAAAGCCATAAAATATGGGTGTAATTCTTTAAGTGAACATGGATTTGAACAAATTTTTGGACAAACAGGAGGATTTGGTCCAAAAAACTCATATTTTATTAAATATTTTTTTAAATGTAATTTGTATTTAAATAAATCAACAGTCATCCTTATTTGATATAGTTTTTGTATTTTTGTCATCAAATTATTTAATAAAATTATGATGTATGTATAGTTTTTGACAGCTTAAAATTATATAATTAAAACTTTTAAGAAGTTTGTTTACACGTACTATGTCTTTATTAAAAAATTTAATAAAGAAAATAACAAAAATTATATTTCAATATAATATCTTTTAATAGTACGACTATGTTATGTCTAAACTTGCATAATTAGTTGCTTTATTTGTTTTGTTAAAGATAAGTATTTGTTAATCTGAAAGTTCAATGGTCCCCAAGTGCTCCCGTCAGGGTCCTCAAATTTGACGTACAATTTACAAAGCTGCAAGAAAAGTATGTTCAATGTAATTCCAATGGTGGCCAAGTATGTTAAATATAAATTCAATGGTTATAAAAATTTAATTTATATTATTTTTTATAACAAAAAGACCAATTTTATTCCAAAAAATTCTTTACAAGTCAAGGCTCCAATTTTTTCTGATTTCCTAATAAATATCATTATTTTTTATTTATATTAATTAGTCAACCTAATCAAAATCCTATAATTTCTATTTTTTCCTTCTTAACAAATTTTTTTAATCAACATCTTTTATTCTTAACACACTAAAAGTTATCTTTTTTACTCTTCATGATCAAGTACATTAAATTTTAACAATTAATTATTTTTTTAAAATCCTATTTTGTTCTCTCACTTCAACATAGTAACATTTAAATATTTTACGATGAAACCATTCATTATCATTCTCAATAACACTCAAACTCTCCTTCATGGCATTTCTCTCCTATTTGTAGAATAATTTTAGCGATTCCTATATCTGTCACTTCAGCCAAAAGAAGTTTTTCAAGTTAAAATTAATAAAATCTTACTTAAAATTAACAATAACTGAGGAAAAATTAAATAAATTAGCTATATCATCAATTGAAAAAGAAATATCAGAAGAAATTAATTACACAATTTAATTAATAACTTTACATCTCAAAAGGTTTGAAAAATAAATTTTAAATAAAAGAGTTTTATTAATTTTATTAAGATAAAAGGCCTTGTTTTAGATTTAGCCGCCCTCGGTTCTCCTTTTGGTTGCATGTTCTCTATTTGTTTCCCTTTTGGAGTGTTTCTTTGCTTTGGCCCGTCATTTTACCCAAAAAACGAATTCTTACTAAATATATTATTATAGATAAATCTCCAACTAAATAGAAGATTATATTTGTCTATTTAAAATCCAAGATTCACTATAAGAAAATAACAAATTTTTTGTGAAAATTTTCTGTGATAAAAACTCTAAAATTTTATGAGAATTGCTATTCTCACAAAAATTTTCACAAATTTTAAGGTGTAAAAAAAATAATTGTAGAAATTTCTAATTCTCATGGCATTTTTCGTAAGAACAAAATTTTCATGAGAATGTAAAAAAAGTTTCATAAAAATATTTTTTCAAAAGTTATGATGAAAACTGTAACTTTCTTGCATAATCTTTATGATAATTTATTGTGGGAACCAAAAAATTCAAATTTTTTTAATGTTCTCACCAAAAAAATTCTATAAGAATGTTGAAATTTTTTTCATATTTATATTGAATTTGACCATTAACCCATATTTAAACAAGTGACTCTTGTTTAAATAGTAAAAAAACATGAATTCTAGATACAATCAACTAATAACAAAGCATTATATGCAATAAAAAACATCAATAAATAAGTAATAAATGTATTAAAAATGTTATAAAGTAAATTAAACTTAAGATAACTATGTGCTTAAAGTTATAAACTTACAAATTATAAAGTTATAATAAATTACAAGGGTCATCTAATGGAATAAACTTAGGATCTTAAGAGTCTCTAGGTTGAGGAAATTTATAAGTACCTTCCTTTCTCATGGTTTGAAAAACAAGCTGGATATCTACATGGGACAATTTTGCCATGATGTAGTACTAGGAAAAGCATTATGTTGTAAACCTCCCATTGAAAATGAAAAAATGTGGGTTTAAAGAAGGAAATAGAAAAAAAAAATTGCATATATAAAGGCTAAAAGTGTCAAATGCAATAACTTAGAGTCTAGGGGTCTAATTGATTTTTTTTTAAAGTGTTTTTTTGAGACAAGACCAACCCAATTTGTTGAAGGCGGGTTACCTGGCTATTTTCTTTTAAAAAATTGTTCATTATCTCAAATCAAGTTCTTTGGCTTTTAAATTAGAAAATACTTATTTTTTTAATCTTATTTTCTCTTATTTGAATATAATAATCACCTAATTACATATGCCCGACTCACTAATACTCAAGAAAAGACTAAAATAGCAAATTTAGGTATGCCATACCCAACTAATTCATCATCAAGCATAAAATAACTAAGTACATTAAATGCACCATGATAGCAAAATCTCTTTTTATGACAACAATATGAAAGATTAATTAGAAGTGGGCTATCCACTTTCACTACTCCAATTCCCCTCAAATCAACATAAGCAAATCTAAAATATCCAAATACATTATTCTAAACCATTAGAATTAAGCTATGACTCAATTTTTTAAAGTGAGTTTATTAAATATCGCTTGCACATAAAAACATTCTAAAGCCTCATTTGACAGTGGTGTTAACAATTGGGTTCCACAAACCCAAATTGAGCAAATGGAATCCAAACCTTTCCAAACCAATTCCAACAAGTTTATGTATAGTTCTAGTTCAAGTTCAATATACAAGATTACCTCAAATCACAAATTCTTGAATGCCATATGATTAGCTTCACATACTATTATAGTTTCAATTTCAAAGTATAAGACCTTGGCTTTCTTAGTCCAAACTACAACAAAAGCAATGTAACTCATCATCATGCCTCTCTTTAATAAAGCTACTCATAAACTAACATTTTCATTAAGTCAATTATCAAGTCATATGTAACCATTCCTTTTAAAAACTTAATGTAAATTTTCTTTTAGAATATTATAATTGAGTTTATTAAGAGTGTGATGGGTGGAAGTTAATCTTATAAAAGCATAACGAGTAAAGCAAAGAAGGATCACACAAATATATAAAACCAGTATGATATATTATTCACTAATGGATCTTATTAGCCCACTATTGTTATACAAAAGTTTTGAGGCAATCTAGTTAGTCAAAAGATTATTTAAGTTAAAGTCATAAAGCCATTATATATATGACAAAATGAGGCTCCATGATTTCTATGCTATTTGTTTTTACAGATTCATTTAGCCAAATAAATTTGATGGTAGTGGTGGTATGTGAGGTGAGACTGAGAGGTCAACTGGCTTGTTGTTCTTAGTTACTACATTAGTGAAAATAATGATTATAACCTGCATTAGACCAAACCCTAGAATGTCCAGGTAGACCCACTCAATTTGCACTGTGTACTAAGTTGTTGGCATCTATATTATTTGAATATATTTTACTAAAAATGAGAATCTTATACATAAATTATCAATAAAACAAACAAATAAAGAAAAATAGCAATAGTTGAACTATCACATATGAAGAAAACATTTTATTTTTCTCTCTTTCTGGTCTTAACGGAGACATACAAACCAGTGACATCAAATAAAATATTGATCTAATTACAATACAGAAGAGTGAATTAAAATAGTATAGTTTATGTTATCATGGTTTGAAAGATCTATATAAATAAATAAACACATTAGTACCACAGGTTCAAAAATAGGATTGCATACTAGGGCGTCTCCTAGTATAGATCTATTTTATAAAGCAATCACAAGACCATCTCCTTTTGAAAATGTTATCCTTTGAGAACCTTGTCTATAATGTAGGAGATCATCTCCTTTCGAGAACCCTATCTTGTGGAAACTATCTCCTTTCGAGAACCCTGTCTCCTTAGTAATAATTATTTATAATCTTATCATAAACCACATGTGCTAAATTAATCATACAGATAGTCATTCGGACCTATATGCATAAAGTTTAACTAGATTGAATACATGTATATATATAATTTTTTTAATTAATCAACCTATAGTTATCTGTATAAATTTTGTTCGAACTATTTGTCATTATTAAAATGGTCTTTTAATGTCTTTAAAGTCCCATAGTCCAAGTTTAATATGTAAGATAACGGCCATATATGTATGGGAATTGTTAGGAGTTAGTCTTCCATACATAAGAATTAAGGTACATGTTTTTAAAATAATGGTCTTCTGTAAATGGGAATAGTTAGGGGTTAATTTTCCATATACAGAAATTAGTAACACGATATCTTAATTATAACAGTCTTCCATGCATAAGAGTTCAAATTTCTATGCATGGGATCTATAAAATTTATTTATTAATTTTATTATTATTTCTAAGATTTCAAAAAAAATTAAATATAACAACTGTACATTACTAAGATATCTTAGAAATATAGTACAGTATACTAAAAATATAATCCACCATGTATATAAAACTAGAAAATTTTGTAGTAATAATAATAATAATATTGTTATATAATCAATTATAAACTCATTATGAGTTATTTAGAGCCTATTAAAATACTTTTATTTCTACCATTTTACCTATAATATATTAATGTGGAGTTTTATAACAAATATACCAATGTAGAGGAACTGGCAAAGGCGTGCGTAGGAAAGTCCAAGATCAAGGGTTTAAATCTTTAGTGAAGTGAACTGATTTTCTATGTTCTCAAACTAAAATAAGCTATATATATGTATATATATATATATATATATATATATGATTTTGTGTATATATGTTGAGTTTCCTCTATAGTTGAATTGGTAAAGCTATGTTTTGTCACTAAAGGGTTATAAGTTTGAACTAAGTTTGACTCTTTTTTTTTTTTTTAGATGTAGCACGTAGTCTCATCCAATTCTATCCTTTTTTCTCCTAATAACTACACCACCCTCTCATTTAAAATTTTCATATTCATTCTTTATGCACCTAAACTAATTTTTATCATGAAATCATTATGCATATATGTAAATAAACACGTTAAACCATCAAATTCTTACTTTAAAACAAGAATCACCATCTCTCATCTTGAGCCTCAAGGAAAGAGAAAGGAAAGGTGGAGAGAGAAACTCCCACCACTTGTATTCTTCTTATTTTCTAATCTTCCAAATTCTATTTTTGCATTTATAACTTATTTATGCATGATTATAAGTAGACTTAAATATATTGATGTAGTTGGCATATAATCTAACTTGGACTTCATAAACAAAGAGAAAAAGGAGATGATAGTGAAGAGGAAGAGGTAGAAGAAGAAGTGAAATTGTTGTAATCTCAGTAAGACGTAGCAAAGAGTCTTACCTAGGTTCAAACATTCTTCTTCTCTTACTTCTTCCTTCTCCCTTGGTTGAGACACTTAGCTGTGGGATATGCTTTGTTTTGCACATCTCTTTTGAAAATTTTTCTTCTCTTTCTTTGGCTCTTATCACTAACTTGTTTGTCCTTTCTAAATTGTTGCCTTCTAAATGACTAGAGAGGTGCTATTTATAGGAGAACAATGGCAATGATACTTCCTTCTAGAGCCTTTTCCCCTAAACTCTGCATGTGACATATTTGCAAATTTGATAGATTATTTATTTATCTATTTATTTTAGTTGATATCTATAACATGATTCAATTTTAACAAATGGGGTAGTTATAAAAATTAATTGTATAATCGTAATCATCATTTTGGACTAATTCAATCATTCAAATTTGTCAAATTTTATTTGGAAAAAATTATATATCAATCCCGATTAAAATTACAATTTTAAATCATAAACTTTATGATTTTTGTTTTGACCTATAAATTTTGCCTAAAAATTTTTTATTTCATAATTATTTTTCTTATAATTTTTAGGCTTTAATGGCTTAAGAAATTCTAAAAATTTCTTTTCTTAAGTATTTGTTATCTAATTACTTATAATTAAACTATTTAAAAAAATTTCAAATAATGTCTAAAAATTTCAAATAATTTCATAATGTCTCAAATAAAATTCAGTTATACTATCAAAAATTTATCTCCCTCAAAATTCTTTAAAATTCCTTCATTATATTATTATATTTTCTTTAATTTTTATTAAATATCTTGAATCATATATATAAAGGGGGAGAATGTTGCATCATGCACATTACATCAACAACCCATATGTAGAAGACAAAAGCATCATATGTCACTTAGATTAACACAATCCCTTGGTTCCTATTGATATCAATAAGAGCTCTATGTGGCTTAGATATGAGTAACTAAACAAATCATACTAATATACACAACCAAACTATCAAATCAATTCTAAAGCACATATAACAAGAATTAAATGCCCATTACTTGACTCATAATTTCTTCTACTCTCTTAATAGCTATCTACTATATCCAAATATTCAACTAATGCCTAGTTAAAGTATACAACAAAGAATCAATACTAAAACATATAAATATCAAGATTAAGCTTAATTGTAGCTTTATTAAATTCTAAATTTTGTTACCTAAGTAATTCTTCAATTTCCACAACTTCTAAAATCGATTCCACAAGCTTCAAATTCAAGTTCCTCCTTCACTTAGTTCAACCAAAATTCAAAATACCAATCGCTATCAAATCTAGGAATTTTTGAAAAGAGGGAGTTAAGATTAAGATGGCTTTTATCTACCAAGTTGTCCTATTCTTCTTCTTTGATCTATGGTCTCCAATCCACTAATACCTTTCTTCCTCAAAACCAAACAATACTAAAATAAAAAATTAATCAGTGCAAAATGAAGCCCAAGAGGATAGAACATCTTTGCGTCAACTCACCTTGGTTGAAAATCACAAATTCCCTTCAAGCAAGCTTCTCAAGTTTGGGTTTAATGGATTTTTTTTTTATTTTCTCTTTGGTCTTCTCCCATTTCTAGTATATGCCTAAAATGACTTGGAGTTTTTATTATTTTTTTAGTATTCTCACAATATTTTAACTTGAGAATGCAGTGAGAAATGTCATTTTAAAACTGTAATTTTAAGTAAAATGCATGTTTTTGGCTTTTTTCTCAATTTTTACTGTAAATTATCATGATAATACAAAAATTCATAATTTTTTAAAATTCTTATAGTAATTTATTGTGAAAAGTCAAAAAATTATAGTTGTTTTATTTTCATAGTAATTTAACATGAAAATTAAAATGCATTTTTCTTATTAAATTTTGCAAAAAGTTTTGAAATTCTCATGGTAAATTAACATGACAATAAAAAAATTTATTTTTACTCCATTCTCATAGTAAATTATTATGAGAATTAGAAAAAAGTTGCAATTTTTTAAAAGATATTTTTTCTCTTAAATTTCATTTTTTTTGAAAATTTCATGGTAAATCATGGTAGCAATAAAAAGATTTTAAAATTTTTTATTCTCATGATAAAATACAATAAGAATTCAAAAAATTACATTTTTTATTCTCATGATAATTAACTATCAAACTTATTATAAAATTAATAATAATTTTAGGCAATTTTTTTTACTATTCTCACGTATTTAATATTGTGAGAATAGAATAAATTTCAATTTTTTTTCTCACAATATTTTACCATGATAAAAGTAAAAAAATTTTAAGGTTTATTTCTTTATAATTTTAAGATATTTTTCTGTAAGAATTGAAAAAATATTTGTTAATTTTTTTCTTATAAAAAAATTCCATAAAAATTGTTGGAGTCTCGTTCCCGCCATACTAGGGCATTTTTGTCATGGTATTTCTTTTGGAATTCTTTCAAAACATTCTTACAAAAAAAAACAAGAATTATGAAACACTTGTAAATTATGATAAAATTTGTAAGAAATTTTGTGAGAATCTTTTACTACAAAAATTATATATATATATTTAGAAAAATACTAATTTCTTTTAGTGATTTTCAGTCACTTTTGAATAAATAAACTTATAAAAATCATGTTAATTTTTGCATAACTTAAAGTTTTCCGTACCTTTTAAATTCAACATTATTTTGTAATATTTAATTTTTTAATTGTAAAATTAATTAATTAAGACACCTATCAAATTATATCATTAGTAACATGAAATAAAATGTGTTGGAATGCACATTTTGTTGCAAGGGAAGAAGAAAGATTTCTTCTGTATAATGTTTTATTATACCTTTGCAATTATTATATAATTATATCTATTTTTTATTAAATAATTAAAGTAAAAGCATAAAATTTATTTTATATCTATAAATTAATTTTTTTCTTTTTATTCTTCTTTTCATTTTACATACCAAATGAAGTGTAAGATAAGGGACAAAGTGGCAAAGTATGCGGTTTGACTTCTAAAAGAAGGTTGATTTTTTTTTTTTTAATAATATTGACATAATAATATAATAGATGTATAATTTTTGTGAACATTATATGATTTTTTTAATTAAGTTATATATTTATCATATTATTATTAAAAAAATATATTTATTATATTCTAATTAAAAAATATAATAAAAAGAATATAAAAAATTGCTGATAAGCACTGTCTGCCACGCATTGCAACCCTCCCAATTGTGGGTCCATGTGTGTATAGCTTGACTTATCGAATAATCTGCATTAAGATATTTTCATTCCCCAATTCAATGTAAATCAATTTTCATGTAATAATGAATCTTCATAAATGTGGTAGATTTTATTTGCTAATCATAAATTTTATCTATTGAATTATTTTGGATCATTATCGGGGGAAATGGTAATTTTCTTTTTCGAAGTAGATATATCTATTTATCTTTTTTAACAAAAAATAAAGTTTTATTTGCTTTGGTAGTTCCGGAACATCTCGCATTTTTCTATTACATACATAAATGAAGTCTATAATTAAATTACAAATTTTGTTATGATTTTTTTACTAGTCCATAATAAATATTTACGTTAAAAAGAATTATGATTTTTCATAGTAAAAAATAAAAGATAGCGCCTTACCTTAATAACTAGCAGGTGTGGGTCCGTTCACGGGATCCGAGAAAAAAATTAAAAAAAAAATAGCTAGGGCTGCATGAAAAGCAAATCAGGAAAAAATAAAAAACTTGTCTCATTCAATTTCAAAATTAAAAATAATTGGGATCCACATGAATAATAAAATAACATTAAATAAATAGTAAAAAAAAGTAATGAAAACTTTGTTTTAATATAATATATTGATTTGAGTTCTATTTTTTCAAAAGATATTAGTGCACCCTTAAAGGTCAATGGTAGAAGAAATATAACAATCTAAAAACATATTTTAGATATATGTAACTATTTTTTTTAAAATAATAATAATGGGACGCGGAGCTTGTAACTCCGCGTCTCAAATAAAATATTTTAAAAAAAAAAATTAAGGGACGCGAAGTATGTGACTTCGCGTCCCTTTTTTTTTAATTTTTTTTAAAACACTGACTTTTTGAGGGTCAAGCTGATCCTACATGGGTCACTGACCCATGTAGGGTCAGTTTGACTAACCCGTTGTTAGTCATTGACTTGACTGACTCATGTAGGGTCAGTTTGACTGACCCAATGGGTCAGTCACTGACTCGTTGGGGCAGTCAATCAAATCTACAGGTCATATTGATCAGTGGGTCTTTTTTTTTAATTATTTAAAAAATTAATATTTTAATTAATTTATTTAAAATATAAAAATATAAAAAATATAAATTTTAAAAAATATAAATTTAACTCAATAAATAATATTTAATTTATTTATTAAATTTATTTATTATTTAAATATATATTACTTTTTTATATATTAAAAAATAAAAAATCTATAAAATTTTTATAATTTATTTAATTTTGTAAATGTAAGAATTTATGTTTTGAGAAAATTTAAATAATTTTATTGAAATTTGTAAAAGGTGAAATTTAGATAACTAAAAAAAATGAATTTAAATAAACTAATAAAAGTATTTCTAAAATTACATTTATATGGTACTTTTTAAAATGGGAAAAAATTTAAATCTATATATTGAAGAGGACAATGGTTTAATTTATTTATTATTTAAATTTATATTAATTATTTTTGAATATTAAAAAATAAAAAATCTTTAAAATTTTTATAATTTTATTAATTTTGTAAGTGTTAAGAATTTATGTTTTGAGAAAATTTAAATAATTTTATCAAAATTTGTAAAAGGTGAAATTTAGATAACTAAAAAAATAAACAAGAATTTAAATAAATTAATAATAGTATTTCTAAAATTACATTTATATGGGACTTTTTTAAATGGAGAAAAAATTTTAATCTATATATTGAAAAGACAATGGTTTAATTTATTTATTATTTAAATTTATATTAATTTTTTTGCATATTAAAAAATACAATATCTTTAAAATTTTTTAAAATTTCTCAAAATATATACAAAATTTCTCAAAAGCTTTTAAAAATATTGTATTTTTTAATATACAAAAAAATTAATATAAATTTAAATAATAAATAAATTAAACCATTGTCTTTTCAATATATAAATTAAAATTTTTTCTCCATTTAAAAAAAGTCTCATATAAGTGTAATTTTAGAAATACAATTATTAATTTATTTAAATTCTTGTTTACTTTTTTAGTTATCTAAATTTCACCTTTTACAAATTTCGATAAATTATTTAAATTTTCGCAAAACATAAATTCTTAACACTTACAAAATTATAAAAATTTTAAAGATTTTTTATTTTTTAATATTAAAAAAGAATTAATATAAATTTAAATAATAAATAAATTAAACCATTGTCCTCTTCAATATATAGATTAAAATTTTTTTCCATTTAAAAAAGTCCCATATAAATGTAATTTTAAAAATACTTTTATTAATTTATTTAAATTTATTTTTTTTAGTTATCTAAATTTCACCTTTTACAAATTTCAATAAAATTATTTAAATTTTCTCAAAACATAAATTCTTACACTTACAAAATTATAAAAATTTTAAAGATTTTTTATTGTTTAATATATAAAAAAATTAATATATATTTAAATAATAAATAAATTGAATAAATAAATTAAACACTGTTTATTACTTTAAATTTATATTTTTTAAAATTTCATATTTTAAATAAATTAATTAAAATATTAATTTTTTAAATAATTAAAAAAAAAGACCCACGGGTCAATATGACCCGTGGGTATGATTGACTGACCCTACGTGGGTCAGTAGTAGGGTCAGCTAAAGCTGACCCTTTGAGGGTCAGGTAAGTGTTTTTAAAAAAAAAATTAAAAAAAAAGAGACGCGGAGCCACATACTCTGCGTCCCTTAATTTTTTTTAAAAATATTTTATTTGGGACGCGGAGCAAAGCTACAGGCTCCGCGTCCCATTATTATTATTATTATTTAAATAGTTACATATATTTGAAATATGTTTTTAAATTGTTATATTTTTTTTTGTATATTCACGTTAAAAAACCAGAAATTGAAGGCTCTTTGGGCCTATTTCGGGAGGAAAAAGTTATTTAATATTTTGTTGTGGACGTTGGCCCATACCCATAGTGATATATATATATATATATATATATATATTGCTATTGGAAAGACATAGGAAAGCTTCACTTTTAAAGAAGAAATAAGATATTATTTTTTATAAAAATATATACTCAGTTAAAATCATCAATTACAAACTTATCCCTTATCTTTTATGACTTAGGTTGCATCAATAAAATTTATCAGAATACGAGTAAGTTTGACAACATTGTAAGAACTAAAATAAAAAAAAAACTATAAAGATTTGATTACCAATTTTTAAACTATAAAGATTCAATAAAAAATTGAGCGAAATTATTAAAAAAATAACTTAACCTTTTTTGGATAGAAAAAAAGCTCCCAATGTTTAAATAGCATTCTAATCCTTCCAATTTTGCATTGTCAAGGTATCTGTGTATCTATGTCAGTATTTTAAATCCTAATGTCAATTTATAATTATTTTCTAAACTTGTTTTGACATATTATCCGTGATATATTGGTTTAGTATTTGGACTTCTAAGAATAATTGGTATAGTGTGAGTATTGTTAATCTATATTTCAATGTTGAGTTTGTTAACCAAAGAGGCATTTATGATTGATCG
Source organism: Erythrophleum ivorense (assembly GCA_026724425.1). Classification (NCBI taxonomy): domain Eukaryota; kingdom Viridiplantae; phylum Streptophyta; class Magnoliopsida; order Fabales; family Fabaceae; genus Erythrophleum; species Erythrophleum ivorense. The sequence continues at coordinate 1,235,314 of JAIUCV010000199.1, read as the reverse complement.
TTAAGTGGGAAAGAAGAGGAGGGAAATGAACTTTGGAAGTTTCCAAGAGTTGAAGCACCAAATGGACTAACATAGGGGTCACTTCGTCCTAGAAAAACAAGCATTGCTTGCTTCTGAAGGAAAATCTTCTTAGAAGGCATAAATAAATTATCCACAACAATTTCCTAAAATTGCGTATCTGAAAGGTTTTTTATTTTCTTTTTTCTTTATAATCTAATTTTTTGGGCCATAAATTTGTTCTTTATAATCTAATTTGCGTATGTGAAAGTTAACATTCATAAGAGAATCGTCTATAAACATAGAACTCAAACGTTCAGAGAAGCATACTCTTCCACCACCCACAATTTTAGGCCTCTTTGAGGAGGAGACTTGAAATACTTAATTATAAATATGAGGTCCCTGACTTAGTTTTAGCATAGACTTCAAATTACCAAAATTCTGATATACACCATCACCAAGGTAAAACCTTGATCTGGAAGTATCTCTATTGGCAGAAACTTCATACTTTTTTTTTTCCTATTAAAATCATTTTTTCCAATGTTATTTATTTCTTAACATTTCCCTTGCTATTTATTTATTATAAATAAAATTATCTTTTTACAAGATGAGGTTGTGATTTTATTTTTAATATAACAAAAAAATAAGTTGAAGTTAAACTCATGGGATTATAATTTTATTTTTAACTTGACAATAAAAACAATTAAATAATTTTATTTGGGCACTAAAAAAAATTAAAGATTTTCTCACAAAAAAATTTTTGCGAAAAATATTATGAAATTTTTTTTACAGAAATTCTTGCTAAAATTATCATGGTGAGCAATATTCATAGCATTATCATAGTAATTTCTTGCCAAAAAAATGTGTAGGAATTTTTCAAGACAATTTTGTGACAAATATCATGATAAAGGTGGCACGGTATGGCAGGAATATGTTCTCATAGTATTTTTCTGTGAGAAACAAATATTAAAAAATATATCTGCATTTCTATCTGCTAAAATTCAAGAGAAAAACAGCGAGAAGACTCTAATATGTTCTCAAGAAAATATTCCATGAGAGTTCTCGCGAAATATTACCGAGAGAGAAAAAAAATCCAATTTTCCAAATTCTGTCGGTATATTTACTCGAGAAAAGCCGGGAGTAATTTTAAATAAATTTACTTATTTTTGGAGGCAAATAAATTCATTCCCGCAGTAATTTCTCACAGAATAGTACTGTGAGAAGCTCATTTGATGTTTTCTCACAGCGATTTCCATGAGAAATATCTGCAAGAAATCATTTATTTAGGTCCAACCCAGTAACCCGAAACAGCTCCACACAAACCCTGCATTCTTTGTTCTGTTCGTCTGCGGCGTCCAGATTTGGTGTCCTCCTGGTAGATCTTTCACTTCCTCCATTGTGCAAGAACTCTACGGCATCTGAGAACGTCCTACCACTCACCGTTGCTCCTCCCTCAGTTCGCCATGGGTTGGTTCATCTTGGAGGCCAAAGGTACTCACTCCTTCATCCATTGCTTCGTTTTCTGCGTCTTCCTTGTTCCCATTCATGATTTTGTGTATTCCATCATGATTTCTTCCTTCCCATCATCATTCTTCCTTTGATTTTGCTTGTTATCTATTGTTGGAATTTGTTATTGGCACTTGATTAGCTATTCTACATTTTCTGGAATGTTTGGAATGCATCTTTACCTGGCCTTCAAATTTGGATTTTTCTATTAGAGTAAAAACAAAAAATAGAGACATACGTTGCGCAGAAGAGGCCATGAGGTTGGGAAGGAAGTGTGGTGGCTGTATGAGAGGGATATCTTTCTCGTTAAAAAAAGGATTTGATCAAATTATGATTATTAAATAAAAATTTACTTTCCTTAATCCTTTAGGTAGTGTTTGGTTAGAAGGTTTTGAAGAGGGGAGGGGAGGGGAGGGGATTCTTATTTTGTTTTTATTTTAAATATAATATAAATTTTATTTTTTTAATAAGATTTAAAATAATTTTTTATAAAAATAAAAAATATTTTTAAATAAAAAAATTATTTTTTATAATAGAAAATAGAAAATTTTTTTTATAAAAATATTTTAAAAATAAAAAAATTAATTAAAGATATAATTATTCATTAATTCCTCCCCTCCTCAACTAAACAACATATCATTAAAACTCCTCCCCTCTCCACCCCTTCAAATCAACCAAACAACATATCATTAAAATCCCTCCCCTCCTCTCCCTTCTCCTCCATTGAACCAAACACTTTCTTGGTTATGAATCAAGGTTTAAATTGAGATTATGAAATGAAGTAACACATAGCCAATGAACTTATTAGTTGCAAACTTGGTAACCAAGTTGGATTCCATTTGTCTGATGCTAAATAAATTGTTAAAATTATGTTGATATCTTGGTAGCTAAAATTAAATTTGAAAAAAAAAAAGGCATCTAAAATTATATTGGTATGAGTTGAGTTTTCTCAACTTGCAATCCAAATGGTGCCATTGGTGGGTTGAAAGGAAAGTAATCTAATTAATCGACCAATGAATCTAATTCAATTTTGTAAATTGGACAATTAATTTAATATTAATTATCCAATTCGAATGATGTCATTGGTGGGTATACACAAAATTGCTTCTGGCTTAAAAGGCTTGAAAAATATGGTGCTTTTATCAAGATAATTGAAGGAAGAGATTAGAATGAGGAGGAAGAAGCTTGTAGGCAACTGCTTATGTTAATCAAGAGATAATGGTGGAGTGATTATTTACTCATTTTAAAACCTTTATTTTGGGATAAATGAGTTTGGACTTAAAAATTTAAAGATTTAATTAAAAAATAGAAATATTTTTTTCCATCCACTAAATATGATTTTGAGAATAAAAATTTAAAGATTTATTTTATTTGTCTTTGCATTTGATATTGAAAAATTGATATTTTAATTATGAAATTATCTCAAAATTCATGTGTACGGTAACAAAAAAATTATACAGTGCAAATTAAAAAAAAAATCCAAGGATAACAAAACTTCTTTTCAAGCTCCTTCCAATTTGTACTTCATTCCCTTCCAGTGACATCCATTTGCTCCTCCAATATAATCCACATTGAACTTACTTGCAACAAAAAATCACAATCATATGCGCCTTTCATCCCATAATCAATTTTATAATTCATTTTCTTTTTGATTCAAATATTAATGATAATAAATTTGGGACATCTACTTTCATGTGGACAACATCCGAATCCTGCCTTGCTCTTTTTTCATATTCGCAGTTGGCTAGGCACAAATCAAATGGTGATGCCATTGCTTTCACTAAAGAAAAGAAAACTGAAACATCCATGAAAGATGTGAACAAAAGGAAAAAGTAAGACATAAAAAATTGCAATTACTTGAAAAGGTGAAATCGATATGCTAGATCTTCATATATAATGGATTTGGTTAAAAAAATGCCAATAAAAAGGCATAAACATTAGATGCTTGAATAGGAAAATTGTAGAAATTAAAATGACATGGGAAAAATTAAGATGACCTTCAAAAGATTAAGCAAACATGCAAAAGATTTTTTTTAAAAAAAAATTATTCATTTCTACAATTTTCCTTAAAATTAACATAGAGAAATTAAAAATATTCATTTTCCCTAGCTGTGTATAAGTAAGACGGTAGAATTTTGTAGGATGGCTGTTGAATATATATATATATATATATATATATAGAGAAATGAAGACATGCTTATACAGAACAAGAAAAAGAGGACGTGAAGTGAGATCCAAAAATCTAAAACAAAAATGTTAGGTAGAAAGAGAGATATCTAATACCAAATCTCATTTAACTTCTTGAAATCAACATCTTTTTCACCCAATAAATTTAATATTAATTTAACCTCCTTAAGCATGAACAACACCCAATAAATTATCTATACCTTTTTAGACAACTAAAAATTTAGATTACCTTGATTAGCCAAATTCTTCTCCTTCTCCAAAATCCAATTGATCATAGAATGAGGAATTATTTGGTGCAATTCCAAGTGTTATATTTTTCATGAATCTACAATAGCATTATTCTGATTTGTTAAAGTTATTTGTTATTTTGTTTTATTTATTTGTGTTGGCAAAACTTATAGTGGAAGTGGATCTTTGAGAGAAGACAGGTTATTTGGAGTTATTTAATTAAGATATTTGCTACAAACTTTTAAGGGAATTAAGCCTAATGAAACTTTTGAACATCATCATTGGAAGTATAATAGAACAGAGGGTAATCGTCAAAGTATTACACATGGGTTCTTTGCGGGTGTAGAGGAGTTTGTTTAGTTTGCAAGTTATTTAGATGTATTTAAATAAGAAGGGAGGTTCAGATGTCCTTGTGTAAAATGCAAATGTATAAGGTATCATAATCCAAATGAAGTCATAATGCATTTGTATAAAAAAAAAGTTTATGTCTAATTATTACTATTGGCATAATCATGGAGAGGAATGTCCACCATTGCCTCCAATTGAGATTAACCATCGTATGGATTTTAATCCATGTGAGCAGATGGTTAGGGATGTGGCTGAGACATCATTTGAGAAATATGACATGCCTAAGGACCTTAATCCAAGCTCTACAAATTTTATGACATGCTAAAAAGCTGCACAAACTCTATTGTGGGATAAGTGCAAAAATCCTACAGTGTTGTCAGTGGCTTAGAGATTGTTGAATATCAAGTTTGATTATAACATTTTTGAGACATGTACCGATGAGATTATTACATTGATGACTGAAATCTTGCCTACTAATTATTGAATGCCTGTTAACTTGTACCAAACTAAAAAATTGGTTTCAAAACTTAGTTGTGGTTATAAAAAGATTAATTGTTGTAGTAAGGGATGTATGTTGTATTACGATAATATAGCTAATAGTAGGGAATGTTGATTTTGTAGCGAAGCTAGATATAGGGAGGCTAAAGTAGGAAAAAAGAGGTTTATGAAGGTTTCCAACAAACAAATGTGGTATTTCAAAATTCTAGAGATTGTTTGCCTCTAATGCCTCAGCTAAGTATATGAGATGACATCATGAAAACCATCATGTTAAAGGTATATTATCATATCCATCAAATGGGAATGCTTAGAAGTAGTTTGATGAAACTTATCCAATTTTTGCATTAGAGTTGAGAAATATTAGGTTGGGTATTTGTGCTAATGGTTTTACTCCATTTAGTTTGAGTTCCAAGCTGTACTCTTGTTGGCTTATAATTATTACTCCATATAATCTTGCATCTGGCATGTGTATGCAATAGGAATATATGTTTTTAACAATAACAATACATGGGCCATATAATCCAAAAAGTAAGATTGATATTTTTTTTGCAACTTTTGATTGATGATTTGAAGTTATTTTGGGAAGAGGGTGTACAAATGTATGACATTGCTATGAAACAAAATTTCAAGTTAAGAGCTACCCTTATATGGGCTATTAATGATTTTCTAGCTTACAACATGTTGAATGGTTAGCAGATTATATGGAGGTTGGGTTGTCCTATTTGTATGAATTGTTCAAAGGTATTCCAATTGAAGCATGGAGGAAAATTGTTATTTTGATTGCCATTGTCAATTCTTACCAATGAACCATCTATTTCATCAGAATGAACAAAACTTCCTAATATTACTAAGACTTCACAACTATCATTAAGGTATTTAGGAGAGGAATTATATGAGCAAGTTAAGAGATTTCTTAACATAATAGAATTTTCAAGTTTATGTTTGGAGGGTTTTAGTCAGAATCATAATTGGACTAAACGTAATATTTTTTGGGAATTTCCCTATTTGTGTGACTTGTTGAATCTACATAATATAGATGTAATGCGTATGGAAGGAAATGTTTTTCACAATGTGTGTAATGTAGTGATGGATGTGAAGAGTAAAATGAAAGATAATGTAAAAGTAAGGTTAGATTTGGCTATGTACTATAAATGACCTACCCTACACATAAAGGATAAAGGTAATGGCAAAATAGCAAAGCCCAAGGCAGCATACACATTTAATATGGAGCAAAAGAGGGTGATATGCGAATGGGTTAAAACTTTGAAGCTTCCAAATGGTTATACATCTAACTTGGGACATTTGGTTGATATGACAGGTTGCACTCTAGTAGGAATGAAAACGTCATTATTGTCATATTTTCATGGAGAGGTTACTATCAATTGTATATAAGGGGTTACCATCCCTAATCTTTGATATCTTAACAGAGTTGAGCTAGTTTTTTTTGAGATTTTTGTACCTTTATTTTATAACTAAATAATCTTAATGTGATGGAGCGAAACATTCTTATCATTTTATGTAAACTTGAGAAGATAAGAAGATATTCTTTTTGTTTTCTTTGATATCATGGAGCACTTACCTATTTATTTGGTGTATCAAGCAATAATGGGTGGACCTATACAATATAGGTGGGTGCATCCATTTGAAATATTTTTATATATGTTAAAGAAAAAGGTTGAAAATAAAACCTATGTTAAAAGATCTATTTGTAAAGCATATATACTTGAAGAAACTTTAACTTTCTACTCTTGTTATTTTGAGTCATATGTTCCCTCAAGAACTAGGAGGGCTCTTCAAAATGATGATGGTAGGGAGTGTGATGCTTACCCTCTTATCTCTATCTTCAACTATCTTGGCTAACCTTATGGAAGAGCAACTTGTAACACTTGTTATTTTATTGATAATGAGGCTAATGTTATAACATTATATGTTCTTTTCAATTGTTTAGAGGTTAAACCTTTCCTCAAGTAATATTTTCTCTTAATTTAATTAAATATGTAATTATATTTTCAAATGTAACATTCTAACTAATCGAGATTAATCCCTTTTGTGCTATATCACAGTTATGTTAAGGCATTACTTTTTGTGAATCCTACCTTATCCAATGAGGTAGTTGATAACCATATTTTATCCGATTTTCATGAGTGGTTTGAAACTTATGTCAGTTCATTTAAATTTTATAAAAAGAGACTGTAAATTCATGAAACCAAACTTCTTATATTATGTGTCAATGATGTTTGTTTTTTGATTAGGTTTTAAACCTTCTAAATGGAATACAAGATGCTTTGTTGGTTTATTTGGCATAGGGTCCATTGAGACTTATGTATACATGGGATCAATGGTCCGTTAGTGGTTATAAGTTTTACACATCCTCTTAGGCAAAAAAGAGGAAGGAAAAAAAATAGTGGAGTATGTATAAAAAGAAATAGTCATGATAAAATTGAATTTTTATATCATGGTATGTTGAAGGAGATTATCTAATTAAAATTTACTAGTTTACCTGTTAAGTGGTTGATAGCTTTCAACTGTAATTGGTATGATCCTACTAGTTAAGGAATTCAAGTTTGTCCTAAATATGGTATTGTGGAGGTCAATGGTAAAGAGAAAAAAGCCACAGGAGCAAATGGAAGCCAAGCAAGCGGCAGAAGCTACAAAGCAAAAGCAAAAGCAATAAATAAGCTAAAAACTTACTCGGAAATGCCCTAGTGCTCACTTACAGCCAAAGCAAAAGGGGTAGGGGGTGTGGATACATTCATAAAGCAACCAATACAAGGGTAATGACCCTTTTATTTTTGCCCAACAAGCCGATCAAGTGTATTATACATCATATCCAAAATCAATATCCAACAAAAAAGGTTGGCTTGTTGTGATTAGGACAAAAGTAAGGAATAAGATTAATGCCCCTAGTGATGATAATTTAGATGCACCATTTCAAGATAAGAGCAACAGTGTACCTCAGTTGGTTGCTATTGACATTGGTCAACAAGGTCTTAGAGATAACATAGGTTAAAACAAAGAAGTGGATGATGTACATCTTAGTTCTTTTATTGATGAAACTAGTGAATGTGAAAAAGAAAATAATGACGTATTAGAGGAGAAACTATTAGATAGTGATGCATCTAATATTGAAGAGGATCATCCTAGTGATTATTATTTAGCAAGTGATTGATAAATTCCAATAAAAATTTGTTAGTATTATTTAATAATTTGTTTGCATTACATTAATTATTTACTCATGTTTACTTGTAAAATATTTTTTTCATTTTCCCTTTTAGATGTCAGGTGGAGGACGTAACAAGAGTGGAGGATCTTCTGCAACCAAAAAGGGTAAAGGGAAGTTAGTATAGTATTTTAAGCTGATTTAGATACCATTAACTGTAGCATATTCATCACCTTTGCATTTTTCTCCACGTGTTAAGACCCCTCCTGGTTTAGCATCCGCTTCATCTTTTTTTCCATCTCCACACATTTAGACACCGCTCGACTCCTTAACTTTCATTGATTCAGATAGGCCTTTCACACATATTTTGAATACAAATGTGGTTGACTAATTTTCTCATCCCATTACATATGAGTGAGGGACGAGACTGAGTGATGGACAACTAGTTATTAGACCTTATAGGATTAATAGTAAAAAACACATTACTTTTTTTTATATTGTAATCATTTCATTATTTGTGCTTTTGCTGCATAACTTTCTTTACTTTGTAGGTCTTTCCTACATATTTCATTAGTCACTATATTGTCTCAAATCATTCATAATAAGTTTGAGTATGAGTGGCAAAAATTTACTAAAGTCCTTAATATTATGAAAAACTTACGATTTGTGAAGTTTAAGGTAAGCTAATTCTATAATTTTTTAAGTGTTACAATAACTATAATTAATGTGTTACTATTATTCTTTATGAAATTAGTTTTGCTTGTTTCCATTATAGAAAATGTGTGCTTGGGATCTATTTATTGAGTGGTGAATTTACAAGATATAGATGGAGAAATGTAGCACTATTATGCATGCATCCTTCAGAGATATTTGTATTGGAAAAACTAAAGGTGATTGGTTATCTATAACAATTTGAGCTGAACTAGATGACTATTAGCAAAGTGATGAGTTCAAGGCCAAGTCTACATGCAATAAAGCAAAAAGGGTTGCAGATACTGGAGGACGCCTACATAGGGGTGGGCGTGTGCCATTCTCAGAGTATAAGAAAAGGATGATGAGCATTCTTTAAATGTGCTACTTTTATTGGATTAATGTTTATATCATTTTCATTGCTGTAATTCTAATGCAATTTACTTAAGTGCTCTAGGAAGTGGAGTTGGGTAGAGATGTTTAGATCCTTAAGGTATTTAAGAGGATCCAACATAATAAGAAAAAAGGAGGTGGGGTTGGTAAAAAGGCCGCTAACATTTACGTAAGTCATTTAATTAGTATATAAATAAGTTTGTTATTAGATGATAAATATATATTTAATTTGTTTATGTACTTAATACTTACCTATTCCTAATTGTTACAAAGCCAATATGAGCAAATGAAGTAGACTCAAGAGTCAATGTTAAATGATGCTAATTCTTTTATATGGCTCAAGGTTGTTGGAGAAAAGAATAAAAGAGGACGTGTGTATGTGTTTGGGTTAGAGATTGGTCTCTTTAGTTCTGATGGCACACTTTATTTTGGATATAGCTTTCACAGATGGGAACGAACTTAGAAGTATCATTTGAGAAGAAATTAGAGGAGAAACTATTAAAATAAACCAAAATTTATGAAACAAGTTTTGCCAAGATGCAATAGGCCCACGAGGACATGATGGAGGCCTTTATGAAATAGATTATAGCTCATATGAATATAGGCACTGAGAGAGGTGGTACTTCTCAACCTCAACCCACTCATGATGATAGATGATGATAATGATGATGACGATGCTATGGATGAGGATGATAAAGAGTGATTTTAAAACTATCATTTACATGACATTATTATGGATTTAAGAAATGTAGCTATGTAATAATACGCACATATTTCTCTTAGCTTTAATGTAGTTTGGGATATTTTTAACACATATTTATTATATTATGGCTCCATTATCATTATAATTTTAACATATGATTTGTTGCCTTAATGTATTTGTAATTTTTGTTATTGGTTGGCTAAATTAAGATATTGGGCTTTTTAACTGTTTAAATAAGTTCCATTTATGTAAACAAGGGTTGATATACAAATGCTATGCTCATAGCAAGAACTTGCAATTTTCTCACAAAATTTTTCTATAAGAAAGCTACAAATATGAAATTTCCATAACTTTCTCATGGTCTTTTTTTGTGAGAAACTTTCTCACAAAATTATTCTACAAAAAAGTTGTAAATATGAAATTTTCATAACTTTCTTACGGTAAATAACTGTGAGAAATTTTAACTCTCTCAAGGTCTTTTTTTGTGAGAAATTCCATGAGAAACTTTCTCATGAATTTATTCAACAAGAAATACTTAAGAGAAATACATAAATTCTACATAACTGTTTTCATGAATTTTTCTCATGAAATTATTCTATGACAATGTTTTTTCACAGAAAATTTTTGTGAGAATTTTGATTTCCTATAGTTAATTTTTTCACAACCCAAATTCCATGAGAATTTTCTAGAAAATGTCTTTTCTCATGGATTTCTTTTGGTTTTTTTGACAGAAAAATACCATTAAAAAACATCATTTTTCTTGTAGTGGGGGAAATGAATGCATTTTTTACCCAAAAAATGAAAAATAAAGAGTTAATTTCATTAACAAAAAATAAATAATATATAAAAAGTTGTTGCAATATATTAAATGTCATAGAAATTGGATGATATTTTTAAAACCAAATAGTATCACGTGAAATATAATCATACTTCAGAACAAATTAGTGTAATATACCTCTAGTATAGTAACAATGTCAAAAAATTAATTAGAGAAAAAATAGTAATTTCTATAACATTTAAAAATTTAACTAGCCATAACTTTTTATGTACTTACGACTTTGATTCTTCTTTTTCGAAGAAAAAAAAAAAGAAGACGGAGAAGACACCTTAACATTTCTTTTTTGCAATAACAAGACACCTTAACGTAATTTTGTGACCATTGTGATCTTATATGCGGTTAAATTAAAATTGCATTACCCAATAAATATAGACTTAATTAATTTTTTTTAAATCTAAACCACCAATTAAAATTAAAAAACTATTTTTCTTATATTCTATTTTAGGAATATATTATTATTAAATTTAAAACAATAAGTACTTTAAATCATTTTTTAAAAATAGATCTTAAAACAATTTACAAAGAAAGTAAAGTTTTGTTTTAAAGAAAAAACTAGTATTTAACCCAAGCAGCCATGCAAGAATATTCATATATATATATATATATATATATATATATGTTTAAATTATGAGTTTGTTATTTTTTACAAAGTATTTTCACAAGTGTATATATATATATATATATATAATCGCAATAAAAATGAATAATGTATATTAGAGTTAATAAGTTAAATAATTGGTTTAATGTGATATTAATCATGTTTTAGTTAAATGATTAATAGAATACTATGAAATAAACATTAATATTAATCAATTAGGCAGATGACCTCAAAAAATAAATCAAACAAATTACTGACAAAATCTATCAATGAGTTATACTACAATATCAATAGAATTTAAAGTTGGTAAGTTTTGTCAAATGAAATACTAATAGTTAGCTTAATTTAAGTTCCCAAACTTAAGTTTTCCTAGTTATACCTTAAATAAAATTTCAATCCAACGAATCTTTGATTTATCCTCTAGTTTTTTGTCAACAGAAACTTCATTAAGTTATATTTTGTCCATTTTCTTACATTATTTTAGAAGACGAAATCCTTGGATTTTATCCATATTCCCTACTACAATAGGAAAGCATTACAAATTTTCAAACCTGGGATTTGTTACAGCACAAAAATGGGAGCATTGAAAAACAAATGATATAAGCTAACAAGAGAGAGCAACCGCCTAAACATATACAAATACCCAAACAATTTCGCAAATATAGTACAACAGTAATCTTTGCTGCAATAAAATTTGAAGATAATTACACAGAAATTAAAAAGGGTTCATCATTAATGCACTCAGATAATGACGCATGCAACAGTTAAAGTAGATGGTTTCTTAAGCCAGACCTTTTGTCTTCTTCTACCTACGTATCTTTCTTTTAATCAAAGGTACGGGCAAATTGAAAAATACTGAGAATTCCTGTAAATAATGAGAAAAAGAAAAGTCCTCAGATGTACAGTCTTCGTTGATTGATTTACCAAGTAAACAATACCTGATCTTCTTTGTTCAAGGCATTTTCAAGAATATCTATTTCATAACCAGAATAAGTCTCATACAAAATTTTACAGAAGTGGAACTACCCCGAGCAGAAACTGGACACTTTTAGCTTGAAGGCTAAAATTATACATATGACATTAGAGCATGTTATAATTTCTGCTTAGCATATTGTTAAAATTTTATTTTCAATATTGTATAGTTTGTTTCTGAACCTTTTTGTTCATTGATATGCAAACTGATATTTCAGAAATTGTTTAAAATATTGAAAATATAATTACTCTAGATGCTTGAATTTCCTGAAACAGTAGCTTAGCCAAAAAAGACTTCACATGGCTAAACGCGGTTTTTCTTGCTAATGGGTGCCTTTTGAGTTTTCCAATGCCACCTCTTCTCTTCCTTCTCTCTCACCTGATAAATCAATCTATTGAGACTAGTCTACATCTGAGGATCTTTTTTTTCGTTTTTCCTTGTCATTATAATTACTGGAATTCCCAGTGTGTTTCAATCTCTGTACCATAAGATGGAAAGAAAGATACATTTATAAGTAGAGGAAGATAAAAGGTCTGGTTTAAGAAACCCTCAACTTTTAACTGTTGGATCTGAGTGCATTAATTAATGCTTGCGAACCTTTTTTTTTCTGTGCAACTAACCTCAAACTTTACTGCAGCAATTCAACTGTATATATTTGTAAAATTGTTTGGGTACTTATCTTTAGGTGGTTACTCTCAGCTGTTAGTTTCTCTTAATAACGTTTGTTTTCAGTACTCACATTTTTGTGCTGTAATAAGTTGCAGGTTTGAAAAATTGTAATGCTCTCCTATTATAGTATGGAACTACGGATAAATGCAAGGATTTAATCCTCTAAAATAATATAAGAAAATGGACAAGATATATAATTTAATTAAGTATCTGTTATCAAAAAATTAGAGGATAAATCAGAGCACTAAAGCATGGATATGTTTATCTAGGAGCCATACCCCACGCATACTGTAAGGGTACAAAATGTACCTAGACATCTCTTTTTGCGCCCGTACGATTCGAAATGTTTTTGTTTGTACTGAAACATTTTGAAACAACTAGGAAACAACCTCGAAACGGCTTCGAAACCGTAGGAGAAACGTTTTGCTTTGAACGACGTTATTTTTTCTCACATTTAACCCTTCGTCGAAGGCTTAAGCTCTTCTCCCCCTTCTCCATCGACCCTTCTCGACTCTCATCCTCAGCTCTTTGCGTCTCGTCATGCGTTGCCTGCTACATCATCTTCTCCCACTGTGTTGTGTCATTTTCTCCGGTGACCTCTTCTTTGTTCCTCTGTCGTTTTCTCCGGCCCGTGGAAGTGGCAAGTTGCATCTTCTTCTCCGATGGCAAGTTCTCAACTTCAGATTCCCCTTAGTTTAGACTTTGGGTGCGGATTTTTTTTTTGTTATTTGCTATGATATGCTCATCTTGGGTCATCTACTCCTCTTTCTTTGTTTTCCTATTACCCTAAGAAAAAAAAGCCCAATTATTGTGTTTCCTCTATATCTTTATCATGTAGTAGCTCATAAATAACAAGATCTTCTCTTCATCGACACTAACTTCTCTTGCTCCTTGTAAATCAAATTGGTGATTCTCTTCTTGTCTCTTTGCAATCCTTGAGTACCTTAATTTTGTGTATGTATAGTTGATTTTCTTTCCTTGTTTGCATAGGACCTATGTGTGATAGAACCTGAAGTATTTATTTTGACCCATTACATGCTTTGACCAAAATAGCCATTGACACCTATTGTTGCTTCCTCTGGTAGCATAAAATGTTGAGTGAGTAATATCAAATAAACAAAAATGAAAATGTTATATAGGTACTTGGTTAGAGTGTGATAGGTGGAAAATAATGTGTAAAAGGACTCAAAGAGAAGGCCATTATTTTTGACAGACATTGTTGTGTTGTGTGTGTCTTTTATTAGACAAGTCAAATTATTGGACATATTATTTTTACACATATTATTGGACACTCTATTAATTGTGTTGAAATAATTTATTAATTTAAAAATAATCTAACACAGTTTTTAATGTGTTAGATTATTGAATATATATATATATTCCCGTACTCGTATTTTAAAATTTTAAAAATTATTGTATCTTACGTATCGTATCATGTTGTACTCGATACGCGTATCAGTATTGGTGATTCTTAGAATCATAGAGATTCGTTGGATTGAAGTTTTATTAAGGTATATATAACTAGAAGACTTAAGTTTGGAAAAGTTAAGCAAAGTCTCGGTATTTCATTTGACAAAACTTACAACTTTAAATTCTATAAATATTCTCCTCATTATATTAAAATTCTAGTTCTTTGATATTGTAGTATAACTCATTAATATATTTTTCCAATAATTTGTTTTGATTTATTTTCTTGCCTCATCTGTTGAATAGATTAACATATGTTTATCTCATAATAACATCCTATGAAATCATGTAACCAAAACATGATCATTCATGATCCTAATCACATTAAACTGTAATTATAAACTTATTATCTCTAATTTACACTATATATTTTTGTTACGATTATGTATACTTGTGGAAGTATTTTGCAGGAAGTAGTATACTCAGAATTTAAACATATATATTAGAGAATATTTTTGCATCGGGTCAGATACTAGTTTTGTCTTCTTCTTTTTTTCCTTTTAAAATCAAAACTTTACTTTCTTCTTAAATTTTCATTTTTGCTTTTCCATTTTGTTTGACAATTTGGATCTGGCACGCCATCCACGCCTCCTTTCCTCTTCCTATGTTCCCAAATTGTGAACATAAGTTAATTTAGTTTCACGCTATTATTTTAATTAAAAAATTTAAGAATATTTTTTACATTGGAAAATGAGTCTAAAAAATATGCATTAATTTTATTGAGTTTTATTTGACCGTTTGTTAGAATTTCTCCACTTTCACACCTTATATTGTATATATCTATTCGTTTATCATATCATAATGAATGACAACGCATGGGAAAAGTGGTGTTAAAATTAATATGAATTTTGATAGCATAAAAATAACATTTTTTTTAAAAAAATTATATTTAAGGACAAAAGTTTTATAAATTTTATAATAAAATATTTTAAAAATTAAAGTATTTTTAAAGATTAAAATTATTACTAAATTTTAAAAAATTTATTACTAAATTTCACAAAATATAGATTTTTAGATGTAATTTTTAAGTCTTTATATCAACTCATTAACTAGTATTAACCATTGCAAATTCAGGGGTTTCAGGAAAAAAAAAAAAAAGGGTCCTACAACGAAAAAGGACAACGTAGGTTCCACGAAAAGAAAAATAATACGAATAAACAGTGAAAAACAATAACAAACAGTATAAAAACAGTGCTTCAACGATGTGACGTTTATGGACGGTTCATAGATAGTGTAAATAAACAGTAAAATCCACCACGGATTTTGCATGGATAAAATAGATTATGAAGGTGACACGTGGTGAGCTACAGCAGTGAGAGGACTTAAAAGACATAAGCTGTGTTCAGATGTGCTGGGTCCAGCTTGGTAGTAGCGAAAGGTTGAAAACTATTGTGCAATTCCTTTCTTATTCACATGGAACAAACTAGTAGGAATTATATGTATATGATAATTGGAGAAGTGAAAGAAGCTTGATTTAAAATTTCTAAAACACTCTCCCATTGTTTAATATACATTTTCTCCTCATCTTAATAACCCATGACAGTTCCTCAATGCATTCAGTAAGCCCTGCATGCTTCTCTCGAGGCAATTTTGCTTAAAGCAAAATCATTGGGGGAACCTCACGTCGGTGATATTGCTTCTTACCTCTTTCTCAATTGGGCACAGGTGTGGTTTATTCTTGAGAGAGGATTAGAAGAATACCTCCCATATACGTGCTATTTTAGATTAATTCAGGATAAAGTAAAGGACAAAATGGGTACTAAGCAATGCAAATTATATTTCAATAATTTATATAATCAAAATTAAATTTAATGTTTAATTTATAAATGATACAAATAAATGAAATTAAGAAATAAAGAGTCAATTATAATTTTTTTAAATAAAAATATTGCAATTAAAAATAAAAATCAAAATATTTAATCAATTTCTACAAAAAAAATTGTTATGTGCCTTATTTTTTTATATTGAAAATTATATTAGAAAATGAAACATAATAGCTTGATTTCAATAGTATATAAAGCAATAAATTAATGCCCCTTGAATACAGTTAAAATGACACTAGAGTTAAAATGGCATCACTAAGTGTAAGTGGTGGTGACTTTCTCTTTCATGGACATGCATGAGACTCAAACAACATTTGTGGTCAAGTTATCATATAATGAACTTATTGTTATATCAATAACTCGTATGGTTTTTCTTTTCTTTTCGATCATTGAGTCTTATTTTGAATAATCGGAAGATTCGAAATCATAATCAATCATCTCTCTCTTCTGTTACTTTTTTTAACTAATTTTGACATGTTTAAAAACGCGTTATTGTTTGTTAAAATCACATTTGATAAAAAGCAAAATATTAAAACTTCTACATTGACGTGATTTCTCGTTACATTTCCAAACAAACACTTTGTGTGGTGGCGTATAGCTCTTCAAAGGCTAAGCGTTCTAGAGGCTTGGAACGTTTTCTCAATAATCACCACTGATCCATTTGTCGGCAGCAATATTCGTACCAGAGGTGACATGTTTCATTGTGTAATTTACCCTTTAATTTTTTCAATTGTATAATTTACCCTTTGATTTAGACAACATTTATAAAAGAGAACATTCTGATTAAGGACTTTAAGTTTGCAAAAATAATTTTTGAAGAGACTTGATTGTAATTTTAAAAGATTTAATAGTAATTTTGAAAAGATTAAAATATATGAAGTTGTAAAAAGATAATTGATTGTTAATTTAAAATTTTTTACAATTTTTTTTAAAAGCAAATGATTGACTCTTGTTTGACTATGACAGCAATTTATCCTTTTTCTTGGTAATTTCATTCAAAGGTGAGACGTCATAAATTACGTCATTGGATTTTTTCCTGTTTTTTGTTCTCAAATAAGATTCAAAAGATAAGTAAAAGAGAGGGGCAGGAAAAGTACCTTTGGCATTGCTATGAAGCTTCCGACCGATTGCGCTGATGATAGTCCCCCCTAGATCGAGCTCGTCATTCATCTACATCATCAAGGACCAAATATAAAAGGCCTCATTTATTCTCCATGTGTTGACGTAATTATAATGGCCCAATAATAACCTAAAAGAGTATATTTGATTGGATGATATTAGAATATATATATATATATAATAAATAGATAAAATAAAAAATAATTTTTATTTTTTTTATTTTTTAATCAATAATTTAATAAATAAATAAATAAAATATGAACAATAAGAATAAACATTAAACAATACAATCTCACGACTTCTTATATATAAACCAGTATGATCTCCTCAAGTGATTCCAAATTTTTACTAAGTTTCAGAAAAACCAAACAAAAAAAAAGCTGGCCCATAGCAAAAGGAAAAGGAAAAACAGCGCAAATCAACTCCGGGTGCTATGTTCAAGAGTGAACGCTTTTTATCTCAAATTTTTCGGCTTGTGGCCGCCCTTCCTCAATTCTCATTCTGTTCATGCAGTCACATATTACTCACACAAAAACTGCAACCCCCGCAAAGGAAAAGCCTCACCCGTCAGCTTCTGATAATAAAGCTCTGCCTCCAAATTGGAACTTTGCTCAGAAAGCTCCGGCTATGGCCTTGGACGCAGTGGAGACAGCCTTGGTTTCCCAGGAATGCCATGACCCACTTCCCCAAAGTGCAGACCCAAGAGTCCAAATGCCTAAATGCATGCAGATGGCCTTCCCAGGAATGGACGAGTTGGCGTTCACTCAAATGAACCCTTTGGTTCAGGAAAGCGCTCTGGGTCGAAGCGTTTTCCCTACAGTCATCCGCGAACTTCCTGGCCGCTCCGGGATAGCTCCCGGTTTGCTTTTCAACGGAAGCCGCCGGATGGCCAACGCCGGTCAATCAATCAGGAACTTGTCCTACCCAGCAACTGTGTCCTTAAATAGCACCCAGGACGTCTGTGATCATCAACATATTGGGTCTTCCATTCCTCCTGATCTCCCTAACGTACAAGCCCAGCAACTTCAACTTGTCACTGCAAACCCAGAATTTATTATACAGGAAGCCCAGGACGAGCTTGCCCCTACCAGGGATGCCTCCCTCCCTTCAAACCCAGAGGCAGATGCTCACTTCATCGTTCAAATATATCGGCCTCATCTTCCTTTTCAGCATCCGCCAGCCATCTTTATCCCAGTGGAAGATCATACTGTATCTTTGAATCCTTCATTCTCATCATCTTTTCCATCAAATCAATATTCTCCACTTGGGATACACAGGAACCCTAACTCCGCCCAGGTGAGCACTGAAAATTTAGAGTCAGGTGAACGGAAAGACTCATGGAAGCATATCTGGGAGATCTTTGATAAGCAAGAATTAGGGAAGCATATTTTGGGTTTTGCGGTTAATATGGTGGTTAATCTCGTGCTTTCTAGTAATTCACTTTCTACGACTACCGACATGCGCATAGTGGCAGTTGCAGCGTCGTGTGTGGTTCCTGCTATCTGGAATGGCGTTCTGTTCCGAAAGACTTATCCCAGACTTTCCACAGTCATTCTCGTGACAGGAATTGCCTTGATGATGTTGGCCTTTTTTGTTTTCGTGAGTTGCTATGTTCCTCGAGAGCTTAAATGGGTCCCTTGTCTTGCTTGGATCGCCACTGTTTTTCCATTTATTATGCCCTTATTCCTTCACAGAACGTCGACGGTGAATATGGATCCTGAAAGACGACGACAGCCATAATTAATGGCGTACTTTTGTACTTTTATTTATAGCAGTGTCCCTTCATCATATTCTGCTTTGCCTTCTTCAGATTTGCTCTCTTGTAGCTTGGCTATGTCTGTCTACTCGAAGCATTTGGAGTATACTTTGTGAAATAATGTGTAATATAGTGTGTGATTTAAAGTCTTATACTAAATAAAAAATAAATTATTTATAATTATATAAAAATAAATTCATTTAGTATGATTAAAATATTATATATATATATATATATTAAAAAGATATATATATGTATGCATTAATTATTAATATATATTTTTTAAAAGACTTAAACTTGAATTTGAAACAAAATACTAGTAATGAGAACTTAACTCTGAATTAATAAACTTTTTAATATGCATGATATTATAAAACAATATTATAAACTAGTGAGGGATTGTTATGTAGTTTGTAATATATAGTGATATTTAAAGTCTCACGTTGCAAATTAGTACAATCTTTTTTAAATTGCCTACTTCGTGAAATGATTATAAAAAGAAAATATTACATTCCATTGACAAATTAGGCTTAGAACAATTCCAAATACATCTTTAGATTGAGACTGAAACTCATGCTCATGATACACAATTTTTGATCTAAAATTCTATGGTTAATTTTGTTATAATAAAAAACTTGGCATAGGACCTAGTAGTGGAAATAATGATCTAAAAATGAACAAGAAAGAAGAGAAATAATCTACATTGTTTTTATTATAGAAAACAAAGCTATTTAATTCATAAATGCAAATTAAGAAAGTCAATAATTAATTTTAAAATTGAAAATTTTAAGAAAGCAAATGTGGTGGAGAATTCTATCCAGGGCATGATAACAATAATTTTTGCACTTCAAATTAGAATGGCCATAGAATTGAACATGGCTAGTTCAACAATAAAAGATCCTAATTGGTGGCTAGATTCTAGAGCCATTATCCATGTTTGCGATGACAAAAATTTATTCAAGACTTATATAGAAGTGAAAGATCTTGAGAAGGTTTTAATGAGCAACCATGTCACAGCTGAAATGTTAAGAAAATGGTTTGTGAAGATCAACTTTACGTCTAGACAGAAATTGACTTTGTTGAATGTGTTTGATGTGCCAAAAATTCAAAAGAACTTATTGTCTACTAGTTTTCTATCTAAGGGTTTCAAGATTGTAATTAAATTTGATCATATAATAATCTCTAAGAATGATATTATTTTAGAAAAATGATACAATTGCAATGGCATGTTTTAGCTTAATATTAATGCAATAAATATGGTTTCTATTTATATTATTGAGTTTAATTTTATTTTGTGACATACTCAATTAGGACATTTAAACTTTGGCTCATTAAGATATATGTCAAAAAATGGTTATATTACTTGCAAACATTAAAATATAGAAAAGTGCGGAATCTATATACAAAATAAATAAATAATAGCTTTTAGTGGTGACCAACAAAAGTTGTTACTAAAAAAATCTTTTTAGCACTGACTTTATAAAGTTGTCGCTAAAACTTGCTATTAAAATACTATTCTTAATTCTGATAAAATTTTTAGTGGTGACAAAAAATATTGCCATTAAAACTATTTGGTAGCAACAAAAAGTTGCTGCTAAATACTTTTAGTGACAACATCAATGTTGTCGCCACTAAAAAGTTATATTTAATGATAACATTTTAGTTACAACTGAAAAGTCGTCATTAAAATTGATTTTCAGTGGCGACAAATTGATTTTTCCAGTAAAGGTAACCAAAGTTTTGCATGATTTTTTGAAAATTTAAACAATTTTTTTGTCAAACTTTTAGTAATGGTGTAAAAATTGTTGCCATTAAAAATTATTTTTAATGACAACTATATTGGTCGCTACTAAAAACTTTGGTGAAAATTTTATTATTAATTTAAAATATTTGCATCAAAAGTTTTAGTGACAACAAATTCTAATCGTCACTAAAAGCAACTTTTAGTAACAACTATTTTAGTTGCCACAAAAAGTTTTAGCGCAAAACTTTTAATTGATTAAAATTTTGTATGTCAAAACTTTTAGTGACAATAGATTGATATCGTTACTAAAGGTAACTTTTTCATAAAGTTATATTTTTAATTATGAAATATTTTTGCAACTTATTTCTATATTAAAAAAATTTTGAACTTAAAATTTTTTTAAATAGACAAATACATTAAAAAATAAATTATACTTATAAATATAACTTTATCAAGGACAATAAAATTTTTAATGTTAATAATATTAATTAAATTTTGTATACAAATAACTTGTAGTAATCTTTCAATAAATTTTTTAATAAAACTTAAAAAAATATTTTAAAGACAAATAAGTTAAAAAACTAAATTATACTCAAAAATGTAACTTTATCAAAAAAATTAAATTTATAAAATTAATAAAATTAATTATATTTTATATACAAAAATACAAATAAAATGATATAATATAATCTTTTTATTAAATCTTAATAAGACTAAAAAAATATTTTTATATGTAAATAAATTAAAAATACATATTTAAGTTTTATTGATATAATTACACTTCGCTACATTAAGACATGAATTCTGAATTAGTGTTTTGATTAGTTGAATGATTAGTTTAGTTTTAAAAATATTACACTTTTAAAAGTTGTTTATTTATTTATAATTTAATTCAACTGACCCAACCTGGAACATTTTAAGCAATCCTATTACGGAGGTAAACATGTTTCAAGTTTCATAATACTACTAAATTTCTTTTCATCATTTAATAAAATATGTGTTGGCAATAATTTTATCCTTCCATAATTATCAATATCAATATTTTAATTAATTGCTTAATTTTTAAATCCCAGCCTAAGAAATAAGCATCGTTTTGCAAAAATAAACAAGCCCAACCTTAATACTCTCAACTCAAATTTGGCTTAAATAACTCAACTTTTTTCTTTTTTATTAATTGAGAGTTCAAACTTGGCTCACATAAGATTAGACATAAAAATTTTTAACTTACATATTTTTATTCAAAATATACTTAAAAACCAAGATCAATACTTCAAATGCAAAAGTAAAAGTCCCACCAACTATTAAGTTCCAAAACGACAAAAGTAAGCCACAACATAGTTAGAGAGACATAGTAGTCTTCCAAATTAAAATAGGTAGGTACTAGACGAGAGGTTTCTAACTATTACATAAAGCATTTCTAGTAGGCTGACCTAGCTCTGTCATTAGAGAACAAGTCTAAATATGGCAAAGCAGAATATGGTGAAGAGAAGAGAATGTTGAACAAAGAATGTTGCAATTCCTAAAAAGTATCAATCTCAAATCTCAAACATAAATATAAAAAAAGATATATCTTAATATTATTCGATTCTATTTGATTGACACTTATTATCTATTCCTTGTGCAATTTAAGTTATTTGTATGGGTTCCACCTCTTTTAATTTTTTTTGCTAAGGGGATTTATTGAAATATGTGGCAAATGTTTAGTTTAAGGTATGTTTGGATGGGATGAAAAATATGAGAGAGAGAAAAGTTGAGAAGAAAAGAGAGAAAAAAAATAAATTTTATCCTATTTGGATGCAAAAGAAAAAACAAGAAGTCGAAGTCAAAATAAGTGTGGGTCCCATCAATTTTTTTTTTAAAATAGAGAGATTTTAAAAGAAAAACTCTATGCAGCATGGTTCAGAATTCGACGACAAATTTTTTTAACATTTTAATTCATTAAGTAATTAATTAATGTTATAATTATTTATTTAAAATTTTATTATAAAATTAATTAATAATAAATATATTTTACAAAATAATAACACATATTTTTTAATATTAAAATCAATAATATATATATTATATCTAAAAAAAACATTCGACTGCAACTAAATGGCAGTTGGATATATATTTCAACTGCCATTTAGTCAAAATATATATGATTTATTGACAAAAATAATTAAAAAAATAAACAACGTCATTAAAATTTTTTAATATTATAATTAATTTTTTAATATTATAATTAATTATTTAAAATTTTATAATAAAATTAATTAATAAAAAATATTTTTTATAAAATAATAACATATTTTTTAATATTAAAATTAATATATATATATATATATATATATATATAATAACTGTATTGCAATCAGACACTTGTGACCAAATGACAGTCAAATTATATAATTCGACTGTCATTTAGTCGGATATATATATGCGTTGCCTGGCAACTTATTATATATATATATATTATATTCATATATTAAATTTTTTTTATTATATTTATATATATTGTATTTAAATTAATTAATATATTAAAATAATATTTACAAAATTTTAAAATAAATAATCATAGTTATTGTATTAAAATAATAATTTATAAATAATTTTTTAAAAAATAAAATTTAATTAATTTAAAGAATATATTTTTTAAAATATTTTTTAAGTTTTAAATGTGTTCTTTTTAATAATTTTTTTTATTTTTTTTAAAAACTTTTATTATTATTATTTGAATATTCTTTTAAATTGAATTTTATTTTATTTATTATTCTTATTTTTATTTTAAATATTATATATGTATAAATTTAGAATAATTAATTTATATTTAAAATATAATTTTTTAAAAATATCTTATTTATTGATAAAAATTATTAATATTAGACAATAACAATATTATTATTATATCATATTACTAACTTTTTGTTCATCTATATTTTTTCTTTGTGGATCCAAACATACAAAAAAAAATATTTTTTTTTTTACTTTTCTCTTTTTTCTCTTTTCTTTCGACTTTTTTGTCCCTTCATTTTTTTCCTCTTCCATCTAAACATAATATTATTGTGAATCAAAAGGGAATGAATCATCTTTCTTTTATTAATTTATCTATTAATCAAACAAGAGCGAATCAGGCATGTTTATTAGTAACATTTGATTTAGACAATTGACTCTTTTTTGATTTAGATAGTTTTTTTGTCAGCTCATTCAAGGAAAAGACATCATATCAACTATTACCTCATTAAATTTGTTTTTCATTTTTTTTTTCAAATAAGATTGAAAAGATAAATAAAAAAGGGCAATGGGAAAAGTCGCAATCCTTTGGATTGCAATGAGGCTTCCGATCAATTGCCGGGAAAGTAGCTACTGATAAAGTCCCCCTTAGATCGAGCTCGTTATTCATCTGCATCCTGAAGAACCAAAATGAAAGACCTTATTTATTCTTTATTTGTCAACATAATTTTGTCGCCTAATGCCAACCTTAAATCTTCCTTCAGGACATGTTTGGAACGTGGATGTCGTGACTGAAAGAGAAGGGAAATAAGAGGGAAAAAGGCTTTGTGTGTTTAGTGCAAGGTGGATCCTTTTTTATCGCGTCCGTGATTCCTGCAAATAGATAAAGTGAGGGAAAGAGGCCAGCTTACCATCCTGCCCTGCATAATCCCAAATCGTCCTATCAAATTATCGCCCATAGATAAGCTACAAAAACACTCCATTCTATCGCGCGCCCGTTCTCCAACTTTTCCTGCAGAATCATCATCTTCGTCAAGTCATTGTAGTTGGTGTTCTTTTATTGGCAGTCATGGGTTGCTGTGATTACTCCCTTGTAGCTCTCTTCTCAAGGTCGAACAAGGTTAGATGTGAAAAGTATTCAGTTTTCTAGGTTAAACATTTTCTTTGACTTTTTTTTTTTCTCATTTTCTGAGGTGTTCCTTTCCTGATTTGTTGTTTCTTCAATATCTGGTCTGTGTAACGGAGATATATTGTATGATATATTGTATGCTTCACTGTTGACTAAGCTGAAAAAAATTGAGATCAATTCCTGTGGGAAATATTTTAGTTGTTGATGTGGGGTTTGGATTTCTTGGGGTCTAGGATGTTGAAGTGCATTTCATAGCCTTGCATCTGTAGATTGACCTAGATAATTTTGCTCTTGCCATCTTGATTTTAAAAGGGAGTTGTTGAAAAAGAATAGCTGGTATGGGATGGAGGAGACAACGCAGCCTTACATGAGTGATTTCTTAATAAAATTGCTATTTAAGTAGTTTACAATTTCATGTTAATATTAGCTTCCAAAGTTGATTCTTATCTAGAAACAGGGCAAGAGGGTAAAGGCCCTTCTAGATTATTGGCATCAAATTTTAGCTTGAAAGGAGCCCAAACTTTTGACCTTAATTCTACAAACGTAGAAAATCATAGTATTTGAAGAGAAAGATTTTAACAACATTTCAATGTAAGTGGAGAAACAGACTATGAATGCTTTGGTTGTTAATAACTCTTTACTTTGCTTGGTTTTCAGGTGATAGTCTTTGACCTTGAAGAAAGATCAACTCCATATATTGATTTAGCAAAATCCAACTCTATATCTAAGCCAACAAGAATAGGTTTGTTGCCTAATCATTTGTTCAATTGAATGGGAAGAGAATATGCTTTGTCAACTCGAGTGTTGCTTTGTTTCTGAGGTCACATGATGTGTTGGTTTCCTATATTCATAGACTATTAGTATATAAAGACACATGGTTGTGTGAGTAATTAAAGTTGAATAACAAAGGATATGAATGAACTGGATGGGTGATTTGTTACGGCACTTTTTGAATGTCATTTTCAATAAATTGGATAAGGTAGAAACATGGGATGATGATTTTGAGTTAAACACAATTTTATAGGTATCGACTTGATTGTGAACTACTATTCCCTACTTCATGCATTGCTATTATTTTTTATTCTATCTATTTAAAGGGGATTCGGATCCTCTGCAGTGGATGATCTGGACCGTCCAGATTAATCTAGACAGTCCAAATCTATTTATTTTTTATTTTAAATTTTGAAAATAGTTTTTTTATAAGATATATAATGTAAAATAAAAAAAATACTTAATTGTAAATTTTGAAAAAAATAAAGTTTTAACTTAAAAAAATAAAGAAAAAATTTGAACCATTAAGATTTTAATTTGAGTTATGGGAGAGGGAAATGAGAGAAAAATATTGGAGAGGATCCATTTCCATGTAAAGGACATATCTAGCATATGCTGTAATGTATCCTTAGGGGTTTGAGTGGCTAGACCTTAGGTTATATATAACAATTCATCTTAGGGTTTGAATATTTCTAAGAACTTATTGTCATTTAAATGCTTAATATGTAATAGATAATGCAATAAGTTTCTTGTTTGGCTAATTCACTTTGGGAAGAGTAATTAAAATGTGTAAAAAACTTACCTACATGAACATTTGTTTAAGATAATTGGAAAAAAAAAATGGTTGCTCCAAGAGAAGACTTATATGCAAAGCACATAATTCTTATAATTCTTTTGTCTCTACTAAATCCACGTACACTATTCTTGAATTGGTGGTATTTACAAGTGGAAATGCACTTGTTTTCTCAGAATCTACTTGTTAATAGAAATTTTGTTCGTACTTGTCAGTACAATTTCCATGCAGGTATATCACGGTGCATGGCATGAACTATGTGAAGGTATGACAGCTACCAAATCTTTGGATGAAGTCATGGGAGCTATTTTTCAATCACGGCAAGGTGTGAGATGGAAGTGGACTGGTTAGAGAAACAATTTAATTATTTTTCTTTTTTAAGTGGACATATATTTAGAACACCTTTGTAGAATTTTTTTCTTTGGGTTCCCAATCAAATATAAATTTATGTCATATAAAACCTAGATTGAAGTTACTTCATGTATGAATATCCATTTTTAAATTAACTTATTGAGTACATGTTATAAATTAATTCGAAATTTTATTTTAATATGTGCACATGTTAATAGGGATCTTGGGATAAATTTTAAAAGTATAAATTTATTATTTTTGTTGTATCATTGGCTATTTTATTTGTTATGCAGAAAGAGCGTGTTGTTGGACATTTTTTTTTCTATTATTTGGTTCAGAAATCATTTTTGTAAGATGAAATATTAAAATTGAATATTTTTATATTTTTTTCTCTTATTGGTCATTCAAATAACAATTTTTTGGAATTAAAAAATAAAAGTCGAAGGTTTTCTTTTTTTCTTTTCTCTTATTATTTTCATTGAAAAAACAATTTCTTGGAATTAGAATGTTAAAATTGAATTATTTTAATTTTTTATTATAGGTATTTTTTTTTTCTGTTATTGGTAATTAAAAAATTATTTTTTATTTATTAAATTATAAATTTATTATTTTATAATTTATTATTATTGGAAAATAAAAATAATTATTTTATTATTTTTTACTATTAATAATTAAAATATTATTTTATTATTTTTTTACACTAAAGATATTATGGTCATTTAGTTAGCTTTTTTATCTATTCTTACATTATTTTATATTATATTAAATATAATTTAAATAACAAGATTTCATTCTATTTTTTTATTTTCATTTTTATTAAAATATTTTTTACGCACCCAACGTAGTCTCAATATCTCAAAATTTCTGGCTTGTGGGCCCCCTTCCCTTGATTCTGGTTCTGTTCATTGATTCACATATTACATAGTATTCAGCTAGCTCTCACGATACATAGGAGATCGCCACTAATCTATTTGGGCGCTGACCCAACCTGAAACATTTTAAGCAACACTACCAAGGAGGTAACACGTTTCAATTCGCAGTGCTACTAAATTTTGTTTCATCATTTAATAAAATGTGTGTTGGCAGTATTTTTATCCTTCCTTAATTATCAATATCCGTATTTTAATTTTCTTAATTTTAAATCC
The DNA here is from genome assembly GCA_026724425.1 of Erythrophleum ivorense. Classification (NCBI taxonomy): domain Eukaryota; kingdom Viridiplantae; phylum Streptophyta; class Magnoliopsida; order Fabales; family Fabaceae; genus Erythrophleum; species Erythrophleum ivorense. The sequence continues at coordinate 1,207,716 of JAIUCV010000199.1, read as the reverse complement.
CAGCCTAATAAATAAATACTATATTTCAAAAATAAACAAGCCCAGCCTTAATACTCTCAAGTTTGGCTTAAATAACTCATTTTTCTTTTTTCTTAATTGAGAGTTCAAACTCAATCGTATAAGATTAGACATAAAAGAATTATATAAGTTAAATGAGATGTCGTAATGTTTATAAAAAATGTTTATAATTTTCAATATATATAATACTATATAATATTTAAATATTAATATTATTTTATTTTTAAAGCATCTATTCATAAGCTAAACAAGTTAATGCTATGTTTAAATTCGTTTATTTAATAAATGAGCCGAGTTGAAAATGAACATTCATATAAACAAAACTCTAATTTTGTTCATTTACGACCCTAAACTAAGTCAGTGTAGGGCCGAGAGCAAAAGCTAAATTTGTTTAGGTGGGTTATTATTAAAAATATGTACGGCCCAATATTGCTGAAAAAATTTGTCAATTAGCTAACAATCTGCGGATTCGTTGGCTTCTTTAAAAGCATGCATGTAAGAAGCGTCCTTCCTGTCTTGGTTAAGCCAAGCTTGATCCGTCTTAGGAGTTGTATTGTACCTTCCCTTCTTCAATTCTCTATTTGTTATCGAGCAGATTGATAATGAAACCGGAGTCACCTTCGACCAATAACTTGTTGCATCCAAACTCTCAATTAGCCAGCTTTAACCCATGTAATTAAAATCGCTCAGCTTTAAAAGACTTGCAAACACCCAACTATAGCCTAACTTGGGATCCAGATCCACTGTAGTGGCCTCTGCAGTAGATGATTTGGACGGTTCAGATCTATTTATTTTTTATTTTAGATTTTAAAAATATTTTTTTTTCATAAGATACATAATGTAAAATAAAAAAATACTTAATTGTAAATTTTGAAAAAAATAAAGTTTTAACTTAAAAAAATAAAAAAAAATTTAAACCATTAAAATTTTAATTTGAATGATTAAAATTTTATGAGAGAGAAAAAAAAATATTGAAGAGGATCCATTTTTTCACACTCGGGTTCTTCTTAGAAGCCCTATCTATCAGTGTTAAGAGCTTCCTATGCAATCAATCTCTCTACAGAGATATTTTTTCTGACAAACATCAACGCATGTAAATGTAATACTATATATTCCCATTATAACAATTACTATGATTATATAATTGCTATTTCAATTTATACCATCTCTAAAAGGAAAGCTTTGGCCCCACCTCTTCAAAAAAATCAAGAATATCTCAATCAAACATTAAAAAAATGTGTATATATATACACACACACACGCATAGATAGATAGAGAGAGAGAGAGAGAGAGAGAGAGAGAGAGAGAGAGAGAGAGAGAGAGAGAGAGAGAGAGAGAGAGAGAGAGAGAGAGAGAGCAATTAAAAAAGAGCTAATATATTGATTTTTTTTTTAATCCTGACTCTAAAGGGACAGCGATGGACCTACGAATGAACAAAAATCCAGGAGTATCACAATGAAATATTAAGCAAATGCATTTAGACACCAATTAAAAAGTATAGTAGTGGGAAGCAGGAGATATGTCAACTTGTTGAATATGGGAATGAGGTGATTAGCCCTTCTCGTCATACGCCAACCTAGCTATCAAACAATTGAAGACGTATCATTCCCTACATTTTTTTCTGCACAATTTAAAGGAAAAAAATTAAAATTTCTTTTTCCCAGTCCCTGTTTTTTCAAAGTAAAAAATAGAGACCCATCCAAAATCTTCATATTATCAACCGGTTTTTGTTTAAACACTTAATTTAATTTTATTTTTTCGAGTGCAATATACAGAGATTAATGTTTGGTGTTGGATCAAAGATCTTTGATTTTAATTATGTCAAACATTTTAGTGTAAGTGGTTTTTGGAAAATGGATTTTGTGGGCCAAGAATTATATGTTAAATGCAAATACTATTTGTGGGCCGAAAATATCTTGTTGGTTTAAATCTTCTTAAGGGGATAAAATGTGTTTTAATATGATTTGCTTAACTTATGGAAAGTTCTTAATGATGTCATCGATGGAAAGTTTTCAAAAAGGAGGAATTAATTGAATCAAAATCTTTATGGAAAATTTTCGAATAAAGAACCAACTATATGTTTTGCCAAATTATGATCATGAATTTTAACGAAAGTTTTTAGATTGGCATGCTTGAGGAAAGTTCTTTAAATTTCTTAAATGAAAAGTTTTCAAATTGAGTCAAGATGCATGTTAATACGAAAATAAATTTCATTCACCTTGTACGCATTTACTATGATTGTTTCACGTGCTTTTAGAAAAATATTACTTATTAGGGAATGAAAAAGACAAATTAAAGATTTAAAGAAGCTGAATAAGAAAAACTTATTGTTTGATGATGGAAGTAGAAATAAAATTGCATTATTCAAATCTTTTGGTCTCTAGAACGCAAGCACCCAATGGTGGAGTCAGGACTCTTGGTTACGGGGACAGAAAAATTTCTCTTAAAATGTTTTTAATATCCTATTTAAAAAATTATTTTTATATTGTATTATTTAAATAAAATATTTTCTTTTAAACTTTTAGATTAAGCTAAATAAGATTAACTCACTAACATTATTATGGCTTTCTTTCTAACTTTAGAAATAAGTTTCAATTTAAATGAATAGTATACCAATAATTATTTCTCATATTAATATCAACAATTTCACTACTTAAATATCTATAAGGACATAATTCTATATCTACTTAGTTCATGTAATGCATAACAAGAATATACTAAAAAAATACACCGTTGGTTAACAACACCATACTAGTAGTTCAAAGGAGCATTTTAAAGGAAAACAAGTTTATTTGATGATGTAAAAAATATATGATTGTCAACTTGCCAAAAAAAAAAACTATATTTATAGAGTACTACAAATACTATATATATTTTATCAAACAACATTTCAAAAATTTTCGTAGTATTTCCAAAGACAATTGTTCTAGGTTCAACTGAAAATAATATATTGATATTCAAATTTGATGATAATCTACTTAGTTATTAAAAGACTGCTATTTACAAAAATGCATATGAGAGATGCATAGATTAAATATACAACAATTGAGAACTTGATGAACACTTCATTAGAGTTAAAGACAAAGGAATCAAGGGAAAATCATGATTCACAAACATGACTAGAGTAGAGTTTGGAGCGATGAAGATGTAGAAAAAAATGTAAGAACTAATTGAATAAAGAAATAGGAATGATTCAAAGGCAAGAAAATAGAAAGAGATAGAAAGAACATGGACAATGAAAATAAAAAACATAAGAATTATCTAGTAGAGGGCAACAAGAGGAAGAGAAGAAGCATTGTGTGAAGTTAGAATAAAGCTAAGGGCAATTTGGAGAAAAGAGGGAAATGTAAGTGGAAAATAGGAAAAAAGGAAGAAAGGTAAGAACAAAATAGAAAAAGGAGAAAGAAATAAAATGAACAAAAAGAGGACAATATGTGTACACACACTCGTGCATTCAATAGGTTCAACTTAAAATGTCAAATTAAAAAAAAAACACATGTGTGAGTTCAATTAATTTAATAAGTCTAGTGGGTTCAAAATTTTAAGAAATGAGGGTAAGTATAATATCAAAATTCAATACTATATATATATATATATATGCAAATTCTAAAAATTTGAAGGCCCCTTAAGTACTGTAGCTTTGCCTATGTATGCATCAAGTTGAATCAATGATTTACACATTAAATGCTACTCAATATGGAAATAAGTTGTTGATATGATCATGAATTGATTTAAAGCATTGAAGACTTAGATTTTTAAACATTGAAGCATATTTGTCATTTAAAAGAAGTTACTATCTAACAGTCTTTTGTTTATTTAAAGAAAGCCATTTAGGGATGAAAAACAAGAAAAGAGAAAAGAAACTAAATGCACATTATCTGAAGTCATATCTAATGTGCTTTAACATGTTATTGCTTTGTATGAGTTTGCATTTATTAAGAAAAACTCATCAAAAGGTTATGTGCTTAACCTATCTCTTTCTTCTATTTAAAGTTTTTAAGGGTCTTGTTGTAATCCCCTTATTTATTATACCTTTCGTCATTTGTGTTAAAAATTAATTAATTATCTAATGCCTATGGAAGCTATAATCATATTGCATAATGTACAATTCAAATAAAAGCATCACATATATTACCAATTACTATTTGTTATTTTTTAGACTTTAAATTTCTTTTTTCTTTCCAAACATTCCATACAGGGTTACTGATTAAAGTGGACAAATCTTATGTAGAACTTGTCCCATCATACATCAAATCAAAATATTATTTTTAGTTAGTTAGTCAGGCCAGAGGACCAATATGTACATAAAGGCATCTTAAGTAGGCCTCATACTTTAAATTAGCCATGAAACCTATATATATACAACAATAAGAGGTGTAGGTTTTGTGATTCTATATCTTATTAGGCTCCTATCATTGGTTGTCCTTATCAATCTTCAACCACTTTATATTTAGAATAACTTGGACTTGATTGACATTGTGGAGATCCACTTAATTTCCACAATGAACTTCACCATTGGCATCCTTTCTTGGATCTAAACATGTTACCATATATGTGAGAATCATAAAAGTTTTTTGTAAGATCGACAACAATAATTCAAAAATAGATAATGGTTCAGTTGCTACATGTGTAGAAACAATTTTCATTACTCCTATCTATTTAAGGCATAATTGTAACCCCTTTTATCTTTTTATTATTTTAATTTATTTAATATTGCATGGTGTTGACTTTTAAATCAATTACCTGGTGTAAATGGAAGTAAGTAAAAATTTAAATAAGAAAGAGTTACACCTACACACACACACACACAAAGTACTACATATTTAAAGATAGTTCTTATAGTGGGTTTTCTTAGACCACCATGTAATGATAAGCATTTAAGAGTACATTCAAGGTCAAAACATTATTCGTAAGATCAACAATAATAATTTGAAAATAGATAATGGTTTAGTTGCCACGTGTGCTAAAAAAAACATTTTTCATTACTCTTATCTATTTAAGGCATCATTGTAACCCCTTTTATCCTTTATTATTTTAATTTATTTAATATTGTATGGTGTGACTTTTTAATCAATTACCTGGTGTAAGCGGAAGTAAGTAAAAATTTAAACTCTAATAAGAAAGAGCTACATCCAGACACATATCTTAAAAAAAAAATACTGTATATCTAAAGATAATTTTAATAGTGGGTTTTATTAGCCCATCGTGTAGTGCTAAGCATTTAAGAGTACATGGTGGTCAAAACATTATTTAAGTCAATTACATAGTTAATATATACAAGTCAAAAAGAAATCCATGATGTCGACGTTAGTTAGGTTATTTTTTACTCCAGTAGTTTATTGTTTACTTTAGTTAGATGGGACCAAGCTTCAAGGCATAGGTGACATTGGTAGTACTAGTGGCATCAGTGTCATAGGTGGGGGAATCTGCATGGAAATCTATTGACTTGCTTTGGTCATTATGTTTGAAGTTATACCTATAATAACTTGCACTACACCTATCTTTGAAACATTAAGATGCATCCATTCTATCTCAACCATGTGTCGAGTAATTGACATCTTTGCAATTTGAACACATTACCACACACAAGTGAGACACATAAGATGGAAAATAGGTAATGGTTCAATTGTCTCATTTGCAAAAAATATATTTTTTATTCTCCTTGGTATTATCTGAGGCATGCCAAAAGTAAAAGTAAAATAAATAAACAAAATACAAATTAATCATATCTCTCAGTGATCATCTGCTTTTAAGAACCTATTTTCTTAGTATTAATGATTTATTACACAATTCATCTAATTGAAATCTCAACTTTCATTTCATCACACAGAATATATTAGTACCATAAATATTAAAATAATTAAGATTGTATATTAGAATGTCCCCTAATGTAGATCTACAATAAAAGCAATCTTATAACCATCTCCTTTTGATATTATGATCCCTTAAAGACCCTATCTATAATGTGGGAGATCACTTCCTTACAAGAATCCTATCTCTCAGTGATCATCTCCTTTTAAGAACCTATTTTCTTGGTATTAATGATTTATTATAAATATTATCATAAAGCAAAGGTATTAAATTAAATATAAGTAATTATAACTTAAACAAACATACATCAAGAATTACCTACCAAATAATTTAATAAATCAGTAGGTTACAAGTTTACTATATAAATTCTATTTATTTCAAGGTCTTAACTATTTCTTATTTGAGTTTGGTAGATAATGTAATATCTTATGATTTGAAAATTTAATATAGTTCTTAAAGAGTGAAATGAATTATTTAAGATGCATCATGGGCTTAGAGAAGGGTAGTACGAATTAAGAGAAATCAAAAATTGAATCGAACAGTTGATGAGAGAAGACCCCAAAATAAAATGAATCCAAGCAAAATAAAATTCAAATGCTAAATAGAACATCTAAAAACAAAGTTGAGAAACTAAAGATAGCCCAAAACTAGAGCCAAAATTATATAACAGAAGAATCAAAAATCCAGTGGCAAAATTATAATTTTGGATAACTTTTTAAAAAATTAAAGGAGGGAGTTTTAAATGCTAAAATTGAGATTATTAGAGTTCTCATAGGCATAAAAAATCATAAAAACTATTAGAATGGTTAAAACATTTTTGGTATATAATTTAGGTCATCAATTAACTAAAAATTTGACTGGATGGTTCGGTAAGATTTTAAATCTCATAAATTTGAAACAAAATATTTTTAATAAACTAGATAACCTAAATTTCATGATGAAAAAGATAGTTCTAAAAAAATAATTGAAATGAGCTCAAACGAAAAAATTAAAGTGAATGGGCATAATAGGAATTTTGAAAAATATTATAAAATAACTTTTTCCTCCTCATATCAGACTAGCATGTCCCTACCAGCCTCATAACTGACTTTCTTCAGCTTTGAATAGAATCAAGAATGTGGACAAGAGAGGAAGGAAGAAAGAGAACAAAGGCTATTCAAATGTAAGAAAATATACATATTTAGCCTATCTTGCTCTTATAAAAGCTTTCCTACTTCTTCTCCTCTTTCTTTCTATGGTTTTAGATTTTTAAAAGATGAAGTTTTATGTTTGAACCCATGCTGGAAGAAACTCTTTAGAAAGAAATCAATATACCATAATAACCTCCATTAGAAACTCTTTTGAATGGTATGTAACATGGCTTAGAAAACTTGCTCCTCCTTACTTTCCCATGGCTTCTTAGGTTCTGCTAACTTAGGAAAAATATAGAAGGGATTGATTCTTGGCTTAAACTTGATGGGAAATGGGGTTTGATGCATGGAGATTATGATAATGTAATTAAAAGCAAGTAAAAAGCTAAAGAATGTAAGAATTGGAACCTAGGATTTGCATTGCACCATAGGAAGTATGAGACTTTAGAATGATATTTTAATCTATATAAGAGTATAATTGAGCTAACAAGAGACTAAGGAAGCTTCGTAGATGCCCATTTACTAAGAGAAATAAACAAAATTTCATAGAAGCCTATAGGAAGCTTGTCTTAGCCTAAAGCTAGAAGTGGTACTTAAGGAGAGTTTTCTTTGATTCTAAGGTTAGAAATGGTTTAGATATAAATTATAAATGGCAAAGGAACTATTGGTTTGAATATAGAAGCCTTATTTTGAAATGTGAAAGTTTAGGGTTCCATTATGTATAAAGAAACAATTTAGTGTTAGGATCCTTGAATTG